>CM065300.1:37088169-37688169 GCA_032871835.1 Dipteronia dyeriana
AACGTTAATGCATCAGGGGCTAAATATTCCTCCTCAGAGACATCCTCTGATGGATACATGGACTTCAATTCATCTTCTTCGTCATCGGTCTCAATTTCTCCATTATCCTGCATCACCATAACCCATCTATTCGGGCATTAACTTGCTATATGACCCCTGTCTTGACATTAAAGCATTTAATATCACGATTTTGAAAATTAGGGGTTTCAGTTTTACCATGATTTCCTTGTTTGGAAGGCTCGGACTTTGGCTTGGGAATGGTGGACGTTTGGGCCTTGTCATCCATCTTTGGATAGCTCGATCTCTAAGAATTGGATTGCAAGCTTGATGAAGGTCGTGCATTGCCCCTTCTCTTGAGTTGTTGCTCGATTTTGACAGCCTTTTGCAATATCTCTTCTATCTCCACATAATGTTGCAACTCCACCACATTAGCAATCTTCTGGTTTAGGCCATTAAGAAAACGAGTCATGGTTGCTTCTCGGTCTTCTTCCACATCTGCTCTAATCATGGCAATCTCCATCTCTTTGTAATAATCTTCCACACTTCGAGTACCTTGCGTGAGACTTTACAATTTCTGATGTAAGCCTCGGTAGTAATGACTAGGCATAAAGCGTTTCCTCATCACAACCTTCATGTCTTCCCATGTTACAATCGGACGTTCTCCATTCCGCTTCCTACTAATAACTAATTGATCCCACCAAATCACAGCATAGTCAGTAAATTCAATTACATCTTGTTTTACCTTTTATGCTTCGGGGTAGTGACGATAATCAAACACGAGTTCCGTCTTCTTTTCCCATTCAAGGTAGGCTTTAGGATCGGATTTCCCTTGAAATGACGGGACCTTCATCTTTATACCACTAAGGTTATCATCCCCTCGGTTCTGATATCTCCTATCTTGTCCATTCCTCCTATGGCTACCCACGGACTCCTCCTCCTCACCATATTCATCCCCGTAGTAATCATTAACTTATCTTCTAACCGAAACTCTTTGTCTCCCACGTGCTTGTGGAACTGGTTGTGGCTGCTCCGCGTGTGCGTTCTCCACTTGATCTAAACGCTCATGTACAGGTTCCAATTTCTCCCTCATCAACCGTCTCATCTCCCCTACTTATGCCTCCTTCCAAATCTTTAGATCCACCAGAATGGAAGTAATTTCAGTAATGCCTTTATCTTTGTTTATGGACATATTATTCTGTAAAATAAAGATTAGAAGAAGAAAAAAACCTCACAACACTCCCTCACGTGTTTCACTCGAATAATCAATTCACTCAACACTCGTGTTTTCACACAATAAAATTCGACTTTTACCCTCAATATGTACTCACCACTCTTGCCTTTTTCCACTCGTTATTTCTCAAGAGTTCTTATCAAACTAATTCAAACAAATAATCAGGATTTCTTAGCCACGTTCACCGTACCAAGATTTTTTTTTCTAAGTTCACACGAAACGATTCACAACAAACCAAACAAAGACGAGTTTCCACTACAAGTTTTTTTTTTTTTGAATATCAATTCACAGAATCAAGGAAAGAAATAGTAATAGTTGATATATGTCAACTACACAAACTAAAAAAAAATTGTACTATTTTTTTTTTTTACCGACCTTGATCAAATGGACTCAAATACTTTTTTTTTTTTAATCAAACGAATACAGAAAAGACAAGGAATATAGATAGTTTAAACCTGAGTTTAGAAACCTAGGCTCTGATACCAAATGATACGATCCTCGTCGATTTATGACTAAGACCGTTCTATGATCTGGTTTGGATGGAAACCGCGACCTAACACCTATAGCGAGATGCGAACCTTGGTATAAGGAAGACGCCACAATCAAGGATGGGATACTTGATTGATAAGTCGGGAAGGAACACCATAGAAAAATTCTGATATGTTCCAATTAGTTCTCAAAGAACAAAAGAGAAATTGCCCTCTATTTTTTTATGAAATAATCAACTCCCTTTTATTGAAAGAAAAAGGTACAATTTATAGTACTAAGACCACAGAAGACCAACCTTAGAAATCCCTAGAAATACGAAGATTTACTACAAAGATTCCTGAAATTGTGCCCAAGGCAACGAAAAAGGAAAGTTGACAAATTAAAAACATTCTTAAATAAGCTAAGTTTGGCCTCAAATCAAGGAAGTCAATCTTGACTTTAATTCCTTAATATCTAAGCCTAAAATTGTGCAACAAGAAATAAAATTGACATTTATTCATTCCTAAATCAGCTCAAATGCCTATTAACTTTCTTGGACTTGAATCATGTTTGTTATGGGTTTGAGATTTCTTTCATCGCCTTCAAGGGGCCTCCACGTGCTTGCTTGAGCCCAAATCCCTTGAATCAGCCCACTTATTGCATGTTGGAACTTCTTGGCTCGTGCTCTTGTAACTGGACCAATGAGAACTTGAATTGGATCCGCATTCCATGATCTCGTGCTAGCCACGTCCTCATCACATCTTTTGAGGTTGAGTCTATTAATGTCCATAGCTATTATAGTGAGAAAAAAAAAATCTTTGTAAACAACTAATAAACTCTTCATTTCATGTCCTATTAAATTTCCTTTGTTTGCCTATAAAATAACACCATGTTTTGCTCATTTGGTTCGGGATTTTAATAACTTACTAAATATTATAATATAAATTATATAGATAACTAATTAACAATACTTTTTTTTAAAATATTACAACTAATTAACAATACTTAAAAATAAACTAATTAATACGGATTTATGTCTTGTTGGCACAAAATAAAATAAAATTATGGTTTATCTTTTAAAATTACCAAATAATGTATTACTTCGAAAAAAATACTTGATAATTAAAAATCAGTTATGAGATTGGTTAAGAAAATATATTCATTATCTCATTAATTATGTGATTGTTTCTTAATTATCAATTGATTTTTGATTTAGGTAAAAAAAAATATTAAAAACTATTACAATTAATAACTTACCAAATAATATAATGTAAATTATATAGATAACTAATTAACAATACTTTTTTTTTTTGAAATATTACAACCAATCAACAGTACTTATAAAAAAAAAACGATTAATAAGAATTTATAGCTTGTTGGGAAAAAAATTATGGCTTATCTTTTAAACTTACCAAAATAATGTAATAACTCAAAAAAAAACATAATAATTACAAAATCAATTATAAGATTGGTTAAGATAATTCATTTACTATCCCATTAATTACGTAATTGTCTCTTGATTACAGGTAGTTTTATTATTATCTTACAAAAAAAAATATTTATTACCTAAAAAATATGAGTGAATTTTATATATATTTAGAAAAATAATCTATTAAATAAAATTTAATAACTAATGTTTTTAATGTGTTACCATTAATATTTGATTAAAACTTTTTATTTTAATACATACAAAAACATTATCATTAATACATTACCATTGACATGTTTTTAAAATTTAACATTAAGTCCATACAAAACGAATTACCATTATTTTGATATTACAATTGATATTTGAAAAATAATAGATAAAATAGATAATTTATTGACAATTGAAATATTTTAATTCATTAGTTAGCTCTAGCCATTTGAATAAGTTGAGTAATACGTTGAAATTTTAAAAAAGTTCATTTTATCTCTAAATTTCATTTGTCAAGGTTCTTATTGCAATTCAATTTTTATTATAAAAAAGATAGAATACTATTTGAATATAGTACTTTGTAGACTAAATAAACATAAAACAAAGTTAAAACAAAGTAACGTTGTGTTGATCAATCTATTTATTTATGACTTCAAAATTCAAATGCCTAATAATTCTACTCTCTTTTTTTCTGAAAAAGAAACTTTCAAGAAGTTTAGCAATTTTAAAATATCAGTTTTAATAATTCAAACTTTTAAGTTAGATGCACAACCATCTCTACTAATAGGTGATATGCAATTGTAATAATTTTTAAATATATATATATATTACTAAAGAGATAGAGATGAGTCAAATTTCAATTAATGCAATAAATAATTTTCAATTCACCTATATAATAAATTAAACAACCCTTCATTTTTATATCTATATAATATAAAAATTAAAAGGCAATCAAGAGTCCTAAAAAAAAGCAATCAAGAGGCAATTAGTAAATCACAAAATCAATAGGAAATCAAGAGAAAATATCGTAATTAATGCAATAATGAAATAAATTCAAGTCCATTCTTGCTCACTCCCTTGAGGTATTACTCCCTTCAGTATGGATGACATGTGTTCATGAAGCTAAGGGGTAAATTTAGTAGAAATTGCTAAAAATAACCACAACTATTATGAAAATTTTGTTTTTAACCACATACGAAAATTTATTTGTTAATAACCACTTTTTTGAGAAATTACTTGAATGCCCCCATATAAAATTCATCCCCAAACACTTTCTCTCTCTTCTTTTTTTTCTCTCTCCTTCCTCTCTTTCCCCGATCTCTCTCTCTCTCTCATTTCGTCTCTCTCTCTCCCCGATCTCTCTCTCCCGCCGGCGAACCGTCGCCGGCATCCTTGCGGAGGTCGGCGAACCGTCGCCGGCCTCTTCTCTCTCTTACCCATCCTCTCTTCTCTCTCCCGCAACTCTCTCTTATTTCTCTATCTCTTTCACTCACATCTCTTTCTCTCTCCTTTCCTTTCTCTCTCACATGTCATCGACGGCTTGCCGGAGTGCCGTCGCCTGGGCTTCACGACCGTCCAGCAACGCCATCGAGCTTCCCCTCCACCGGCGATTAGATCTGCTGTAAAAAAGGAAAGAAAACGAAATACTAGAAACCCAGAACATTTCAAGTTTGAACAGTTCAATTTAGTCAACATTTCAATTTATGCAACATTTCAAATTTCAAAATTTGAAAACGGAAAACTTAAAAACCCAGAACATTTCAAGTTTCAACTTTCAATTTAGTCAAGATTTCAAGTTTCAACATTTCAATTTAAGCAAAATTTCAAGTTTCAAAATTTCATTTTCTAAAACAAGATTTCAAGTTTCAAGTTCCTAGCCGTGATTTCAAGTTTGGTTCCAGATTTTAGTCATGATTTCAAGTTTGGTTTCAGTTTTAAAAAAAAAAATCAAATCCAGGGGTATTTTTATAATTTACGGACATACACTGAATTTTTTTAAAAAAATTGGTTATTAACAAATAAAATTTCGTATGTGGTTAAAAACAAAATTTTCATAATTGTTGTGGTTATTTTTTATTTTCTCTCGTAAATTTATCCAAAATTTATCCCTTCATAGACACATGTCATCCATTCACCCCCACTCAAGGGGGGTGAACAAAAGTGAACTTAATAAATTCTGATCCCATAATTGATTTTTAAACAATTAATAACAATTAATATTCTTAATAGTAATCAAATTGTCAATTTACCGGCTTTGTTGAGATCTTTAATAATCATATTTAGAATATTATACATACATACATACATATACATACATACATATATATATATATATATGTTTTGAAAAATATTTAGTTATTACCATTTATAAAGAAAAGTATTTTCAAGTAAATTGAGGTGTATTTAGAGGTTTTATAATAATAATAATTATTATTTTATATATAAAAACTTTTATTCTAGAAATAGTTGTAGAAGTATTCAATTTTTTTTAAACTCCATGAAAGTTATTTGTCAAGCCTAGTGATAAATTAATTTATTTTTCAACACTTATTTTCTAAAGACATTCTATTTTTTTCACTTTTATTTATTTTCCATGCCTCCTCTCATATATGATTCAATACAAAAATAAAAAAGGTGAAAAGTTTTATTGAGATGTAAATAGTATTGGAGTTATTTTTATTTATTATTGTACAAAAAAAAATATTTATTACGATTTATAAAAAAGAATATGAGTGAATTTCATATATTTAGGAAATTAACCAATTGAATGCAATAGTTAATGTTTTTAATATCTTACATTAATATTTGATTAAAAATTATTATTTTAATTTTTTGTTATGTTATATATTACTATTGATATCTTTTTAAAAATTTAGCATTAATTCCTTAACAAACGGATTACCATTAATTTGTTTGAGAATGATGTAAGGTTTCTTGCAAGTGGCATTTGGCCATCGTCACTAAAAAAAAAAAAAAAAAAAAACTAATCGATTAAACTATTTAACCAAATATTTATAAAAAAAATCGGTAGAAATTACTCTTACCTCCTAATATCATCCATCCAATACTCCATCTTTTGGGTGTTGAGAGTCAATTAAATGAGTTGGAAAAAATATGAGATTTTGGATGGTTTTTGTAGAGAAAATCGAGGAAGATGAGAGAGATTTTGGATATTATGATTATGTGGTTTAATTGAATAAACTTAAAGTCTATTCAAAAGAAGAATGTGATGGGGGTTTTTTGTTTTTTTTTTAAAGGATGTTGTGAATGTTTAAAAAAAAGATATAGGGAGAGGTATTTTTTTTTTTTTGGTAAGGTTGTTGGGGGTCCGAAAACCCTAACCCGATATTTTATTAAAGAAAAAGTAAGAGAACAAAACAGAACAAAAAATAAAAGAAGAAAACAGATCAACAGAACCTAAAAGAATGTCCGTTAAAAAAAAATCATTGAAAATAAAAGGGTTATAAAAATTCGGAGCATTCCACCACCATGTAGGAGAGACGATACTAGAGCTCCTGGAAGCTAAACTATCTGCAGCTTGATTACCTTCTCAATAAATATGAGTGACAACAAAATCCATTTGAGAGATTAAGCGCAAACACCTATCCCAAGTGGGGCGCCAACGCCAAGAAACCTTACGAGACCTATAACGAAGGATATCAGCTACAAAAGTAGAATCAATCTCCAACCATAACCGATGCCAGCCAAAGTCTAAGCATAATTAATAGTGTGAACGGAAACAACCAATTCAGCCTTAAAAGCAAAGCAGAAACCAAGAGGAATAACAAAACAACATTTATCGAAACTCCTGCATGTGCGAAAAACCTCTATACAACCAGCAAGACCAGGTCTACCAAAAGCATCCCCGTCCGTGTCAACCTTAAGACAACCCGGTGAAGGAGGACGCCAATTAACCTCTAAAATACGAGGAGCCTTAGGAGGGCGACCAGAGACATGAAGCCGTCGAAGAGTCTGAAGCTCATCCACTGAATTCTTCGTAGTGCCAGACTGAAGGGAATCTACCTTACGAACAGAACGCCAAAGCAGGGAAAGAGCATCAACAAAGACAATCTTGCCACCCTCAAAGGTAGCTTGGTTCCGGAAGAACCATACTACCCAGAAAACCGTGATGATAGAAACCTGCAAGAAAGCTTTCGGTTGAATGCTAAATACAACTCACATTGCCTCCTGCCAAAGGTCCAAACAAGTACCATCTAACTTAAGCTTATGGCCAAAAGTAGAGGATATAGCATCCCACAATCCACGAACAAAAAAACAGTCAAGAAACAAATGCCTTAAGTCCTCCTCTATAGCACAACAAATCCGACAACGAGATGGAGAAATATATCTTCTGGCACGCAACGCAATGTCTATAGGAATCTTACTATGAAACAAGCTCCGAATAAGGACAAAGCGAGACGGAGGAATGAAAGACGCCCAGATTTGCTTAACCCAAAACACAGAACTCCTAACCTCAGAAAAAGAGTCATAAGCAAATTTAGAGGAAACAACACTATCTAAGGAACATGTCCAAACTAACGAGTATGGATTAGTGCTAACCACCACCTTCTCAATCTCATAAGCAACATCGGGGTAAGAAACTTTAAAAGAAGCAGGAATATCCCAACCCACAGCATCTAAGTAAATATCACCCACAACAGAATCCAGTGGAGGTTCTAACGAAGACTTATCCTCAACCAAGTCAATCAAAGGATATCCTAACCAGTTTTTCATCAAAAAACTGACCTTAGAATGATGATCAACTAACCACCTAGACTCAATCATCAGGGGAGTATAATGCAATTTTAGACCTGACCAAACAGAAGAAACAACATACCACGTTCTAGTTTTGTGATACTGAGTAAAAAATCGAGCCTGAAGATATGTGAAAATGAAGGACTCCTCAATCAACATCCTCTAAGTGAACTTCTTAAGCATGGCCTTGTTAAGAATACCAAGGTTTTTAACACCAAGCAATTTGGACAGATTTACTACCGACGATCGAACCAGTCTAAATTTTTTTTTTGAATAGCATCATTTAAATCTTTCAAAAGAGATGAAGACCAACGATAAACTTGAAAGGAATGCATGAAGGAACCCGTAATCACTGAGTCAATAAGACATAACCTACCTGCCATTGAAAAAGAGAAACCCTTCCACGATTCCAATTTACTTTTAATTTTATTAGCCCATGGTATCAGCCACCGACGCTTAGGTGCACAATGAAAAGAGGGACCTCTAGATACGTCATCGAATCTCTGCCCTTACGCATACCAGACATTGATAGAAAATTAGCAATACGAGGCACAGAGATTCCTTTGCCAAAAATATGGAAGATTTTTCCCAATTAACTTGATGACCCGAGAAAGAGCCATAAAGTGCAAAAGCATCTAAAATCACTCACAAATTGTGAGGAGAAGCCCGATAAAAGAGAATAACACCATCAGCATATAGAAAATACGAAGGGGAACGCATTCCAACCAAAGATGAGATAAATGTCATAGAGCCTGAGTATACTAGATGCGTAAGGTATCTGTTCAAAAAATCTTCCGCCAAACAAAAAAGAAGGGGGGAAAGAGGATTACCTTGTCGAACTCCACGTGAACAGGGAGAATAGCCGTAAGGGGATCCATTAATAAGAACTGTGATCCTAGCATAATAAAAAAATAGACGTAACCCAACCAATAAAACTCTTAGAGAAGCCAAAACACCAAAGGACTTTAAAGATAAAAGGCCAACTAATGGAGCCAAAAGCCTTTCGAATGTCTATTTTTAAAGCTAAGTGCCCACCGAGACTACTAGTATTCAACGTATTAAAACATCAGCAGCACCGGTAATACAGTCTCCAATTTGACGACCCCTAATGAAACCAAATTAATTTAGAGAGATAATGCATGAGTAAATTTTGGTCAAGTGATCAGCAATAATCTTAGTGATAACCTTAAACAGAAAATTACCAAGAGCAATCTGGCAAAAATGTTCAATCAAAGGAGCATTCGGAGTCTTCGAAGTAAGGACTAAGAAATTGGAATTCAAACCCGAAAAAACTCAACCATAGTGAAAATAATCCTGCACAACCAAGACCATATCATGTCCTATAATTTCTCTACAATGAGAATAAAATCTGCCCAAGAAACCATCAGGACCAGGAGCACTCAAAGGATCCATGGTAAAAACCGTATTCCTCACTTCATCAAAAGAGGGAACCCGGAGAATCGAAACATTCTCATCAACAGTAACCAATGAAGGCACATGCTCTCTAATTATAGAAAGGTCTGAAATATTGTTGTCAGGATACGAAAATAGATGCTGATAAAAAGAGAAAACATGCTCACCAATATCCACATGATCGTTAGAAATATTTTCACCAATTTGAATAGAGGAAAGCTTCCTACTTCCCCTCTCCGCTTCAGCAGAGAATGTAAAAATTTAGAATTCTGATCACCCTCAGCAAGCCACTTAACTCTACTTTTCTCTATCAGGAAAATTTTCTATTGTTTTAAAGCACTATCCAGATCTGCTATAGCGACAGTCTCAAGATGAAAAAGATCACTTAAAAAACTTTCAGAACCAATCATGCTCTGAATAAGCATCACGTTCTCATTAGTCTTAGTGACATTCAAATTAATATCCTCAAACACCTCTCAATTCCACTTCCTCAAAACCTTTTTCAAAAGCTTCAATTTCTGAACAACAATCACAGTACCACTCCCAGTAATAGAGGATGGCCAAACCGATCTAACCAAATTAAGAAAGGAGGGATGAGAAACCCACATACCTTGAAACCTGAAAGGTAGTGAACTTAACGATACACCCACAGAACAAGATACCAATAATGGGTGATAATCCGAATGAGATCTAGATAGGGTAACACAAGTGATATGTGACCAAAATGTCAGGAATGAGTGGGAACATATAGCTCTGTCTAAACGAAAGAAGCTTTTTATACCTCGGCCGATCCGGGTATGAAAAGCTCCTTTCGTTTCAATGTCAACAAGATCACAGACCATTATTGTAACACGAAAATCATCACATGAAATAGTAGAAACATTATCAGTAGTCTCATGAGCTCTAGAACCGAGTTAAAATCCCCAAGAACAAGCCACATAACGTCTGAACCAGCAACGTCCATGAGAGAGCTCCAAAGAGATCTACGAGTGATGTAGTTCACACTGGCATAAATAAAAGAGATTTGATGGACATTCCCGTAAAAAGTAGTAGAAATAGTAACATGTTGAGATTGAGACAAGACAATAGTATCATCCTGAAAAGCAGTACACCCAAAAATCCACAGACTAGGGGTACATCTGGCATTAGCACCAATAAAGTGTAACCCCATAGAGTGCCAAAAAGTAGAATAAATAGAATCAAAAGCACACAATGGTTCAGCATGGCAAACAAAATTCGGTCTATGATGAGAACAAAAGTCTTTCAAAGTACGTTGGGTATCGTTGTTTGCAATACCTCTATAGTTCCAATAAAGGACAATCATTTATGTAATAATTTATTTTTAGTAGCCCTAGTTTTGGGCGAAACAACACCGGAAACCTGTTTCTTATTATTTTGACCTTTTTTAGTGGTAACCTACTTCCAACCTAAATCTTCCAATTGATCTGCCTTAGAGACTCCTCATTAAACACATGTGATATCTAAAGCCGTGGGATGACTGAAGTCAGATTCGGTGCCTTCACTATCAGTGTCAGAGCTAACTTCACCCTCAGGGTTGTGCAAATGTAGCTCTACCATGGGAGAAACAATCAAGGGCTCCATATAAGCAATAACAGGATCTGTCATGGCATCTATATCCATAAGCTCAGTATGTAATGGATCTATGGAATCATCCAAATAAACATCATTTTTCAAGGCCTCCCTATGTCCATTGGGAATGATTGGCCTAAGTGAACTATAAGAGGCGGTCGAGTCTAAAGTTGTCTTGTTTGGAAGAGAGGTAACAGATTTAGCCACAATGACATCAATACTCGATTTGATAGTCTCAAAGACTCGAGAGGTCGAAACATCTCTCGACTTGTGTTTCAGTCTATACTCTTGTCTAATTTTGGATCTTCCTCTTTCTGGAATCTTGTCATTTGGCTCGACGGTGATATTCCCTGTAAATCTAGCCACATTGTGACATGAAGCAGCCCAATGACCAACAGAGTAACAAACCGAGCAAAAACTTGGAACATTCTCAAAGAAGAGGGTCGAAAACAAGCAATCTTCCCCAACCTCTATCATGATGGAATCATGCAAAGGCTTGGAAAGATCAACATCAATCAGCATGTGAACAAAATGGCCATAATCACCCTCTAAGGTAGCTCTGTCGAATTTTAGAGGAATTTCGATCCCACGTGCCATGTCTGAAAGGATTTGAGGGTATCAAAACTCTCAATGTAGATCGTAAAACCGTACCTATATTTGAGCATTCGTTGTGCGATGTGTGTTGGGATTAAAATTCTGAGTCCATGGCTAAAGCCTTTGAGTTCAAGGTTTCAAATGAAATGGTCTGATGCCCTAAACTTTTGCTTTATCTTCCTCAGAATTCAAAAGAATCTGGAAGAATCCCCGCCCAAGAGAGATTAGACGCCATTAAGAGTTCAATTTCCAAATATATTGAATTTTTTCTTTAAAAGCCAATACCTCTCATGGTTTCTCTCCCTTTGACAAGATGACTCGACCAATAAAAGAGTAACTGCAAAGTTTCAACCGTTCTTCGTAAGCTTTTGGGTTGACTTTGACTGCAACATAATCACCTTTTTTCTTCGGAGCCGAAGACACTAGGGCAATGGCAGATGAGATTGCTTGGGCATAAGATTTCTTTACTGGTTTGGGATTCGAAAGTCCATCTGTGTGAGAATCTTTTTGGATTGAAAGGGTTCTAGCCCACAATTTAAGCTCTGGAAATAGATCTGATACCTCCATAGTGACCATAGGTTTAAACTAGGCCTGACAATTTGGGTCACAACACGACGGGTCAACACGAACCCAACGAATTTGGGTTGGGTTGGGTTGGGTGGAGCTAAATGGGTTCGGGTTGGTAAACGGGTTGACTCGTTTAATAAACGGGTTGACGGGTTGACACGATTAGTTTGGAAAAATGTGTAATTTAAAATTAATTGGGGGAATATTTGCAACAACAATTATGGTTCAATGATAAATAACTAATTTTTATATTGTTTTAACTTTCATCTTGCAATTGGCAATAGTTTATGGAATATGAAGTTTAAAGACCTCAACAGTTGAACTATCGGTATTTATTTATCGTTTTTATTAATTTTAATTGTTTGGTTATATATATATTCTATCATTTGTGTATTGTATAAACTTTATAGTCTTTTTGTAGCTTGTCTAAATTAAGATGTGATTTAGTTGGTTTTTTATGGATATTTTTAGTTTAGATTTATATTATATTTTTAATAATTATTAATATAGACGGGTTAAATGGGTTAACGTTTATTAAATGGGTTGGATCGGGTTTGAAAAGTTCAACCCGTTTAATAAATGGATTGACCCGACACGAACCATTTATTAAATGGGTCGTATCGGGTTTAGTCCAACCCGACCCACGAACCCGTTTTGCCAGGTCTAGTTTAAACAATAAACAACACAAATTTTATTCAATATTTATATATGTAAATCAGATTTCATCACAACAAAAGAGACGGTGGGGGTGAGGACGAGAACTGACCAGACGAACAGATAGCAGCAGCGACCAAATGAACGGATAGCAGCGGTGATCTGAAAGCAGCAGCAAACGACGCGACTGACGTTCGACGGGGTACAAGCGAGGTCGGTGACAAAACTGGGTGGGCGATCGAACTTGGATGTGGAGGGACTGTGGCGGCTAAGGTCTGGCGACTGACGTTCGACGGGGCTAGTGATGTGAGCGAGGTTGGCGACTAACGATCGATCTCAGATGTGGAGGGACTGCGGCGGCTAAGGTCTGGTGGATTATGATGGTCGAGTTGGTCTTGGAACTGCGGGGGCTAGGGTTCAAGGCTATTTATTTAATTTCGAAAATAATAATTGTTATCTTATTACATAATTGTAATCAAATTGTCTATTCATCTTGTCTTATAATATATATATATATATATATATATATATATATATATATATATATATATATATATATATATATAAATGAATACATTTATATTTTGAAAGAGAAAAATAAATGCATTTAAATTCAAATCTCATTTAATTTTTCCTTATTAATATATATAGAAACGGATACATTTATATTTTAAAAAAGAAAGAAATGAATACATTTAAATTTAAAATTCATTTAATTTTACCTTATTAATAATATATATAGAAACGGATATATTTATATTTTAAAAAGAAATAAATATATATATATTTAAATTCAAAACTCCGATCAATTTTATATTTATATATATATATATATATATATATATATATATATATATATATATATATATATATATGTTATCGACTTAATTGAAATTCAAAACAAAAAATAATATATTTGTACTTTTTAGAGTACAAAAGCATGTAGCTCATATGTGAAGTGTCTCCCCCTCCATTAATATATTATCGACTTAGTTGAAATTCGTAAAAAAAAAAATTGTACTTTTTAGAGTACAAAAGCATGTAGCTCATATGTGAAGTGTCTCTACCTCCATAACATTTGAGTCTTACATTCATTTTACTAATATGCATAAATATGTATAGTAAATTGAATCTCCATAGATCTTCACAAACTCCTATCCGGTTTAATGTAATATTGAAAAAAAAAACACGAACACGTCGCATGGCTAATATTAAGTAATTATCTTCAACTTTGTTTATATTCTTGTTTGACTATTTAATATATATAGTTTCTGAAATTCAAATCTATTAATTGTTGTTGGTGTTGAATAATTAAAAACATTCAATCTGAATGATTACGTATTCATAATTTCAAAAATAAAATGCTATCAAATGATTCGATCAGTTGAAGAAATTAATATAATATCTGTTAGGAAAATAAAAAAAGATATTCAAATGATTAATGATAGGCCAAAACGGCAAAACGCCATATGGAATTATGGAAATGAGTCCCAAATATAGATATACCCCACAATTTATTACTATATTATTTTAATTAAAATGCACCCTAACAACCAAACCTATGTATCAAATATTATTTACAATGTGTTTTTTTTAAATAATAATACAATGTTTTTTAAACTTACCGGATTATATTTCAACAGTTTTTACATCGTATGATGTGATTACATATAATATGATCGTAATGAAAAATATATCCGGATACCACAAGCCATATTATAATGATGCCCGTTTGATCCCCTAAGATTTGCATATGATAAATGGAAAATTTTGAGGTTAATGATAAGACATAACAACTGATTCACATGAAAAACACGATGAATTATAAGTACATGTCACTGTTTTAAGATTGAAAAAAATATCTGTAATTTACCTCTCCATTGTGGACAGTATTTGCACCTGTGGATCACGGCTCCATAATGATATGGAGGTGCGAACAGTTCACAGTTCACACATCAAATGACCACAAAAGTATCAAAATAGTCGTAATGACAGTGTGAACCTAATTTCTAAATTTCTAAATGTCAATAACAATGTCACATCAATTTAGGTTAATATCGAATGACGTCTCTTTCACTACTCAATTATACTAAAGTATTTTTAAGTTTTTAAATATTATCACATCAATAATTCTATTTATTATGGATTTATTTTTAAAATAATAAATAATAAAATACATATTCATATTTTAATATAATTATCTAAATTTAAATATATATTCATTTTATAACCAATTATAATAAAATAATTATTACACAATCTCTCATCTTTAATTTTATAATTAAATAAGGTTTAATATTATCAGTGGAACGGTTAAAAATACTAGTCAGTATTTCTACGCGGCACCATATTTTACAACTTTTTCTTTATCAAATCATTTTCATATTAAAGTTAGATAATTGTATTGACGAGAGATTTTCTAACTTTTTAACTATCTATCTTATATGTCACTTAATTTTTTCTAAATACATATTTGTATTTAAGATACTCTTAACTGGTGTATATGCATTTTAGATATTGAGAGAGATGTATTTACAGATTATATTATTAAATAAAAAAAATATCGAATCTGAATCTTCTCGTCACACTTTTTCTCTTCTCAATTTATCTATAATCTATTGAAACATGTCTAACATAACAAATCAATATTTATAATACATTTTATATCTTATAAAATAAAAAAATGGAATTAATTCTGATAGAATTAATTCTGATGAGAGAATCCAAATCCGTAAATAAAATACGGACACTCAAAGATATTTTGAGATACAAACGTTGGTGCTTGATTTTTACTGGGCCATGGCTATGACTTATGAGCCGGGCCCAATTCTGAGCTGAGTCCGTATTAAATCTCATTTTGGTGTAGTGTAATTCAATCTCATTGGTGTGAATAGGGATGCACATTTATTCCTGGGGTTTTAAATCCCAACACCCCTATCCCCATTTGGATATTTTGTTTTGGAGAAAAATAGGGAAATAGGGGGGATGGAGGTGATTTTCATCCCCAAATTAAGATGGGGATGGGGATGGGGATGGGGGGACTCCTCCCCATCCTCATTTCCCCATTTTCCCCATTTTTCCCACAATTAAATTGAAATGGGGATAGAGATAGAGATCCTCATTTCCTCATTTCTCCCAAAAGTATATAAATATAATTATAATATATATTTGAATTATTTGAAACATTTTATGTTGAATTTGTAATGTGTTGATATTTTTTATTTATGATGAAAGGTTTGTTTTTTAAAAATTTAATTTATAATTTTTAGTTAAATAAGGAACTAGGAAAATGAGGGACCGGGGGATACGAGAAAACAGAAAAAAAACGGGAAAATGAGGAACTGGGGATGGGGATGGGGATGGGGGGATCTCCCCCCAAACATCCTCATCCCCATTTTTCCCAAATGGGAAAATAAAAGAGGATGGAGGAAGGATCTAGGAAGTGGGGATGAGAATGGAGGACCTATATTCATCCTCAATTCCCAAACGTACACCCCTAGGTGTGAAATATCATATTTTGGTGTAGAAATAATGAGCGGTGTCTTAATAACGACTTGTAATATCACTATATCAGTATCTGCAGTAATTTGGAACCTTTCAAATTTGTTGCTTTTGTTTATTAACCATTTTAAATGGTTAAAATTGACTTTCACAAAACCACAGATTTCATATTCATATGAAACCTATAAAACTACTTATAAAAACAAAATAAAAAATAAAACCAATAAAACTATTTGAACAAAAAAAACAATTAAATTCATTATTTTGAAGTAAAATTCAGACAACCCCGTGCGCCGCGCCTCGAAATATTTCCCCCGATAAAGAAAAAGGAAAAAAAAACATATAAGGACATTATTGTAAATAATTGGGAAATAGAAGGGTGTTTCGTGTGAGAGAAACACAACAATCACGTGGTCCATCTAAGAAGTCATTTACAACACGTCAGTACTCACCCGTGACTTTATCTTCCTCTCTTTTTTCTTTTTTAAATTTTTTAGTTTTTGGCATGAAAATAATTCACGAATAATCTACCTGATTCTAGATCGCAGTCACGTGGGTCCCGCCACACCACCTTCACGAGCATAACGTTCTCTTTCTACCACCTATTATTTCGTGCCACGTACACCACCAGATAGGGTGTGCTATGCATGTGACCCCACCAAGTTCTTTCTCTCTCCGCGTTTCCCATATGTGAGTTTTTTACCTTTTTAAAAAATAATTTAAAAAAAAAACATCAATTATTCGCTAAAATATAATCAGATAAAACAGATGCCACTTTATATTTATATATATATATATAGAGAGAGAGAGAGAGAGGCGGATTTAGGGGCCATCCCCCCAATCAATAAAAAAAATATATATCATATATAAACTTAAAACATAAATCAATAAAAAAGCTATATGTTATAATATATATTAAGTATTGGTAATATTAATATAAATTAATTAATAAATTATAATATAATAATTTTATAATTTCCTATTTATATTTTATTAATATAAATTAACTAATAATTTTTATTTTCATAATTTTATTGACCATAAAAATAGGAAACAAAATCGATCCATTTTAATTTCCTATTATTTCTTAAATTATTACCTAATCCAGTGTGTATTATATATATAATTTTTTTTTAAAAATGTCACTAAAACAAACTAAGTAAATATTAAACTATCATAGCGATGACCTATATTATTTATTTTGTTAGGCTAATTATTAATATGATTTTGATAAATTTATTTTAATAGTTTATTATTTAAATTTTGTTCAAAATTATTATAATTAATTTGTTTTGATATGAATATTATAAAATTAAATTACAAGTATGTAAATAATTTTGAATTAAATATATCAATGGTATAACGATATTTTAATTAAGCTACTGACATTTATATTTTATAAGCCATGAACTACTAAAATATTATTTCCAGTGCATATGGTATGCCGTTAAGAATATATCTAGGTTTTGCAACAAAATAAAAGATTTTTTTTTCATATACTCTTTAATTATATAATTGAAATGAAAATTATGAAGAAAATTAGATTGATTTAGTTATAAATAATTTTCTAGTTATAAAATAAACGTGTTACATTTTAATTAGTTAATATCTATTTTATTTATTTATTCGTATCATTACTTTTAACATCAAATGGTATCACATTTTGTTGAAAGTATCAGATGTGAGATTCTATACTTTTTTTTATATGAGATTCCTACTGATATTATATAAAGATTACGTGACCTACAATATATATATTATTTGTTTGTAACAATCACAAAGGCACGACAATCTCATACCATCTCCAGTCCACGTGCTATTATCAATATCAAATTTGCCATAAAAAAGTGTAAAATGCTATATTTTGAACAACAATTTAGCATTGTGTTATAATGTACAGTAGTATTTAAAATGCTATTTTATTATTTTATTAATTAAAAATCTAAAAATCAACAACTATTATTAATATATTTATTGCTTTTTTTTAATTGAATAAAAAAAAGAAAAAGTAAAGATAAAAATGAAAAAATATTTAATTTATAAAAAATAGTTGTATATGTAATAAATTTTAATTGAAATAACATTAATCTGTATTAAAAATAAATATTTAAAAAATGAGTATCGATTGTTGTACCAATTTTGGCATATGTCGTATAAAGAATAGCATATGTCAAATTTAGTATAATATTTAATAATGCATTAGAGAAAAGTTTTTGTATAACATACTAAATTTTAAGATTGGTATAATTATTTAGTACTGGAAATGCTATCATTAGCTACTATTTGTATGCATCACGACTTGCAAAGAAGCTATTATTTAAAAAAGGTCCTTTACTTCCCAAGAAAAATTCATTGATCCATTGAGTTCATTGAATATGAACGTCAACATTAAAATCATGTTATATGTAAATGGCAAAATATATTTGTTTGATTATTCATATAACTTATCATACATTATAAGATACCATTAATTACAGTTGACATAATAAGGTGGTATAACTTTTAATTTACACCCATTGGTCGGTGATCGGAGTACTTATCTTTTTTTTTTTCAAATAGAAATTATCGGGTAAAAGGGTAAAAGATGTTTTATGACTGCTTGTTAAAGTATTTTTCTTTCTAATAGGCCAATACAATTCAAATAATGATTATAAGAGAACATATTCAATGATGAAACTAATAATTACATGGAAAACTTAAATTATGTCATGATTTTGAGGGTTGTGGTAATTATAAATAAGCAATAAAACGAGAGATGAATTCAAAAAGAGTTAATAAAAATTATCGGTTTATTGTATTTAGCAACAAATTTATATTTTATTCTTTTTATTATTGTTAACCACTTTTGAATAAAATTACTATTAAATTTTACTCTATCTAATATATAACTTGGTTACATGTTATTTAATTGTAAATTACATACGAGTTGATTTTTTAAATTACATGTCAGTTAAGTGTTAAATTACATGTCAATTGATTTTCAACTTACATATAAATGATTTTCAAGTTATGTGCTAGTTGATTTCCACATTTTTTGATGAGTGGAGTAAAACAAAATGGAGGGCAATATTATCGATTCAAAACTAAAAGTGATAAATATAATAAAATATAAATTTATGGTTAAAAACAATAAACTAATAATTTTTATTATTATTTCTTGTTTCCTCGTAAAACAATATTGAATTGTGATTCATATTGTTTATATAGATTAATACATAAGGTGAGTTTTTTTAAGGAAAACAAATTGATATAATTTCTTAAAACTTAATAGTAAGAACAAAGTTTTTTACTTCTCATTTTAAACTATATTTTGGTATTGAATTCCATTTTATTAAAATAATATTTTTTTTATATATAAAGTTAAATAAACACTCTTTACCACCCAACCTAATAGAATTATGAACCCATTTTAAGTTTAGATTACTCAGATTTTCATTTTATACATTTAAATTTTATCATACGAGTTAGTGGTCATGTTAGGTAACATTTAGATTATATGTGAAAACAATAATTATAAAATTTATAGTTTGGGAAAAATTATTACAATAATACAAGTATCTAATGTAAAATTTTAATTCATCTTAAAAAAAGTATTTAATATAAAAATTGATTGTTTCATAGACAATGTCACATGAAAACTTTCTTTAATGGAATGCACAAGTATATAAGGAAAAAAAAATATAAAAAAAAAACAAAAACAAATGGAATGGCATCTTTTCGGTAGACTACTGACCTCATGTGCAGACGTGCTTAATAGGGCAACAAAAAAAAAAGTGCACACATAAATTGTAGGAATAGATAGAGGAGCAGGATATCCCGCCCCTCACATACGGAATTGCCGTGGGCTGGATTTTTCCACGTGTCAACAATCTGTTGGTGGAAGCAACGTGCAGTTGCCGCTTGCTTTTTGGCATTATTGAATTTAAGAAAAAAACACAAACATGAGAGGGTGGACCCCACTTCCGGTCGTATTGCTAACCTGCAGGACGGCACGTAAAAGGAAAATCAAACCAAAAACCAAAACCGCACCTAACGTCGTTAGTTTTTGACGGCTGTTCTATTTAATGGTGTAGGCCTGGAGGCAATTATGTTTTATTTTATTTTATTTTATAATTAAAGCTGCTCTGTCCAATCAAATTCGTTTTTACCATACCCTAATTCCTCACGTGTTTGGTAAACAGGGTCAGAGCTGTCCTTGTCTTTAATCTCAAGATATTCTTGATGCCCGTTCCCAACGGAGAAGTACAAGGTCCAGTTTGGTATTACTATATTGTGGGGAGAAGTGTTTTTAAAATTATTGAGGGGGAAGTGCTTTTAGAATTGCTGTGGGAAGAATCAGCTATGTGTTTGGTAAACTGATTTTCAAAAGTGATGTGAGAACTAAAAGCAATTTCAATGTGTTTGATAAACTAAAATAAAAAGTATTGTGAATGTGTAAAATTACTAAAAGAACATAGACATCTAAATGGTACTAACGTGATATACCTTATATTTTTCTTGTTTATTTGTGTTTAGTGTTAAGTGTTATATAATTATGGTACTTTATTGAATTAATTCGCCTCATTTTTTATTCTACTTTATTTAATTAATTAGTATTATTTATTTTTTTATATATTTTATTCTACTTTGTTTTTTTATTTCATTTTTATTCTACTTTATTGAATTAATTATCCCTATTTTTTTATATATAGTTATGATTTTTTTTTTACAGAAATATAAGCCCAATTTTTTTTGTTAAATTTCGTTAAAGGCAAGGACAAAATTGGAAAGTTAGTACAATTTCATTTAATATCACTGTAGCAAGTTTTCTAAAAGTAGAAGCCAGAAACCAAAATCCAAAAGCCAAAAGCCAAAAGTCAAAAGTATGTATTTGTAACTTCTCAAAAACTCAGTTGGGAGAAGCTAAAAGTGACCAAAAGCACTTTTCCGTGATTTTACCAAACACCATGTCTTAGATCCAGAATCACTTTTGACTTCAAAAGCAACTGGGAAAGCAATGTCAAACTTGGCCCAAGTATGGTTGTTTTGTGGTGATTATATTAATAGCTCTTAAGGTTTGGCCTAATAATATATGGAATCAAAATTTGTAAAAATTATTATAATCCACCCCTATTATCAGTCAATCACCGATGTAACTTATTATCTCGAAGGAATATTTGTTATTTTCAGCTAGAGCTGGCAGAATTGACCCGTAACCCGCCAACTCGACACGAACCCGAGGTACTTAAACGGGTTGGGTTGACTTCTTAACGGGTTCGGGTCATAATCGGGTCAACCCGTGTAACCCGTTTATTATATGGGTCATACCGGGTTTGACTAAACGGGTTCACGGGTGACCCATTTAACCCGTTTAACCCGTTTAGTCATATAGATACATTTATAATTGTTCTTATTACAAGGTTATAAATGAATTTTGGCATACTATATAAAAGCATTCTTTAGGTTACAACAGCAGCCATCATATTAAACACTCATAACTTCACCAAAATCACCTCTCACTCTCTCCCTTTCACTCTTTCTCTATTTTTTTCTTCTTTTCACTGTGCTCTCTTTTCTTTTAAATTTCAGATCTGCGACTGATGACCAGCGGCGACTGCGATGACCAGCGGCGACTGCGATGACTAGCGGCAGAAATCTGACCAGCGGTGACTGAAATCGATGGCGGAACAGCGGCGACTGATGATCGGCGAAACTGAGACGGAGCAGCGGCTACTGACGATCGACGGATTCTGGGTGGGATCAGGTTGTTGGTGCCACGGAGCTACGACGATGCCGGAGAGCAGCGGCAACTGATGTGCTACCGATTTGGAGAGACGGCGACGGATCTTGGTCGAGCTGGACTCCTATAATTCACGGCGGCGGATTTTGGTCGATCTTGTTCATCAATCTTCACGGCGCCCGAAACCCGTGTTGTTATTAGTGAATCTGTTAGAATATTATGTTACAATGAATCTGTTACACTACCATTTGATTATGTGTTTTTATTCACTGGAAACATGTGAATCTGTTACACTGTCATTTGTAATTTTGTTTGGTTTGGTCTCATCAATACAAAACAATCTATGTTAAACGGGTTCGGGTTAAACGAGGTCACACGGCTGAAACTCGATCCATTATAACCCCGATTAGATTATAAAACGTGTTACGGGTCAACCAGTCTAACCTGTTTTCTCAACCCGACCCATGAATATGAATTGCCAGCCCTGTTTTCAGCAACGAAATCAGAAATTCATGATTGGAAGAGGGTCAATATACAAAAAAAAAAAAAAAAGGTTGGAGGATTAAAGTGTAAAAAAATTAAAATTCTTTAAACTATTTTATAATTTTTTTAATAAACTTTAGAGTTTTTTTTTAGGCACCCCCTCTCCCTCCATTCCTGATTATTTTATACACATTAAAATAAATAACATAAATGATGTAAATTAAAGAAAATTATGAAATAACCTATGCAACTCATTGGGTTTAGCAATTTACATAAATGAACAATCCGATTCCAATTTCTTTACGATCTGGTTTGGTTGCAAATATTTTAAAGGAAATCACCTTTAAACTATTATTGAATGTATAATTATAAATACTTTTATTTTAAAAACCTTCTGTATAGACTAATTACAAATACTTTTATTTTAAAAACCTAAAAACCTTCTATATAGACTAACTCCATTAGCATTTCGTTTGTGTTGATTAAGTTTAACCATTAAAAGTCTAATATATATATATATATATATTTATGCTTCAATTATGTGAATTGATCATTATACCCTCATAATTTTACATAATAAAATTTAGGGATATTATCATTTTGGTCCTTTACCGATAAAGACTTTATAAATTTTCCATTTTCCACTGGAGTGGTTCCTATATTTTTAAAAACACATCAATTTGATCCCCATTACCAATCTTTTAACAGTCAACCCTAACATAAAACGGTGAAAGACTATTTTAACTTTGAACATTTATTTTCTTTTAACAATTAAATAGAAGAAAAGAAAAGAAAAAAAGAAAAACAAATAATAGTAAAAATGAGGTGGAAATCCAAAAAAAAAATCTTAAATGGATCTCCACCGTCCATCTCAAATATGGATGAGAATAAAAGATAATTTTTATAGGAAATAAAAGATGGATCGATCTCCACTGCTATATTATCTCCATTAATAGTCATCATGAACACAAACCCATCATCAAATCCAAACTCAAACTCAACAACAACTAAACCAGGAAAAAAAATTAAAAATTAAAAATGAATACTTTGGATTTGGTGGAGACGAAATAAAAAAAAAATCTCCTGGATCTTCTCTAAGACCGCTACCCTAAACCCTAATCACCATCTCAATCAGGCAATCACCATCCCCAGCCAACGACCAATAAAAAAGCTTAAGGATCTGGTGGAGATCCATTGATTTCCACCAGAGTTCATAATTTATATTAAAAAAAAATCTCAGATCTTGTCAGCAGTAAAAACTCCCAGCTCTTGTCAACACTAAAAACGGAGTTCATCAAATTCACAGAATTATCAATCTCCTAATCAATTCAACACTAAAAACCTTCCGTCCAGCTAACCAAATCAAACCCAAAACACCATTCAACATCATACAAATTCGATTCAACATGAAACCTAAATAATATGTCGATCATCATTAAGATTCAACACCAAAACACAACCAAACAAGTACCAGAAACCCAACAAAACGCAACCAAATCAAACCAAAAACTTTTCATGATTCCGTCAATCACCAATCAACACTAACTAAAAAAAAGTGAACCAAAAATGTAAATGAATAAATGATAATAAATAGAAAATGGGAAAGTGATCCAGAGGTGGTGAGATGAGGTGGATTTACTAAGTCCACCACCATCAACACCCTTTCACAATGAACAAGGCCGTGAACTTTCGTAGGCCAATGAAATCCCGACCGGATCTAGTTGGCACAATAAAGATTCTAAACAATGGCTTCAATGAAAATTAACGGATCAAGTTGAATTTTGTTTGCTTCGATTTCTGGTCGTGCTTGAATGGCGATTGTGTTTGAGAGGTTGCTATTTGTTAAAGAGAGAATAGAAGGGATGGTTAAATTGGTTTGGTGATGGTTGGATTTGAGCAGGTGGTTGGATTTTTCTGGGTTTTGAGGTGATGATGAAGATGAGTTTTCTAGGTTTGTAGGGATGGTGACAATGATTTTTTTTTCTGGGTTACCGGTGAATGTAATGGGTTCATTATGAATTTGGTGTAACTTATGTAATGTCGGGGATTTTGATAGGTTTTAATTTTTAGTTTTGATCCAACTGATTTTTGGTTTTAAAATTCGATAGTTTTTAATAAATAAAAATAAAATTATTTGTAATTAAATATTAAAATTAATTTTTTAAAAAAAATTTGTGTTTTATAAATGTTTTTTTTATGTCTGACCCATGTCATGGTTAAAAACAAAAACACTCTTGGAATTTTTAAGTTTGACTAACATTTGACCGATTAAGGGATCAAATTGATGGGTTATTGAAAACATAAGGACCCAGTGAAAAATTGAAAGACAGTTAAAAAAATCATTACTTGTGAAAATATAAGGACCAAAAGGTCCCCTAAAAATTAATAAAATAATATAAAATGTGGGAATGTTAACTTGTAAAGTAGAAGTTTTTATGGACAGTTTTATCACAAAAAATAACAAAATTACAAATGAACCAAAAACATTGAAAAAAAAATTATGTGTTTATTTATGTATTTATTTGTATTTATTTTATCAATCCAAGCAAATACTCATTTTCAATACTTTTGGTTCATTTGTAATTTTGTTATTTTTAGGCATAAAACTGTCCACAAAATAACTTTTCCTGTATAAGTTAACATTTTCACATTTTGTATCTTTTATTAATTTATTTAGTAAAAGTATGAGGGTATAATGGTCAATTCATAAAATTGAAGCTTAAATAGGGATATTTTAGACTTTTTAACAGTCAAACTCAGTAAACACAAACGGAATATTAACGGTGTTAGTTCATATGGGAGGTTTCTAAAATAAAAGCATTTGTAAATATACATTCAATAATAGTTCAAATGTGAAGGGAGGTTTTTAATATCAATCCATATTTTAAACTAAGGCTCGAAAAATAAATAACACTATTTGGGATGACTATTGTGCAAATATCACCACATTAATAATTTTTGTTTAAAAGACGCCAATTAAGGTGACCACACCAAAATGCCCCGAAACAGTGAGTTTATGTCGTTTTCAAAGTGAGAGAGAAAGAAATCGACGCCAACTGAATTGACGACAACGAAATCGACGGTGAAGTAACCGGAAGTTGGAGAGTAGTGAAATTTTGACACTTGAACAGAAAATTTGAAATCGATAGAGGTAAGTTGATTTAGATTTTGTTATCGTTTTTGTTATTCATAAGTTGTTGTGCATGTTTGATGAGTTGTGTGTTGATTGAAATTGTAGGTTAGGGTTGATTTGTGGATCTGATAATAATTATGGGTTAGGTTAGGGTTTGAAATCAGGTTGAACTTTTTTTGAAGAAAATGAATTTCTGGGTTTCCGAGACTTTTCCGAGCTTTTTTTTTCCTGAAAATTAGGCTTTTTAAAACTTTGAATCTTCAAGACTTTTTAAAACATGTCCAAGCTTTTTAGAACCCATTTTAAGCTTTTTTGAAACACGTCCGAGTTTTTTATATAGGAAAATTAGGTTTATTTAACATTGAATCTCTAAGACCTTTTAAAACATGTTCAAGCTTTTTTGAACCAAATCCGAGACTTTTTGAAACATATCCGACCTTTTTCTTTAGGAAAATGAGGTTTGTTAAACATTATATTGTCCGAGCTTTTTTTCAAAAGGTCTGAGTTTTTTTTTTTCAAAACTCCAAGTTTTTTTTTAAATCTCTGAGCTTTTTTTTATTCTTCAAGCACAAAGTTGTTCAAAGGTTCGAACTTTTTTGTAAAAGCTCGGATTTTTTTTTCAAAGCTGCATGCTTTTTAAAACAATGTCCGAACCTTTTTCTTACAATGCCCTAGATTTTTTTTTTAACTTTCCTAGCCTTTTACAGTTTACTTATTTATTATTTCTATGAAAATACAGATGAGGAAGTTGAAGGATTTCCATAAAACTCCAGAGGGAGAATGCTACAAGGGCAAACTTACTCGTCACGACCATTTTGACGACCTTGATAAATAGACGACGCACTGAACCAGGTCCCTAAAAATTTTATTGTTGATGACCGGCGTCGGTTTGTGGAGTTGTGTTTCGGACATTACATAACTATGCATCGTCATATGAAGTTTTCGAGGGGGCGTTATCCATCGGCTGCTTATTCGAGAGTTGCATCATGATGGCCCGGTAAATGAGATACGTTTCATGTTAGGGCGTCATTCAGTGAGGTTCTAGAAGGTAGAACTTTGCTTGGTCACCGGATTGCAGTTTAGAGCCGTACCGAACACGACGATGTATGCTAGCGTGGAGAATGGAATACAACAACGGTACTTTGCTGGTATTGATGAGGTTTACTTGGAACAAATGAAAGTTGTTCTGTGCCTTGGTGAATTTGAGGAGCCGTACGATGTTGTGAAGCTCTACCTCCTCTATATGCTGAACTGGATACTTATGAGGTAGGACGAGAGAGAGAAGATCCCAGTGTGGCAGTTTCGGTTGGTCGAGAACCTTGATACTTTCAAAGCGTTCCCGTGGGGTGCCCACGTGTACAGGCATTCCATTTATGGATTCAAGCATGCACTTGACGAGCGACGTGAGCGGTTCGAGAGACGCCAGCGAGCAAAGGGTACTGAAGTAAACACGGTGGCGACCTACAACATTGACAATATATCTCACGCTTTATTGGTAAGAATTTTGAATGGCAACATTTACGTTATTTATCGTTTAATAAATATGGATTTTTATTATACTTATCTTTTATACATATATTTGTTTTCGAGGTGATTCCCGAGCTTGGCATTCAGTTCGGGACCTGAAGGCTTACCGATCTTTGTCCCCATATTCTGAAGTGGGAGTGAACAAACACACGAGAGGGGGGAAGCTGGCCAAGGTTTTCATAGCGAGAGTAAGTATATTATTTGATCATATTTATAGTTGTTACTATGTATACAATTACAATGGTCTAACTATGATTTCAGATGTTTGCGGGGACGGAACTGGTTCCCACAACAGCTGAGAGGGTAAACGGTACTTCACGGGCATAGACAAGAGGGGTAGTCTGTATATAGAGCAGGACAGACTGCACATTCCGGATCAAGTTCCTAATCAGCCTATCACCGGCGGCAGCAATGAGACGGAGGCTTCTGACCCGGAGGGTGTGGTTGTGAGGCCTAGTGACATAGATGGTTCAGAGCCGGAGGCTCTAGGAGGGAGGCATAGATGGGTTCGATTTACGATACCCAAAGGTGCATCTATAGGGGATTCCCGTGAGGGTTATGAAGATGATCGAGAGGTACGTGACAATTACTATTTTGCATTATTTATAAATTCAAACTTGTGAATGTTTTAATAATGACAATTTAGACCTGATTTCAGACCCCCTAGGAATGTTAATTAATTGCAGTGATTGTTGTCATAAAGAAGTGTGAGGATGATTGAAAGCAGTAGCACTGTGAGTTATAGGAAATGACCTAGAAGAGTGATGATGATCGAAAGCAGTAGCACCGAGAGTTGTTGAAAATGATCTGAGGGCTTCAGTGGTTGGGGTCGATGTCGTAGACGCCCAGGGATGATCCATCATCTCATGATAGGGACTTCAATCCAGGAGATAGGACATGTAGTCAACATGAGGGGACAGATCCAGAGAGCAAACATGACCAACAACTGCATACTAGGGGTTAGGACCCGATCATGAGCATCGGCTATATACAGGCGATACATGACCTGGTACACAGACAACAGTCCTGTCGGCACATAGGACCCCTACAGGCCTTGGTCCTTTATCACTGGGCACCCAGAGTAGTCCACCCCCCAGTTTCATTGGGCCAGAACGTACCCTTCCGCCACAATGCATCGTTCCCCATAGATCTGACACCTCTGGTCAATCCTGGAGAAGCCTACCCTCCAGATTCATTGGGTCAGAACGCACCCTTCTGCCATATCGCAGCGCACCCCATAGATCTGACACCTCCGATCTATCCCAACGCAGCCCACCCCCAGTGACCTTGGCCCTTAGTGTACCTCTTCACTGTTGGGGTTTATGCCCTAAAGATGTAATTTGTAAATGGATTTATGAAATAAATAAAAGGAAAAGTTCAATTCATTCTTGTTGTATTGTTTATTTTATAACTTGTGTATATATTTAACATCCAAGATTGCCGGATGTAATCTCGAACTGTGTATATGAGTGTCATATACAGATGGATACAGTAAGAGACGTGCAATCTAAAGAGTCCATATATAGCAAATAAAGCGGGGTACTTTATTTGTGGTTAATCTATAGCTGCGGTCCATTCCGTAATGTACGATGATTCTATCCTGAATCATTCATATGAGATATGAGAATGGAGATACCTTGTATGATGTGATCATATAGGACTGAGTCATGATCTATATGAATCTCTCACCAATATCCGTTTACCGATGAGATTCATATATATATATCAACTAATGATGGCTACATGTGAGTGATCTTAATCATGAGTGTCTTATAGACTTCTTCAGGTTAGATCGTGGTCTTTTATATACCATGGGTGAGGTCGGATGCTGTTTTTGATCAATATGCTCCGTATGTTGGGATTGCGGTTTGGCTTGTGGCTAGGAAGATTTGTACACAATAGTGGAATCCACTCATTCTTGTGAGAAGTATATGGTAGTTCCCTTAAGGGTTGATTCAGGGCTTGGACAATATGAGCGCTCTCCTAATTCCGTAAGGAAATATGATTTATTGTCCATTAGAGAATCAACGGTACTTAAATGATATATGTAATTAGAAGGGTATAACGGACATTATGACCCAGCTCTAATTATGAATTACTGTAGAGGATCACACCATATATAATAGCTTTATCTATGGACACCAAGTTGTATCGGTCTGTGTAAAAGCGTCTATAGTTGAGAGAATGCAACTTCGGGTTTTTAGTGGAATAACACCGGAGTTAATAGTCAATGAATATTAATTAAAGAGTTTAATTAATGATTTCAATGATTATTGGAGCTACAAATACCGTGGGTCCATTAGGTCCCCTTGCTAGCTCGATCGATTTAGAAAACAAGAGTCACGGTTAATTTATTGGATTGTCCAAAAAATTGTGTTACAAAAGTGACACGTATATATTCGAGAATTAATTGAATAATGAGATTATTTAATTAATGAATGTTAATAGTTAAATTAATTAAATAATTAGTTTATTTAAATATATTGATAATTATGAATTATTAATTAACTATTAATTGAAAGGTGTTAGTTGATATATGGATTTAGGTGAAGATATTTTTACTAAATCATTTATCTAAGTATTTGAATTTAAGTTTAAATTTAAAATACTTATTATCACTTTTAATATATTAGATATATTTAAAAAAGATGATTAAAAGATATATATATTAATTAATAACATAAGAGATTGTATTGGATGTAAATTGATGTGCACGTAAACTATTAGTCAAAAGAAGAATTTAAAAAATATATATATATATATAAAAACGGAAGTGCAGGCCTTTTTTTTTTTTTGAGTTTGAAAAAAAAATGGGTTGATTTTTGTTTGTGTAACTGATACACATGTAAAAAGAAAAGAAAAAAGAAATTGCATCAGATGATTTTTTTTTTTTGTACGTGAAAGAGAGACCAATAAAAACAAAAAGTTGTTTTTTGATTTTGCATGTAATTGGCACAATGACATGAAAAAGAATATATATATAGTTTCATGCTTTATGTGTTTTTAAAACACATAAAAGAAATAGTTTCTTCAATTCTCTATACATCCTCCATTCAAGTTTCTAAAACCGTGACGTGCCGACATGTAATTACCAGTCCAGGGAGATAGCGAGGAAGATCGAGTGGTTCAAACATGAGCACATCGTAAATTGAGGGAGCTTCCAAACGTTGGTAAGATTGGTTCAGACAGGAGCATATCGAAAAGTGAAGGAGCATCCAAACGTCGGTAAGATTTTCTTCTTCTGTTTATATCGATTTCAATTTCCTGTGTTTACACATTGTATGCATTAGTTTCGAAAAATAATTACGATCCCAAGTTCACTAGTCCCAGATACAGATTATGATCTGTATAAAAATTTTAAAACCTAGTTCCGCTGCGTGACCGGTGAACGGGGTTCCTACAATTGGTATCAGAGCAAATTTTATTTTCGGAACAGGAAATTGTTTTCGATACTCTTGTATATATGATTGTGTAGGCACAATTTAAATTGACTGTTTATTGTTTTTGCATGTGCATCAGGTACACAAAAAAAAAATCAAACTTTTTTGTTCTCAAACTCAAAAAAAATAACGCCTGCACTTCAGTTTATATATATATATATATATATATTATGTGTGTATCAAGTATTTACATCCTATGTAAATTCTTCTTTTGACTAATGTTTCATATGCACACACCAATTTACATCCATTGTAGTCTCTTGTGTTATTAATTGATATATATCTTTTAATTATCCTTTTCAAAAATATCTAATATATTAAAAGTGATAATAAGTATTTTAAATTTAAGCTTAAATTCAAATACTTAGATAAATGATTTAGTAAAACTAAAATAATCCTATTATTTTATCTTCACCTAAATCCATATATCAACTAACACCCTCCAATTAATAGTTAATTAATAATTCATAATTCATAATTATCAATATAATTAAATAATATAATTATTTAATTAATTTAACTATTAATATTCATTAATTAAATAATCTCATTATTCAATTAATTCCCAACTATATACGTGTCACATTTATAACATAATTAATTGGACAATCAAATTAATTAACCGTGACCCTTGTTACCTAAATCGATCGGGCTAATAAGGGGACCTAATGGACCCACAATATTTTGAGCTCCAATAATCCTTAGAATCATTAATTAAACTCTTTAATTAATATTCCTTGACTATTAACTCCGGTGTTATTCCATTAAAAACCCAAAGTTGCATTCTCTCAACTGTAGACGCTTTTACACAGATTGATACAACTCGGTGTCCATCGATATAACTATTACATATGGTGTGATCCTCCACAGTAGTTCATAATTAGAGCTGGGTCATAATATCCGTTATACCCCTCTAATTACATATATCCTTTAAGTACCGTTGATTCTCTAATGGACAATAAATCCTATTTCCTTACGGAATTAGGAGAGCGCTCATATTGTCCAAGCCCCGAATCAACCTTTAAGGGAACTACCATCTACTTCTCACAAGAATGAGTGGATTCCACGATTGTGTACAAACCTTCTCTGCCACAAGCCAAACCGCAATCCCAACATACGGAGCATATTGACCGGGAATAGAATCCACCTCACCCATGGTATATCAAAGACCACGACCTAACCTGAAGGAGTCGATAAGACACTCAGGATTAAGATCACCCACATATAGCCATCATTAGTTGATATATATGAATCTCATCGGTAAACGGATCTTGGTGAGAGATTCATATAGATCATGGCTCAGTCATATATGATCACATCATACAAGGTGTCTCCATTCTCATATCTCATATGAATGATTCAGGATAGAATCATCGTACATTACGGAATGGACCGCAACTATAGATTAACCACAAATAAAGTATCCAGTTTTATTTGTTATCTATAGACTCTTTAGATTACATGTCTCTTACTGTATCCATCCGTATATGACACTCATATACACAGTTCGAGATTACATCCGGCAATTTTGGATGTTAAATATATGCACAAGTTATAAAATAAACAACACAACAAGAATGAATTGAACTTTTCCTTTTATTTATTTCATATATCCATTTACAAATTACATCTTTAGGGCATGAACCCCAACAATCTCCCACTTGCACTAAAGCATGTGAGGCATGTCTCGTAACCCTAGACCATCTAGGTGAGCCAAAAACACTTTAGCCGGTAATGTCTTTGTAAATGGATCAACATGATTGTCTTGTGAGAGTATCTTTATGACGATCACATCTCCTCTCTACATTATCTCTGTAATGAGATGATACTTTCTCTCTATATGCTTCCATCTCTTGTGGCTTCTTTGTTCTTTATAATTAGCCACATCACCACTCTTATCACAATAAAGTATGATGGGCTTATCTAGGTTTGGAACAACTTCCAGATCATTCAAGAACTTACGGAGCCAAACAACCTCTTTAGCAGCTTCACAAGCAGCTATATATTCGGCTTCTATGGTGGAGTCAGCAATGCAAGATTGCTTGATACTTCTCCATACAATGGCTCCACCACCCAGGGCGAATACTGATCCAGACGTGGATTTCCTAGAATCCCTATCTGATTGAAAATCAGAATCCATGTATCCTAACGGGATCAAATCCTGCCCAGAATACACTAGCATATAGTCTCTCGTTCTCTGAAGATACTTGAGAATTGTCTTGACAACAACCCAATGATCTAATCCTGGGTTGGACTGGTATCTGCTGAATACTCCCACTGCATAGCAGATGTCCGGTCTCGTGCATAACATAGCATACATGAGACTACCTACTCCCGATGCATAGGGTACATGTCTCATATCCTCAACTTCTTGAGGTGTCTTAAAACAATGTTCCTTTAGACAAGTGAACTCCAAGCCTGGAAGGTAAATTACCTTTCTTGGAGTCTTGCATCAAAAATTGCATAAGATCTTATCGATATATGATGCCTGAGACAGTGCTATGAGTTTGTTCTTACTATCCCTTATAAGTTGGATCCCTAGAACATAAATTGCCTCTCCCAAATCTTTCATTTGGAATTGGCTAGCCAGCCAGCCCTTATTCCCAATGAGTATGATATCATCTACGTATAGGACCAAGAAAACTACTTTCTTGTCAATGATGCGCTTGTAGACACAAGGCTCATCAACGTTCTGCTCGAAGCCATAGGTTTTGATCACATCATTAAACCTAATGTTCCACGATCTATATGCTTGCTTAAGTCCATAGCTGGACCTTTGCAGCTTGTAAACCTTTTGTTATTGATCTGGAGACACAAATTCCTCTGGTTGCATCATATAAATGCTCTAGTCAAGATTGCCATTCAAGAATGCAGTTTTGACGTCCATTTTTCAAATTTCATAATCGAAATAGGCAGCAATGGATAAGAGAATCCTAATAGACTTAAACATGACTACTGGCGAGAAGGTCTCTTCATAATCGACCCCCTCTTTCTGGGTATAACCTTTGGCCACTAGCTTTGCTTTAAAGGTCTCTATCTTCCCGTCTACTCCCCTATTTCTCTTGTAGATCCACTTACACCCTATAGGTTTTACCCCATCCGGTAAGTCTACAAGTTCCCAGACTGAGTTAGAGTACATGGACTCCATCTTGAGATTCATGGCTTTAAGTCATTCCTCTTTATCAGAATCTTCCATTGCATTCTTAAATGTCAATGTATCATCCACACTATTAGCATATACAACACCTTGTACTTCACCTATACCTAAATAGCGTTCAGATTGTCTCACAACCCTCTCACTACGTCTATGTGGTAGTGTATCTTGATCATGAACAATCTGACTCTCAGATGTTTGTGAATCAACAACTCTTGTTGATGAAGCACTAGTCTCACCAAGCTCCAACTCATTCAATACAATCTTAGAACGAGGTTTATGGTCACTAATATAATTGTCCTCAAGAAACCTTGCATTTGTTGATACAAATACTTTGTTGTCTTGAGAACTATAGAAGTGTCCACCTCTGGTCTCCTTGGAGTATCCTACAAACAGGCAGAAATCTCACACCTGTTGTTAACAAAATGTGATACATTTCGGTATTAAAAATAATGATATAAATAAATAAATAAAATAGACATTAAGTAATTAAACTATAAGACATCTATTTTATATCTAGAAAATTATTTATAACCACATCAATCTAATTTTATTCCTAATTTTAATTTCAATTACATAATTAAAGAGTGTATGAGAAAACATCTTTTATTTTGTTACAAAACCTATACATATTCTTAACAGTATGCATAACTGAAAATAATATTTTAATAGTTGGTTTATAAAATACAAATTTCAATAGCTTGATTAAAATATCATTATACCATTGATATATTTAAATCATAGTTATTAATATACTTTTAACTTAATTTTATTTTATCAAAGCTAAATTAACTTATAATAATTTTAAACAAAATTTAAATAATAAACTAATAGAATAAATTTCTCAAAATCATATTAATAATTAACTTAACAAATTAAATAATATAGGTAATCGCTATTAGAGTTTAATAGAATTATGAAAATAAAAATTATAAATTAATTTATATTATTAAAATAATAAAGATACGAGATAATATTATCACCTGTTATATATATATATATACATATATATATATATATCACATTTTAAGTACAATAGTTTTTTTTTAGTGATTTATATTTTAATTTTTTATATAATATATATTTTTTCATTGGTTGGAGGGAACGGTACAATAGTTTTTTTTATTGATTTATATTTTAATTTTTTATATAATATATTTTTTTTCATTGGTTGGAGGGCATGGCCCTATAGGTACCCCTTTATATTCGCCTCCGACAAGATGCATATATATATATATATATATATATATATATATATATATGTATAGATTTTAATTAATTGGGCTGATTGAAATAGATTTGTATATATGAATTAATATATATAGTATTTGTTTTAAATTTTGAATTATAAAACAAAGTTAGTTTCTGTAAAGGAAATATATGAAAATAACTAACTCAACTTTGGTTGATTTGGTTTAAGTTGTTATATTAATTTGATTTGGTTTGGAATTTAATTAAGCTTATGAGTATCTGTTATGCTAGTCCAAGTTACTATTTTGACCACTAATACTCCTTAATTACTATTTTGGCCAGATATCAATTTTGTTCTGTGTAGTAGATTGCATTGTTAGAAAAAAAGGGCTGTCATAACTTTTCTCTCTTTTATGGTCTTTTATAAATATATTGTTCTGTTTTCATCGAGAATAGATTCATTCTTCAAAAATAAGAAAATCATTTTTTTCTTTCCTTTTGTAAAATGGTATCATAGGAATTTCATGCTCTATTCACTTTCAGCCTCTGAATATGGCGTGTGGTGGCGGTGCCAGTGGCACCGGCAGTAATCGATTTGTTCATCTTGTGAATTCGACTTCACCTCCAGTGAAATCGCCAATGGAAGATCCTAGTATCCCTTAATCTCTTCACCATGGAGATCACCCAGGGTTGAGCCTTGTTTTTTATCAATTGATCGGAGATAACTACAACACATGGAGAAGAGCTATACGTAGGGATCTTAGTACAAAAAACAAATTAGGATTTGTTTATGGTACAATTCTTCGTCCATTAGCTACTGATTTGCTCTTTAATTCATGATCTCATTTCTATTCCATGGTTACTTTGTGGCTTTTGAATGTTGTGAGTAAAGAAATAGCTGAGTGTATGCTTTACCTTGATTCTACTTCTGAGGTTTAGGGAGATCTACTCGATCGATTCCGTTAGAGCAATGGACGTCGTGTTTTTCAGATTAAGCAATATCTTCATGGCCTTTCTAAAGGGTCGAACGACGTCACTACTTACTACACGAAACTCACGATACTTTGGGATTAGTGGAAAGAGTTCTGGCCAGTTCCTGTTTGTAATTGTGGAGGAATGAAATCATGGATGGATTATCAGCACCAAAAATATGTTCTTCAGTTTCTCATGGGCTTGAATGAATCTTATGCTCATATTCGAGCTTAGATTCTCATGTTAGATCCCTTACCTAACATTAACAAGGTTTTTGCCCTTGTTGTTCAAGAAGAACGCCAGCGTCGAATTGGATTAGGAAATTCTTCCGTGACAAAATCCATGGTGTTTGGGACTAGTTCAGCATCACCAAGTGTCTATGTTGCTGGTAATGTGAAATCAAAAAGAGACAAGCCTATTTGCACTCATTGTGGGATCTTTAGTCACACCATTGACAAATGTTACAAGTTACATGGTTATCCTCCTAGATACAAGTTCAAGTCCAAAACTGCACAGTCCAAGACCTATATGAATCAAGCTAGCCTGAGTTCAGATGCTACAAATATATCTTCACAGGTTGTTTGTTCAACACCAGAAGTATCAACTATGAGTACCTTGACACCTTCTCAATGCCAGTAATTGATTAATCTGTTGAGTACTCAACCCAATCATGGATCTAGCCTCGGTGATTCTCATTCCATTGGACAATTTATCTCACACTTTACCGGTGTAGCTTCTTACTCTTCTAAGATTTTTTCCAATTTCATTCCTGTCAATACATGGATTTTGGATATTAGAGCTACTCATCATGTTTATAGAGATATATCACTCTTTGATTTTACAATTCCTGCATTTCCTTCTCGGACCACTCTACCTACTGGTCACTCTGAGTCTATCATTAAAGTAGGAACCATTACCTTGTCTAGTCATGTTAAACTTGAGACTGTCTTGTATGTGCCAAGTTTTCAATTCATTCTTCTCTAAATCTTTGAATTGTTCTCTTATTTTCTCTCATACTTATTGTTTGATTCAGGACCTTACATAGGGCACAACGATTGGGATGGGTAGAAGACTTGGAAATCTTTACTATCTAGATTTAGATCATGTTTTTTTTTTGTTAAATCCAATGTAAATGTTGTTAGTAGTAAAGTTTCTATGTCTAGGAATGAGATATGGCATTATAGACTTAGACATCCTTCCAATGTAAAATTGCAAACTATTTATACTGATTTGCAAATTCCTTTTATGAATGACAAGAATTTCCATTGTTCTATATGTCATGTTGCAAAACAGAAATGTATCCACTTTTTTCTCACAATACCTTATCAAAATCTCATTTTGATCTTATATACTGTGATGTTTGGGGACCATTTCATGTCTAAACTATTGAAGGCTTTCGCTACTTTTTAACCACTGTAGCTGATTGTTCTCGAGCCACTTGGCTCTATCTTCTTCATGCTAAGTCTGATTTTAAGCAAATTAGACCAATTTTTTAAATGATTTTAACTCAGTTTGGGTTAAGATAAAGTCTTTTAGATCTGATAATGCTAAAGAGTTGTCTTTTACTGATTTTTTTTCCAATCAAAGGAGGTCATTCATTTTCATTCTTGTGTTGAAACACCTTAACAAAACTCTGTTATTGAGAGGAAACATCGACATATTTTGAATGTTGCTAGAGCATTGCTTTTTCAATCCAAAATACCTTTGGTTTATTGGGGAGATTGTGTTTTGACAATAGTTTATCTTATTAATAGAACTCTTTCTGTTTTGTTATCCAGTAAGTCTCCTTTTAAGTTGTTATACAAGAAAAATCGTGTTTATAGTCATCTTAAGTCTTTTGGGTGTTTATGTTATGGTTCTACCTTGTTGAGAGATAGAAAAAAATTTACTCCTAGGTCTACGGCTTTTGTTTTTCTTGGTTATCCTTTTGGTTACAAGCTTTTAGATCTTAAAACCGATACAATATATGTTACTTAGAATGTCATTTTTCATGAGACTGTATTTCCCTTCACTGAATTATCAACTCAATCTTCCTCTTCTGACTTTTTTAGTGATAGAGTCTTACCTCAATCACTTGTTGACAATTCCACATCTTCCCCTACACATTAGTCTTCCTTTTTCTTCACATTCTACTAGATCTATTCGGGTGTCAAAACCACCAACATATTTTTAGGATTGTTAACCGAAAAATCGCTCGGGGTGAGGAATTATAGCTAACACCCTCATGACCACTACCTCGAAAGGTCACGGTCGGGGTAGGTACCTCGTATCTCGGAGAGATCTTGTATGAATATGAAAGAGGATGGTGTGATATGTAGAAGACAAGCCATCCCTCCCGTAGAGCTACATTCATATGGTGGAGACACGGGGAGCTCGAGGTCCCCTTGCTGGTGTAAAGGGGCTGATCTTGGTCCCTAGGCTCCTCGCTAGATGTCTTAAAACGGGGGGGGGGGGGGGGGGGGGGGGGGGGGGGGGGGGGGGGGGGGGGGGGGCTTATCTAGCTCCGGTGTTGGAGAACTCAATTTCTTCCATATGGAGGATGCATGAGAGCTCTTTGACTCCCTTCAAGCTGGTCTGGGTGGTTTCTCCCATCTCAGTGTATGACTTGCGTGTAGATAAAAAGAACAAGGGTGCTAGGTCCAGCGGGGTAAGAGCTAGATCTTCATTGTAGTTTCTCGATCTCATGTAAGAAGGATTAGAGAGCTAGAACCAATTAGGTCGATACCTAGCCCGTATACATACATGCATAATACATGAGATAAATAAGAGAAACACAAGTTTTATGTAGTGGGAGGTGGACTGACCAAGGGGGAAAAAGCATCACGAATGATCACATGCTGAAAAACCCCAAGACAGTATCTAAAGGAAGGAGAAAGACCCTTCCTTATGTATATATATCATGCGATGCTCCTAGGAGCTTACAAAGATGGTGAAGTAATACAACGTTTGTGCTCCGGAGAGCTTACATTAGTAATAGAAAGTTAGTCAATCCAGGTATGTTTTCGGAAGAGGCGATACATGTCATTGAAACGATACAACAATGGTGATCTAAGGTGAACTCAAGCGAAATATGTAGACTTGCCTCGGGCTGGTCGATTCTGGGATTGGAGATGAGATATGAGATCTCAGATATGTCATATGAGCCATGTATCAGAGAATGCATTCTGTCCTCTATAGGAATTTATTAGAGCTTGTAATTTGGCGTATCCTTTGGAAAGAGTTTTGTCATATTTATAGGTTCCAATCGCTTGTTGCCCACTCCTCAGATTATGGATTGATCCTTCTTCCTTATTAGGCAGGATTTTCAGTTGTAGTTGACCCTAAAGAATCAAATGTGGAGGATTTATTGGAGGTAATGATATTTGTTTCCTCTTTGGACTCTTTCACTAATGGTGGCCATTAAAGAGTTGAATATTCTCTTATTAATGGCGTTGATTATATCATTAATACGGTTGATTGCCTCCATTAATACGGTTGACCTCATTAATAGGGTTGACTACCTTCATTAATATGATTTGACCTCATTAATTGGGTTGACTAAATCTATTAATACGGTTTGACCTCATTAATAGGGTTGATTACCTCCATTAATACGATTTGACCTCATTAATGGTATCGTAAGTGTCATAAAGGTCAACCCTCTCTTCCTACGCTGTTTGGAGGAGAGCTTTGGTTTTGTATGTCACTTTGAAGAGGTACTTCATGGAGGTTACCTGAGGTGACGCTTGATATTTCTCGAGGGTGAGGTACCCCAGGTTCCAGTACACTGACGGGTCCCTAGGGGACCTCTCTATTGTCATTGAGCTAGATCGATCTTTCTGGTCTTCCCATGGAGTATGTGCTAATCATTCTAGGGGCGAAATATCCCAAAGGGTTCCAACCTTGTAGCTAGGAGCTTGGTTTAGCTACGCCGAGCTTTATCATGGAGATCGACCTAATTATGCAGGATTCCTGACGGGGTAGCGGGCTTTAATTGGAGAGCCAGAATGCATGCAAGGTGTTGACTACCTCGCCCTGCTTCTGCGAGGTCGTAAGGTACCTCAACCTAGAGGACCTCGATACCTCGCTACGTAGACCCGGATTTGGACCCCTGTTTGAAGATTGGAAGGTGGAAAATTATTCTTTTGACGATTATCATTGTTATTTAGCTGCTTAACCTGCACTTTCAACTCTGCCTGCAACTTCTACTACCTTGGTCGTTGCTACCAGTTATCCTATCTCTCAGGTCTTTGACTATACTTTTTTGTCTCTTTCCTATCGAGCTTATGTTCTAGTTGTATCATCTAAGGATGAACCAAATCATTATTCAGAGGCATTTTTGGCCCCATAATGGCAAAATGACATGCAATATGAATTACAAGCTTTGGAAGCTAATAACACATGGTGCATAACTTCCCACCAGGTAAACACCCTTTTGGATGTAAATGGGTGTACAAGATTAAACATAAAGATGCTGGTTCAATTGAGAGGTCCAAGGCTCGGTTAGTGGCTAAAGGTTATACTCAACAAGAAGGTAAAAATAATTTTGACACCTTTTCTCCGGTGGCAAAGCTTGTGACTGTTAAATTGTTAATTTCTTTAGCTGCTATACATGGTTGGTTTCTCACCCAGATAGATGTTAACGATGTTTTTTTTTTGCTTGGTGATCTCACAAATGTATATGTCTTTTCCACTTGGATATCACCAATGGGGGGGGTTACCTTCAAATTTTGTTTGTCGATTGTAAAAGTCTCTATACGGTTTCAAACAGGCCTCAAGAAAATGGTTTGCCAAATTTTCAGATGCTTTAATTGAAGAAGATTTTGTACAATCAGCCTCTTATCATTCTCTTTTCAACAAATCTGTTGGTAAGGTCTTTATAGCTCTTTTGGTTTATATAGATGGCATAATAATTGCTAGCAATGACAAAGAGACAGTTGACAATTTAAAAAGATCTATGGATAATGAATTCAAACTTAAAGATTTTGATGATATCAGTACTTCTTAGGACTAGAAGTTATAAGATCAAATAAGGGAATCTGTGTCTCTCAGAGGAACTATACCCTTAAGTTAGTTTCTAATGTGGATTATTTGAGTTGTAAGCCTATTAAAACTCCAATGGAACCTTACATGAAGTTGTCTCAAGAAGATGGAGAACTTCTTGAAGATCCTACTGTTTATAGAAGGATGATTGGAAAGTTATTGTATTTAACCATCACTAGACCTGATCTGACTTTTTCTGTCAGTCGGTTAAATCAGTTTCTAGCTCATCCTAGAGTACCACACTTAAAAGATGCACAACATATATTGCAGTATGTCAAAGCAACTCCTGGACAGGGTATTTTCTTTCCTTCAAGCTCTGCAATATAGTTGAAGGCTTTTGTAAATTCAGATTGGGCAGCTTGCCCTGACAGCAAAAGGTCAATTTTTGGTTTTTGTGTGTTCCATAGAGATTCTTTGATCTCTTGGAAGTCAATGAAGCATCATACAATATTCAGGTCCTCTGCATAAGCTGAATACAGGGCAATGGCTAATGCAACCTGTGAAATCATGTGGATGTTGTTTTTGTTGAAAGATTTTCGAGTATCTCGTCCTTTTCCTGTTCTTATTCATTGTCATAACCAAGCAGCCATTCACATTGCTGCAAACCCAATGTTCCATGAGCGTACTAAATACATAGAGATAGACTGCCATGTTGTTAGAGAAAAGGTTCAAGATGGGTGTTTAAAGACTATGAATGTTTCAACTCGGCATCAAGTTGTAGACTTGCTCACTAAATCCTTACATCCTTTTCAATTTATTTTTCTACTTAACAAGATGGGAATTCGAAACATTTTCCTTCCATCTTAAGGGGAGGTGTTAAATTTGTCCATCTTAAGGGGAAGTGTTAAATTTGTCCAAGTTACTATTTTGACCACCAATACTCTTTAATTACTATTTTGTCCAGATGTCGGTTTTGTTGTAGTAACAAATTGCATTGTTAGAGAAAAATGGTTGTTATAACTTTTCTCTCTTTTATGGTCTTTTGTAAATATATTATTCTGTTTTCATCGAGAATAGATTCATCCTTCAAAAATAAGAAAATCATTTTTTACTTTGTTTTTGTAAAAATCATTAAACTGATGAGTATTTGTTTGGTTTGATATTAAGCTTCTACATAAACCAAACCGCTTTGAATTTCGATGGCCGATGACATCCTTCAAGCTCTAATTTTTCATCGATGTTGAAAAGTATGTATCCGAGTATCTCTCTCTGAGTTTTTTTTTTACATTAATGTTAGAGAACATAAAAAATTAGCCTAAAAACCAACCCAAATGATTTGTTCATTGACCACATCATCCCATGATTTGTGTGGTAATGACAACTCATTTACTATATCATTTGGGTTGAATTTTTGATTAATTATTTGGGTTGTATATGATTACTCTTTTTTTAAAATAATAATTTAATTAATTTTAACTTGTCTGAGGGCATTCTGATCATTTAACAAGTCAAAGATAGTTGACTTTGCAATTTGACTAATTGTAGATTTGTAGGGAAGGTTTGCGCTAATATTTGTAAATATCGATTCCAACTATCATTATGCAAAATCTGAAGGGACTATCTGTAATTTTGTTATTGATAAATGATAAAAGTTTAAAGGAGATTAAATTGGTATTCGTGGCAGCCAGCCAGCCAGGCTGCCAGTGGATAGAAAAAAAAAATCACAGAAACAAACACCGGCCCATGAATGCAAGGGCAAAAACGTAAAACGAAGAAGAAAAAACACGTGCGTAATGTTGGAGGAGAAAAAAAAAAGGAAGGGAAGCAAGCAAGCAGCGGCGTTGAAGAATGCAAAGAACACGTGTTTGAAATCTCAAAGAAACAAGACAAAAAATAATAAAAAAATAATAGAAAAAAACAACCCCTGGAAGCTGCAAAGAACAAGCTTAAAAACAGCCCTCTCCATATATTCCTCGTGCCTCAACCTTCTGTTTCTTTCAAGTCTCAAGTCTCAACTCTCTGTTAATCCAAGCAACACACATAATAATTAATTATAAAAATCCCCAAACGAGGAACATGTTTATGCATATGCATGTTTGATTTGATATATAAACCCAGAACAACCCACACAGCACAAAATCAAATCTCTTGATTGTTTTTCTAGTTGAGTTTATTTGGAACCTCAATTATGACGAGCTCGTCGGAGAAATCAATGAAGTTGCCGGAAAAATCAAGCTTCTCTCAGACATGTAGTCTTTTGAGTCAGTACTTGAAAGAAGGCGGTAGCTTTGGAGATCTTAGTCTCGGAATTACATGCAACATTCAATCAAAAGGTAAGCAACTTCAATTTTATTTTTTTTATAATATAGAATTTAAGATAAATTTTTGTTTGGTTCAGTCACCTTTGAAATGGTTCAAGAATGATAGAAACTCAGTTTATTTAATTATGTTTTTAGTTGGATGTTTTTTTTTTTTTAATTTGTTGATTTTGGTAACTCTTGAATTTATGTTAGATGTGAAACTTAGATCTGTATTTGTAAATCCTCACTTGTTCTGGATCCACTATTATCTCCTTCAAAATTCAAAAACTTGGAAAAATTCTTTGTTTAATGGTTCAACACAACGTACCCCCGAATTCTCTCGGTCTAATTTTGAATTGAACTTAGTTTTCTTCTAAAGAGAAAACATAGATCCGTTTTTATTATTAATTTATTGATAATTTTGTTAATTTTTGTTTCCATATAAATCAGTGTTTCTCGAATAATAATACTCATTCATCCATTTTGTTAGGATTGAAAACATTTACCCACGTGAGATTTGTTTTATAAATAGACAGTAGCTACTTGCTAGTTCCGGTGGTTGAGTATATCCAGTTTTGGTTTCAATTTTGTAAAGCGGAGCTTGATCTAATAAATATGTATCGTTTGATTTACCGGAACTTTGCAGGGGCGTCTGAGATGCCTGTGCCGATGCCGCGGTTGTCAGCCCCCACTATGAATTTGTTTCCAATGATTGAGATATCAGGTGATGCTGCTTTTGCGGCGCCATCATCAAGAAACCTGGAATCAATGAATTTGTTTCCTCCACAAGCTGGTTTTGCGTTTAAGAAAGATACTCCAACTACGGTAGTTGATTCAAGGTGTGTTATTGTTTATTACTTAATTATATGCTGTATATTTGCATTGCTTTTTGATGTCAAAATTTTGTTAATGAATGTGTTTTGTCATGCATCACAGCTTGAACAAGCCAGTCTATGCTCCGGTGGATCCGCAAGCTGCGCAAATGACCATCTTTTATAACGGGCAAGTGATCGTGTTCAATGATTTCCCGGCTGAGAAAGCGAAGGAAGTCGTGCTTTTAGCAAGCATGGGAAGCTCCAACAATCACACTACCACCTTCCCATCTGTTCCAGCCAAGACTCACAATGCCTTTGCTTCTAATTTAGCAGCCAAAAGTCCAACCGTACCACCACCGACTGGTCCAGTCGCTCCTTCCTTTGCGAAAAATCCAATTGAACCGAACAGTTCGATGCCTAGTAGCTCAAAAAATATCATTCCAAATTTTGGCATCAACCCAGTTCCAGAAGTTCAACCTCCCCAGAGATCTGTTACCTGTGGTAAATCTTTTTGTTCAGGTTTTTAATATGTGCTGTGAAATGGAGTCTATATATTATTATGTTTCTAATGAAGATTATTGACTGCAGATCTGCCAATCGCAAGGCGGAATTCACTCCACAGGTTCCTGGAGAAGAGGAAAGATAGGTAGGCATATCATTCACAACAAACATAGTATTAGGAGTCCAAATTCTTTGATTTAAATTTGTTCACCCAATTTTGGTGGGAAAGTTGAGGATCTTGAGTCTTGTGTGTGGGAAAATTGATATATCATGATTCATGTATATCATATCATTGTATTGATGGTGGGAGTGTATTTTGTGTGTTAGAAACTTAGAATCTTGTGTTATATTTACACAAAATCAATAATATTTTGTTGTGACAACTTTACAGGATCGTTGCAAGAGCACCATATCTACCCAGTAGCCCGTCGTCCTCGTCCGCAGCTCCTAACAAGCCTGCTGAAAGCAAGTCTTGGCTCGGTCTGGCTGCTCAATCCGCACAATAGTTTCAGTTTGTGCTCTGCTAGTGTTATCTCATCTCTCTCTCTCGTTTTTTTTTTTAATCCGGCAATGTCAATTTTGGCCGGTCGATCACATTTTGTTTTGGCAGGTTAAATCCTGCTTTCTATATATATTTTTGTTTTAGGTTTTTTACCTTTTTGGTTTCTAACTATCACCGTTAGAATCCACCTTAAATCTAACTATCAATCAGTCGCACAATTAGTTTATATGTAATTAACTCAATTATTGATGATCTTAATTCATATTAGTTTTGAATCAAAGATTATTATTCTATATATATGATTCTTTCTTGAGTTGAGGATTGATCTTCATTATCTTTAGAAATGCATGCTGCCTCCATTAACATTAATTTAAAGACTAGTTGTGTTTGTTGATTCAATTAAAGAATTTTTAACCATCGTCGATTCCACCGCCGACCATTGATTCATTGAACCAACGAACCTTGAATTTGAATGTTATAAAATTATATATTGTAAAATAATGTAAAACGTAAAACACACGTTTTTGGAAGCTTGAACTCGGTGGTAATGATACATTGGTATGATGAGAAATAAATGAATAAATAATTGAATGACAGACATTTGTTTGATCAAAAGTCTCCACGTACAATTCTACAAACACGAGTCAAGAAGTAGGAACACTTTGGTATTTGTGTTGTTGGCATCTTCTTCGCGTAATAAATTATTATTCAAAATCTTAAAGTATATATATTTATAAAGCAGACTCTAATTAATCACGTTGCTCACGTCTAGCTTTATTTTATTTTATTTATTTATTTTTACTAATCGATGGATTATATCCGGATTTACATTTTATCCACCGTTCTTTTTTTTTTTTTACACCATTGAACTATCTGAATTCTGAACTCTTTTAAATTGTGAACAACTAACTGTAGAAATCATCAGTTCAAAAGGTTTAAATGACGAAAAAAACTATAGAAGACATAATATATATTTTTGAAAGAGTTTAGAGGGGTTATCGATGTAAACTAACATTTATTTACGGTCGTAAATTATAATCTACAAGCATAATTGAGAATACAATTATTACCATAAAAGACTATAAATAAGAAAAGGAGAGTATTTCCTGACACTTTACGATAACCGGTTTACTGGTATAAAGATGGTTTTAATCAGTGGAATATATTAATAAAAAAATGGATGTAGGTCATGTGTTGTGGAGGACGATAAGGTTATTTAAATTAAATTGGAAGCACATGACATGTTGAACGTGGTAGGGTCATGGCTTCTTCGTTTTCATATTAATGGCACTTGTGAGGTTTTTATTATTCTAAAATTGTCACGCATTTACTTGCCCATACTTCTACATACCTTGGAGGAAATATCTATCCATCTTTGATCTTTCTATATTATATTAAATTATTAATCATAGATTCATAGCTAATCAGATGTACCTTCCAATCGAGCAATAAAACAAACTCCACACACATATATTATACATATAAAATGTATCGTAAAACAAATTTTCATTTTATTAGAAAATGTTGAACTTTACTTCTTCCTATCATAATTTTAATAACAATCTAAAATTTAAAGATGTTTTTTTAAAAAATAAAAATAAAAATGGTTGAATGTTAATATAAGGCTTTTCTTGGAATATTATTATGAAGACCGGAGAGTGTATATATATATATATATATATATATATATATGGGTAATGCTACACTTCTCAATAAAATATGTACAATCCAATGTGACAGTCTAGTAAAATAAATAATAAGAGAAAAAAATATGACAATTCATTAAATGAGTTGGACTGTCACATTGAATTGTATATATTTTTAGGACAGCTTTTTTAGAATAGTAACATTTCCCTATATATATTAAGCTAGTTTGGTATTGCTTTTGAAAAGTTAAATCTACTTATTTAATAATTTTATTTCAAAATAATATTTGGTAAAACTCTCAAAAGTGATTAATCGATAATCTCACAAGTTTTGATAGTGACTGTGATTATAGAATAATCTATTTCAGCATTTAATGGATCTTTTAAAATATAATTATTAATATTACGAAATCAAAATTAAATCGTTTATATCTTATTTCATCTTAAAATTAAATATTCTACTCAAATATTTATTTGATTTATAAAATCTTTTCAAATATCATTAATATATTCTTATGGAATTTTTTTTTTCGAATTTAAACACTCCACTTAAATGTTAATTTTATTAATATAATTAATGAAAAAAAATAAGTATGGTTATAATATCATGTCTATTTTAAGCATTATAATTAATCTCAGCACTTTTAGAATAAACTTATCAAACATATGTATACTGCTGTTAAGATATACAGTAGTTTTAAAACAAGTAACTAAATTTTTTCTGATTAACTTCATAACTGATTATTCCATTAACATAGCTAAAGGTAATTATTTTATAAGTTACATTAATACCAAATTGGCTCTTAATCTTTCAATTGTCAGTTCAAACTAATATAAAATATAAAAGTTCATTGCATATGGGTCATTGACTCATTGACTTTAAAATATGCTTTGACAAGTGCATGCAACCAAATCAAAACATTTAAAGCTTCGATTGGGAGAGCTTTTTCAAATGGATCTTTTACAAGTAAAGCTTTTAATAGGAAGATATTGGTCGTTTGGTTGTCAATTAGAAAAAGTTTTTTTAAATGGTAAGATTACCAAAATATTCAAAAACTATTTTAAATGATAATGTTATATTATACTTTTTAATGTTATTAAAAAAACTCAAAAAGATCTATTTGAAAAAGCCTAAAATTTGAGCTTCTCCAAGTAGACGTAAAACAATTTTTTTAATCATCTAAAAGTTCTACTGGATGAAAACCAAACGACACAATATTTTTTAAAAAGAGTTTTTTTAATTAAAAAAACTCTTTTAACCAGTAGATAAGTTCTTCCAAACGGACTCTAAATCTAATGACCCATATGCAAAGAACTGATATATTTTATATCAGTTCTAATTGACAATAGAAAAATTACACACATAGATTAAGTGTGTGTTTGGTATGGCTTTTGTAAGGATCAAAAACATTTTTTTAATACTATAAGCTATTTTGAAGTTTTTCTTAGTTGTTTGGTAAAACTTAAAACAACTTTTTAATATATAAATTGTCTCAATTACCCTTTATAAAAGCCATTTTATATTTATTTGGAGAATCCTAAAATTTAGTATTTTCAAAAAAAAAAAAATTATTGAGCTTTTTTAAAAGCTATGAATTGTCTCAACTTCCCTTTATAAATTTTAGATATTCCACCGTACAACTCTGTCATTGTAAATTCAATGTCATTACCTTTTTGTAATTCACACAACAAAAACCTATTTTTAAAAATACATTATCAACATTTTTTTTATATATAATTTACATAACCAAAAGCATTTTTTAAGAAGCTCTACTCATTATAAACTTTATTATAAAAAGATCTACTTGAAAAGCCATACCAAACGTATTCTAATATTACTTTATCTAAATTTGATTCTCAAATGACGTGACATCAATGTAACCCATTCATTTAAATTAAGAAAAAAAAAACTTGCCGTGGCTTTTCTTGTTCTCTTGTCCATTAATTTGTTTAGCCTAGGAAGTAGCCACCCCGTATTTAAGTGGGCCAATCTACTACATCATATGGGCCTTTTTTGGGTCAAGGCCTCCATATTTTGGAATATAATTTGAAGAATTTGGTAAACAAGAAACGTTGCTGTTGTATGTGTAGTTGTTCTCGATCGTAGAATAAATTATAATATTTGTATTGCTAAGAAAAAAAAAGAGATGGTTGTGGGTGCTGTGACTTGAAAGTTGAAACTGGGAATATGCTTTGTGCGCAAAATATGAAACCAAGTTTTGATGGGCCTTCTATGAATTGGGTTGGGCTGATGAAGGGAAGTGTGATTAATCATAAACTCATGATAATGTTTGGTATCATGAGAAGAAACTAAAGTTTGTTGTAGAAAAATAAAAGTAAACCCACATGGTCAAACACATAGTTAGTTGATAACCACATTTCTCGGTAAAGTTGCTCCCTAAATAAAATTTAAAAAAGTAGCAAACTTACTAATGTCTAAAGTGTGACTTAATTCATGGGCAACCATGCAGATTTCTAATGTATACAGAGCAAGTCTCTCGTGTGATTGATTAGACTTGAGAGTTTTTTGTAACAAAAACTTAAAATTCATATTACAATGTCTGAAATATGTTGAGATGTAATAATGCTATGATGTCTCTTTATACTTTGTGATTTTACCAAAGTGAGAGTTGAATATTTGTCACCAAAATAAGACTACTGTATAAATAACTTTATAATATATTAACCTATCTAATGACATTTATAAACGTGCGAAATACCGCAGCGGACCAGGCCTCATGAATCATAATTAAAATAAAAAGGAGCTGACAGAGACGGTGGCCCAATCTCGTTACTCTGTCTCCCTCATTTCTTCTTCATTTCCATCGTCTCTCTCCCTCCCAACGAGTATTGAGGGTTTCTCTTTTTTTCTCTTCTTTTTTTTCCTTTTTTTTTTTTCTCTCTTTTTCTTTTAAAAAATATATTTTCTTCGTTATTTTTGGTTTGATTATTTCACAAATTTATTTTTGTTCATCGTCATCTCCATATCTCCTGAAATCTGAAAAAATAAAAATAAAAAATGATGCAGCAGAGACTAAAGCAGCAACAGGCGATGATGCAGCAGCAGTCTATGTACCAATACCACCCTGGTCTCTTAGCTCCTCCTCAGGTTCTCTCTTTTTCCGTCACTTGTTTTCCCTCTTAGATTTGGGGTTTTTAGCTATGTCGATGCTCTTGATTTAATTTAATTTTTTTTTTTTTTGGTAAGAGTTTATATGTATCAGAAGTAATTTGTTTATTTCGTCGGTTCTTTTGCATATATTCTTATTTATATCTTAAGTAAATGTTGTGAATAGGCTTGTTTAAGAGACTGGCAGCTCTCAAAATAGAATTTTTTTTTTCTGGATATATATATATTTTTAGCTGAAGCAAACGGAAAATCATATCTTTTTGTTCTTGATTAATCATTTTGGTGGTTCTACATCTGTAATAATACGATTTTTCCCATTCACTTTGGTGATTATGTGGGGGTTTTTAAACTCTAAAACTACTAATATCCGGCTCTTATAGTATATGTCAAGGGATTTTAGCTGTACAATGGTTAACTTTGTATGCTTGTTTGTGTGTAGAGCAAATTATAAGAATCTACTAATATTGTGGTATTGTCATTCAAAAAGGATTCTCTTTTTGGTGCTATCTCCTTGTCTTTATGGTTCCACATGAATATTAAAATTGGGATTTGAGGGCTGGTAAAGAAAATATTTTAACACCTGAATTTGAAAATGATACATTAGGTGATATTATTCAGGCTTGTCTTGTGCTTCTAGGTTTTTTCTTTACAAGCTTAGGTGCTCCTTGAGCCTAATTTCTAGTACTTTTGTATTTGTTACTGAAAATGTTCATTCGTGAGGAGTGTGAGTTTTGAAACTTTAGGGATTTTTGCTCATTTATTTTATGCTTCTTGGTTTTTACAAATTTTTTTTTTTTTTAAATTTTGCAGATAGAGCCTATCTTGAGTGGGAATCTGCCTCCTGGGTTCGATACTAGTACATGCCGCAGTGTGTGAGTTTTGCATGAACGTCTTTCTCTTTTTCTTAGCTTTATTCAATGAATTTCTTGTTTTTGTACATCTGATTTGCAAATTATGCTATATAATCAATACTTGTCAATTTGAGTGAACTTTCCAACTCTTTTGCCTACAGGACTTATTTTGTAGGTTACTCTTCATTTTAAGTATATACCTTGTGCCAATCATACACACCAAAAATAATAGTAAAAAAAAATGTTGCTATTTTAGTTATTCTACATTTCTACTTATGGTGTTACAGTGTGGAACTTAATGGTGGGAAATGGGGATCAGGGGAACATTGCCTCTCCTGGCTCTCAAAAACCTTATAAAATAAAGTTTGTAGTATTTATAAAACTGATGGAAATAATGTGCAGGCATGTTTTGACTCCTACTAATTTTAGGTCTACAATCCAACTCTAAACTTATCGTTCTGTCCCTACTGTTACACGATGTGATGTATGCTTGCTTGATTTTCCTATGCGGGCATTATCCTTCTGTTTAGTTGTCCTTTTATGTATATGTAAATCGATTAAAAAATTATTCTTCATTTGTGAGAAATGCAGGTATGTCGGAAACATTCATCCACAGGTTACAGATGCCCTACTTCAAGAGGTTTTCTCTAATACTGGTCCCATTGAAGGATGCAAACTCATTAAGAAAGATAAGGTATTCTTTCAGTGTAAAATTTTTTGGACCTTTTTTTTGTTGGACAGATTGCACTGTTTTTTGAGTGCTAAGATAAACTTGAGTAAAATGTTTCTTGTTTGTGCAATCTAACCTTACGATATGTTTCTCCACTTTTATCTCTTGCATTCCTCCTTTTCATTTTGAATTTTAGTTACTTTCTGGGTTCATCTTGCTCTTGATCTGAAGACTGAAGGACTGCATTTTTTTTTTCTTTGCAGTCATCCTATGGTTTTGTGGACTATTTTGATCGCAGATCAGCTGCTCTCTCCATTTTGTCTCTCAACGGAAGGCATCTGTAAGAGAATATCCTGCAGAACTATGGTTGGGTACTTGTGTTTTTACTGTTTTATATCCTAATATGGTCTTTTTTCTTTCTTTCTTTTAGGTTTGGGCAGGCTATTAAAGTCAATTGGGCATACGCCAGTGGTCAGAGAGAGGATACATCAGGTTTATACATGCATACAGCATATTAAATCTAGGGCCTAATTAATGGTCTTTTTGGCTTATTGTTTGCAAAAGCTTATGCTAATTTCGCTTTGTGAATCAGGTCATTACAATGTTTTTGTTGGTGATCTTAGCCCTGAAGTTACAGATGCTACTTTGTATGCTTGCTTCTCCGTATATCCTGCTTGCTCGTGAGTTTTGATATCCTGGTTCTTTTTTTCTATGCAGCAGAATTTGTGTGTTAGATATTCAATGATTGATTTTAGAATCCTTGCTATTTTGTTGGAAGATTTATGTGGTCATATTCATTACAGGGATGCAAGGGTTATGTGGGACCAGAAGACTGGGCGTTCAAGGGGTTTTGGGTTTGTTTCTTTTCGGAATCAGCAGGTACTTAAAATGCTGAATAGAGATTTTTCTGGTTTGCCCTTTCTTTTTTTCTTAAAATTTATGCTGTTTGTGAATAATTGTTACTTTCCATTTATATTGGTCTGCCATGTGAACTGATCATAATCTTTTTCTCTGCAGGATGCCCAAAGCGCAATAAATGACTTAAATGGTATGACAATTTTCAACTTTGTGATATGGTTCTGTTTTAGATGTTCTTTCTTAAAGTTCTTGTTCTTGCCACTATTATCAATTTATCATTCATTATTTATAAGCTCTGGTGTGAGAAATGCATTAGAAAGTGGAAAATGTGAGTGTCATGAGAAATATGTAATGTTGATACTGTTCAAACTCATGAGAAACTTGAATAAAACAAATATTTGCTCAGGCACATTCGAAAATGTTTCAAAATCATTTAGATATATTTTTCATCATTTTGGGTTATTAAATGAGTATGTTGGCAGGGCTAAAGGTGACGGTCTTGCTAAAAATATAATTTTTCAAAATGTTTGTATCATGCATGAGGTAATATTTTAACATTTGGATCCCCCCTTTATTATTATTATTATTTTTTCTATTTTGATCATACTTTACCCATTGAACCCGTACTTCACCCCACTCTCAAGATGTATATTGCTTCCATTATAGGACATTAGTTTTATTGGGCTTGTGGTATAGTTTAATATAGGTCAAAGTCATTCAACTTTGCCCCATTTTGATATTTCAGGAAAGTGGCTTGGTAGTAGGCAGATTCGGTGCAACTGGGCTACTAAAGGTGCTACTGGTAATGAGGACAAACAAATGTCAGATTCCAAAAGTGTGGTAGAGCTAACTAACGAAGCATCTGGTGAGCTTATTTCTGTGTTTTTTGTAGTTAGAAGCATGTCAAATCTGAAAATTTATATGGAGAAATTGAAATTGGCTTCCATGTGCATCACTTTTCTTTTCCCTTCCTCATTTTTTTTAATATATATATATATATATATATATATTTGAGGGGTAGGGGAGGTAAGAAATTTCTAGACCATAATGTTAAATATAGATCGGCAGAATGGTGTAGCTCTTCTACACAATCCCACAATCCCACAATCCCACAATCCCATCTCTTTCTGGCAAACACATTATGTTCCTAGACATTCTTTGTTTTCTAAAGTCAAGATAATTTGGTTGTGACAAGTGTAGGATCTCAGGCTAAACTGGCCTGATGGTTGAACTTTATTTCTTGAATTACTTAATTTGGTATGTTTCCAAAGCGTTTTCTAGCATGCTTATTTGTTTTAAATCATAGTATTTTGTATTTTGTAGTCTTGTATGGACTTTGATATATTATCTTCAGTGATTTAGAATCATTACTGTTTCTTTTAAATGATTTGATGCAAGTGCTTGATCTATAATCTTTACTTTTGAAACCTTGTAATCTGGTCAGTCTTTGAGCTGATTATGGTTTCTGATGTGACGTTGAATCTCTTGCTTGAATAAGTGTTTTTTTTTTATTTCATATATGCTTGCTTGCAATGTGATCTTTACCTGTTTTATTACCATGTTAGATGTAAAAAGTCTGTTTTATGTGTTTTCTTTTTGCCTCATGCAGACGATGGTCAAGAGAAGAGCAATGATGATGCTCCGGAGAACAATCCTCAGTACACCACTGTTTATGTTGGCAATCTTGCTCCAGAGGCAAGAATCTATGCTTTTAATTAACTAACTTGTGATCATTACTGTATCTGCTCCTTCCTCAATTTAATATTAGATGTATACAATGCATCTCTCCTATTTACTTTTTAGAGCTTGGCAGTGGAGAGAACATTTTCTTAAGTTGGTTTCTATGTCAACTTCCTGATGGACCTGACCTGAAACTAGGACAAAAGTTTTTGACAGATGACTTGGCTTTGGGCTTAGAGATGAGGTCAAAGATACCTGAACCAATAGGTTGTCAGATAAACTGTAACCACCACAATTCGAGTTATTTCTTGTGGTGGTTAAAATATGAGTCTAGCGATAATCATCCTTAGATAGTAAATGTTGCTGCAGTCTGTGTAGCATGACAATTAGATTTAGTGGCATAGTATGTAACAGTAGCTTATTTACCACTCACATCAGATACTTTCATTTGACCTGTTTAATTCTCAATGAAAAAATGGACTGAAAACTTTTCATCCAAATGTTTTTAAATTTAATAAATTAATTGCAGGTTACCTCAGTCGATCTCCACCGGCTTTTTCATGCCCTTGGTGCTGGAGCAATTGAAGATGTTAGGGTGCAACGGGATAAGGGTTTCGGGTTTGTGAGATACAATACACATGCTGAAGCTGCTCTGGCTATACAGATAGGAAATGCTCGGATTCTCTCTGGCAAACCAATTAAGGTACTTTCTTTGTTGATCAATTTTAATTCCGGATATAGAAGTTGTTACTTGTTGAGCCTAAGTTGATACTCCTGACCAATTACCATTAAATTTAACTCATAATTGTTTGAATCATATGATGTTACTGCTGCATATGAATAATATCTATGCCCATCACAGCATGTTGACTTTATTATCTTGAGAAATATATATATGTAGGTGTATTGATGTAATGCTGTGGCATAACCATCGATTTTAAAATTATTGCAGTGCTCTTGGGGAAGTAAACCTACTCCACCAGGAACGAGCTCTACTCCACTTCCCCCACCAGCTGCGGCACATATGCCAGGTTTTTCAGCCACTGACCTTGCTGCATATGAACGACAGATGGCATTGAGCAAAATGGCCCTAATGCATCCACAGGGTCAGCATGCACTTAAACAGGTAGGCATGGGAATGGGCGGTGCTGGAGCTAGTCAAGCTATCTATGACGGTGGGTACCAGAACGTCGCGACAACCCAGCAGCTTATTTACTATCAGTAAACCATGAGATAAGTACTACTCACCAATACAGTGGAAGGGACTCGGGAGTAATAAAGCTTAAGAGAAATGTAGGATGATGTTCCTTTTCAATATTTATTTTTTCAGATTCCTTTACGAATCTATTGTAAGATTGCTATATTTCTCTTTACACATTTGTTGTATGGATAGTGTTTGTGTGTATTTCTTGTATTTTATGGTTGGTGTGGTTATTCTTGTATTGTTCGGGCATGATCATACTGTGAACGGTTAAATGATAGTAGGTTTCGTTTATGTCATCCCACCAACCATACTACTTGCTGTTTGATGTTTAGCTGTATGAGAATTACCAGCTGTTTGTTCTATTGTAGATTTGCAAGAAAATAAGGGTTGCTCGCAAGGCTAAGTAAAGGTTTGCTAGTTGGAAATTTTTTCATGTCCGACTGTTGAGACTGATTAGAATATAGAATTCTTAAAAGTCCCAACAAAATCCTGCAGAAATGAGTAGTTAGACTGATGGGTATTTGTAGAGTTAATTTTTGTTAATACGACAGTTCCTAATATACATAATTGTCTTTTTGGTATGTGCCCTTGTAACCTCATGTAAGGAAGAGATTGTTTGGTACTCGATAAAGAGTTTTTCAACAAAATTTTGAAACCAAAAGGTGTTTTTGATGTACAATAATAGTATATATTTCTATAGCTAAACTCCAAATTAGAGATTGTAAAAATAAACATCGATTCTTTAACAAGCAGTTGCTTAAAACAATGCTATGACGATTTATTGAGTTCAAAAATACGTTCAAATCTTGTGTTGTATTTATTTACAATGACCAATTATAGGAAATGTTGGTCGAACCCAAGGTTGGGTTAGAGCAGATAAAATTGATTTGTAGCAAACGAAAAGGATTATCATGATATTTTAGGAGTAAAAAATCTATCATCTTAATTTCAATGGTCCATGTGTACAGAAAAAAATAATAAAGACGTTGGAATGGGTTGGGCTGTCTCTGTCTTGCACAGCTACACTTGTGGGAGATACTGTTGACTGTTTGTTTGTTTCTGTTGACTTTAGATTGGACTAGACAAACAAATACAATAACTTTCATTTTTATCATTTCATTTTCATAAACACACACATATCTTTAAAGCTCTCATGGACCCACACCCACCAAGTGGAGTATCCATATCCTTTAACAAAATGGTTTCCAAGAGAACCAATAATGAACCCATCACAATTCACAATCAAAGCAAAGAAGAGAGAAACAAAACAACCATTTCATGTAATTCTTGAAAACTTTATTCTCTTCAGTAAATTAACCTGTGGTTACAATTGCTTCCCAGTTCCCAGTTCCCAGTTCCCAGTTTCCACCCAGATACAATTTGTGGGCAATCGTACAAAATCTTGCTCAATCTTGCCGATAGTACTTGACATATATAATATATATATAAAAGATGATCATATCAAGCTTGAATCTCCCATCAAAACATAATAATTAAGCTCTAGTGAAAGCAAGAATTCTTCTCCCTTCCATTTTGGATTAAAATTCTGAGCCAAAAAGCCATACTGTTCTCTCTCATATGTATATAATATTGCCTCGTATACATGTAATATATGTTGATATATGTAAGATGGTGTTGAGTAATTTATTGCTTCCAAAATGTTTTTAATTTATTAGTAAGTCTAAATTGCAAGAATACCAGTGGAGAAGATTTGGTCTCTGGTATAAGGAGAGCTTGAAACGTCTGATCTACATTGCTCTTTTCTCTCATCCATCATTATCTGCCTTGATCGACACTCTGTGCTACAAAACGCTTTCTCTCCCCTGAAAAAAACAAGCAAACAATCACCCAAATAATTAATCACTTGTGTCAAGCTAAAAAAGCAATCTAATCCAATGGAAAACAAGTTGTTGTATAAGTAATTTACTTTAGTACCTGTACATGTATATGTCTTTGCCGTGTAGTTTTTTACTACACAAGTGACATGAACTGAGAAAATCAGAAGTTGGGTATGCAGAAAAATCATCCACAAATGTTGTTTTAGGTGATTTGTTGTTGTTGTTTTTGCTGTGAAAACCATTTTTTGTGTTGGTTTGATGAACTCCATCGTAGTAGACCTTGGTCGAGGTTTTATTAGGTCCGGCATGGCAAGTCACATAAGTGTAATCTTCCAAGCTCTCCATCTCCTCAAAATCTCCTCCTCCTCTGTTACATCTGTCACGGTTTTTACCGGAACCAACCGGAATCGGACTCGACGTCTTCAAACTCGAACTACAAACAGAAAACTTTGTCAGATTTTCACAGCCACCGCCGTGATCTAGTGCTGCGACAATACCCAAACCAACCCCACCCACATCGTAATGTTTTAGACTTCTGGGTGACTGAATCTTCAACTCAAATGGACTTCTTGGGCTCGACCCAACGTCCAAAAACCCGGCACGGTTGCCGGAAACCAATAAAGCCGACAACTTGCTGATCATTGGACGGGGTCTCTTGCCCAACATGACTCCTATATAAGATTATGAGGAGATTGTTCACCGATCAAAAATGAAAAATCAGAGTGGAATGAGAATTGAGAAAGGGGGGAGATTACATATATGTGTAGATTTAGCTTTTTTATTTGTGGAGTGCGTGGGGTTGGGTGGACTCATTTTTTTTTTTTTTTGGTTTGGAATTTTATGGAGATGATTGCTATAATAAGAACCAACGTATCATTCAATAATTATATTCTATTATTATTGTTATTAAATTGGATTCTTATTTGATGTTGTAATAGGTGAGTCGTGTAGTACATTGATTTTAACAAAGTGGTAGTACAATTTACCCCATAAATTACAAAATCTAAAGAAACTTATCTTCGAAGATAGGAATTGCATTATAGATACTCCTTCCTAATATTAATCGTTGTATTCAAAGATATGTTTCTAGCGGTTGATTATATAGAGACTCTTCTTAATGGTGGACGTTACATTCTGAATCGATTTTAGATAGTGATTATTATATATTTACATTTTGAATCGTTTTATTAGGTCCAGACAGATCATTGAACCGATTGTAATTAGGTTAAAAAATAATAATAGGGGAGCCGTATGAGTGGGTCATGAGTGTAATTTTTTTTAGAAAAATTGTAAAAACCTATTATAAGTTTAATCAGTATTACATTCAGATACCACTTTTATTAAAATTACACATATTTTCTCTATATTTTTATTGACTAATTGTTTGACAAGTTTTAAAATTTTAAATAAAAATTAATTATTTTATTATAATAAAATCAATTAACTTGAGATTTTATTTTAAATATAATCTAAACAATTTTTAAAAACAATTTTTTTTTCAATAATAAAAGAGGAGTTGTATGAGTGGGTACAAATATTTTTTCTAAAGCGTCGTTTTCTAATAATTGAGACTTATGGTCTTAGGATTTGGCCTAACTATGAGTAGACCTGACAAAACGGGTTCATAGGTCGGGTTTGACGAAACTCGACACGATCCATTTATTAAATGGATTGTATCGGTTCAATCAGTTTATTAAACGGGTTAAACTTCTCAAACTCAATCAAATCCATTTAATAAACGTATAACTTAACACTATCCGTTTAACCCGTTTATAATATGATTGATTTTTTTCTATATTAATAATTATTTAAAATATAATATAAATCTAAACTAAAAATATCCTTAAAAAACCAATAAAATAACTAACTAAATCACATCTCAATTTAGACGAACCACAAAAAGACTATAAAGTTTATACAATCCACAAACGATAGAATATATATATAAAAAACAAATACTTAAAACTAATAAAAATGATAAATAAAGACCGATAGTTTAACTGTTAAGGTCTTCCAACTTCATATTCAATAAACTATTGGCAATTGTAAGATGAAAGTTAAAACAATATAAAAATTAGTTATTTATCGTTGAACCATAATTGTTGTTGTGAGTATTCTCCCAATTAATTTTAAATTAGATATTTTTTCTAAACTAATCGTGTTAACCTGTTAACTCGTTTATGAAACTCAATCCAACATGTTTATTAAACGGGTTAAACGGGTTAACCCGTTTATCAATTCGAACCCATTTAGCTTCATCAAACCCAACTCAAATTCGTTGGGTTCGTATCGACCTGTCGTGTCGTGATCCAAATTGTCGGGTCTACCTATAGGAACTGCTGTAAAAAAAAGATTCCATCACATCACTAGTCTATTCTACTTCTACCACTGTTTTGGGGGTACGTGGCAAATATCTATGGAAGGTGTTTGCTAATTTGTTAATCAATTATAACCGAAACCACTCAGGACTCAGCCTGAGCCCACTGGAAGTCTGGAGGGGCCCATCTTTTTTGGCTTTAGATTGTGATGTGGTTTGCATTGGGCCCCTCTCTCATTAAGGTTGTTTTGTTCTTTCTTCAAAACTCTATTTAGTGATATTACTTTTTTGGAAATTTTGGAACTAGTACATTGTTTCTTGTTTTATATGTTTTGATTTCTTTTGTTTCTAATTTTCCTCCCCACTTTTATGTATTCTCTCTCTTACAGTTGTGTTTCAGCGTGTATATCCGTTTTTTTTTATTGGCACACAACTTATAACTTATTTATGGTATAAGTAAGGATCCGTTCTGCAAATATTTTTCAGTTACTGATTTTTAAAAATAAAAATAAAAATGAAAATAATGTTTTTGGTTTCAATTTCGAATTCTGAAAACGCGTCTGGTAGTATATATTAAAAATTGTATTTAAAAAATGAAAACAGAAAAAACGCATCTGATAGGTTAACCGAAAACTATCAAAAATTGAAATTTCAATTTTGACATTTTGTTTAATATTATTACAAGTATAAACAAATTGATTACATAATTAACCAATATAATTTTTGAATTATAATTTTTAAATTAAACAAAAGTAACACATAAAAAATTAATTCAAAAAAACATGTCAAAAAATGAATTAATCAAAACTAAACTCTTATAATAATTTATATTATAATTAAAATATTATTATATTATTATATTATATTATAATATATATATATATATATATATATATATATATATATTATTGTATGAATGCTTTTAGTTATAGTTGAAAATAATTTATTTTGAAATATATATATATATATATATATATAAGAGGGCTATTTTGATCATTTGAAAATCTTGTCCCCTTTTGTCATAGCCATATCAAACGCATGACAGTATAATTAATATTTTATTTATTTTTAATATAAAAAAAGTAAAAAACAAAAATAAAAACAAAAAACAAGTATTTTATTTTTTCAAATCATTCACTTTTAAAACTGGTTTTGTTTTTCATTTTTTTTTCGTAAAATAAAATGAAAAACGGTTAACGGACGCGTTTTCAAAATTGCTTTTGAAAAATAAAAAATAAAACGGACTGAAAAACAGCTGCAAAATGAGGCCTAAAACATCATCGGTTTTCTATAATTTAAAAAAGGATAAAGTGACACTTATACTATAAATATTTATAAGTTATGTGCCCATACTGAAAATTTGGTATGTATATCTGTATTAGTAAAAAATAACTAATGATGTTTTTTAATTTACATAATTAATCATTTTTTAAATAATTTATATTTTCTATCTCTATCGGTTTTCAAATAATTTATATATTCTTATCTCTATCTCTATTTCTATCTTTAAATAATTTATATTTATATTTTTAAATTTTACTTTCTTCAATAACTTATTTTTCAATTAAATTTAAACAAATATTATTTTAATTACATTTTAATTTTTATTTTTTTTAGTAAAAATATAACACTTATATTCTCCCATATATTTTTATCTAATTTTTTTTTCAAACAATTTTGTAACTTCAAATAATTTTCCCTACTTAGTTATTTATTTTCTAACTTTTTCATCAATTTTCAACTAATTTTCCCTACTTAATTACTTAATTTTCTATATTTATTAATGTTATGTTACTATTATTTATATTTTTTGTTATTTATTTTCTTTTTGCTGTCCTTATTTAAATTTGTTTATTCTATTTCGATAATTTTCATTTGAAGTTTGAATGTATTTATTTTATTGATAACTTATAATAATTAATATGTAAATAATATAGTGTATGACAAGAATAAGAAAATTTTGATAAATAAAAAATTATTGAATAAAAAAATTGTTATTCAATATTCAATATTTAGTCTCATTTTAAAGATCGATACAATTTAATGGTATGATTTTTATGATGATAAAAATTATAAATTTAAACTTATTATATAAAAATTGAATTTAATTAAAACGGTAAATATTGCTATAGAGTAAAAATATAATAAATAAAATTTAAAAAGTGTATTTAGAGTTTTAAATTTTAGATTACCAAACAATGAAACTCTATTTTATTTTCTTGGAGATACAAATATAGAGTACCATTTGAGCAAACTGAACTCTATGTTGGAATTTTTCTGTCCATTTCAACTCTCGTCTAAATTATCTAAATATTTGTTAGAATTTATATTTAAACAAATCCTTTCCAAACACCTGGTAACATAAAATTAAATAATTTGATATAATATGTAATTAAATTATGTTTTTTAAAGTAAAAGGTTTTTTATGAAAAAATCAAATTCTAAAAATGATAATTTTTCTTTAATAAATATACAATATAATTATATTTATAAAATATTAATATATATGACTTTTTCTTTTATTTTTTAAATAATGATGGGATGTTTGACGTTCTAGACTCCTAGTATAGACCAAAGCAATGTAAATTGTAAAGGTATTTCAAATAAAAAAATTCTACATTTTTCTTTCCTTTTTCTTTTGCTTTTCTAAGGAGATGCTTTTTTATTTTAATTTTTTTATGACGATGAGATGGGACCTTTTTGAAAAAAATAAAAAGAAAGGTGAAAACTGGTGATTAAGGTAAATAGGGAAGGGCATAAAAGTAATATAAAAAGTTATAAAAAACGAGACGGAGACGTCCACTGAATGTTGACGATGACGTGATGGGTCCCACCGGGAGATCAGGTAACAAATCTATGAAAAAAGCCGAACGCTTCACTTCATAGTTCATACGTGCAGTTGCGTGTGCATTTGCTCTCTTGTTGATTCATGACACGAACTGCTAGTATTCTAACTTTTAGCTGAGTGGACTCAGTGACATGGACAGGTGAGTCAGTGACTCGTTTTGTGCCTCGTAGTGCTCAGGTTTTGAAGCTTTACAATTTTTATACGTGTCACGACGTTGACGCACCCTTCAATGTGTATTTTATTTATTTACTGGAAGCGAAATAGTTTTTTGTCGTTTAAGAGGTTTGATTTTGTCAATTGACAATCATATTTACCCACCATAAATAAATAAAAAAGTTTCCGTCTGAATTTGTCATTTATTACTATTGAAACAAATTGAGTGGAAAGTGTGTTAAATATAGAGAATAATCAATAATGTTAACGAGCACTTTGTAAGTGGTGATGGAGCCTGGAGGATCAACAATGGGAATCACATTCATTTCATATAATCTTCTTAGAATATTTTTTTTTTGGTTTCTTCCGCGGGGAAAATGAATATTGTTAAGAAGAATATCACACTCTTTATTTGAGCTTCAAAAGAGGTCAAAAATGCTGCCAAGGCATCCTAAAAAGAGTCTTTTAAATTTGGAATATTGAGATTTTAGTCCCTCTAGTTTGCGTTTATCTGAGTTTAGTCCACTAGTTTTTTGAATTACTAACTTTAGTTCACTAGTTTTCTGACAATATTGAATTCAGTTCCTACTGTTCAATTCCGTTAGTTTTTCGTTGACTTCCGTTAGGTCAATAAGGACATTATGGGAATTTGGACAAAACCTTCTAGAAACCGGTAGTAATTAAGGGTATATATGGAATTTCCTAATTGTTAAAAAAAAGAAAAAAAGAGGAAGGCTGTGATTCGGCCACGTCACAAACACTGTAGCTGAAAGCTATAAACTACTCTGTGTGGTCCATTGCACTATTTTCTTCCAACAGCCAGCCTTCATCGAAGGACATAACCCTCTGTTGAAGGTCATTTTTCGCGCCATAATCCTCCAAACTTGCATCCAATTTCCATATTGTCTTTCATCTTTTCATCGATTCCCTTACCTTCAGAAAACATCTTTTGTTGTCATTCGTTGACAACGAAGATTAGCCTCTGAAACTTCTGTTGATTTCGTTTTGTTGAAGATATGAGTTTTCAAAGGTAAGAAACTAGATTTCTATTGATGAATGTTGCATATTTTTTCGATGTAATTCGTTGCATGTTGTTTAATGAGTTGATTTTGGTCATTTTTTTTTTGGGTTTCACAGGGTAAAAATTAGGGGTTTTTCAATTAAGTGGCACAAACATGTAATTGCACGTTATTGCATGTAATTGCACAGACTATTGATATATATGTTGCATGGAGTATGTGTAGATGTTTGTTTGTTCATGTATGGGCAGATTAGGGTTTAGTTTGTGGAAGTTGGGGCTTTTGTACTTCAGAAACCATTACATATACTTGAGTGTAATTGCACGTTATTGCATGTAATTGCACAAACTTTTGATATATAAGTTGCATGAAGTGTGTGTATATGTTTGTTGTTCATGTCTGTCGCCGGATTAGGGTTTAGTGTGTGAAATTTGAGGTTTTTATACTTCACAGACCACTTACATGTAATTCTTGACTGTGGCACAAACATGTAATTGTTTCCTTGCATGCATCCTTTGTTGTTGATTACTTGTACCTGCACGAACCCCTCTGTTTTGATTACTTTTTACTTGCACGAATCCATCTATTTTGATTATTTAAACTTTCTAACAGGTAAAATGGATAAAATACTGAAAGTTACTGTGGTGTATGGGGCACAAGTGTTCGATTTAGGTGAGTGTGATGCTGATCACATTAGCTTAATTAATTTAGTTCATGCAATGACTAAGGAAGTCAGTGGTAGCAGTGAACTCCCAAGTGGAGGGTTCACAGTTAGGGCAGAATTACCATGGAGTAGAGACACAATAGTTGTTTTGACAGATAGTGAATTACTAGATGTGTTTAAGGAAATTGGGAATCATGGGTATGATCAGATACGTTTTCAGATAGAAAAGACCCTTTATTCACCCATTGATGAGCCTGAAGTAGTGGAACAAATAGGTTGGTGTAATAAGGAGGCTGGTATGTTTGATTTTAGAGTTGAAAGTGAAGGTGAGGATACTGAATCTGATGATGCACAATTTGAAGAGGGAGTGAAGTCAGATGGTGATACTGGTGAGGGTTTCAACAGTGGTGTGGGAGTAGGTTTAGATGGTATGGAGGATGAGGGTGTACAAACTGGTGAGGGTGTCAACAATGGTGTTGGAGTAGGTTTAGATGGTATGGAGGATGAGGGTTTACAGACTAGTGAGGGTGTAGAGAATGGTGAGGGTGTACAGAATAAGGGTGTAGAGAATGGTGATGATGTACATGCTGTTGAGGGTTTAGATGGTGATGTTGTTGATGAGGATGAAATCAGTAAGCAGTGTATGGGTTTTTTTGATGGGTATGAATCTAGGTCAGATGATGATTATTTCACTGACCATGATGAAGAAATTTCAAACCAGAAAAAAATCAAAATTAGTTTAGGCAGTTTGAGTGAAGGTATACTTTTTGAAAGACAGAAAGAGGGGGGGGGGGGGGGGGGGGGGGAGGTAAAATATTTGGTAGCAAGGAGGAAATGAGGGACATTTTCAGGGAGTATGCCATTAGGGTAGGTGTGACTTTAGGTAGAGTTAAGAATGATAATGTAAGGCAGTCTTATGTTTGCAATTCAGAAGGTTGTCCTTGGAGGGCACATGATTCACGAACTATTGATAAAAAATCTTTCATTATCAAAACCTTAGATGACAAACATGATTGTCATAGGGTTTACAATAACAGTGAAGCAAATGTTAAGTGGATAGCCTCTAGGGTTGAGTCTCTTGTGAAGAGTAATCCCACTGTGGGTGCCAAAGTGTTAGGTGATTTGATCCTAGAGAGGTATAATGTAGCTGTTGACATGAAGAAGCTATACAATGTGAAACAGAGAGTCATGTCCCAGTTAAGGAGTGATCATAACAGTTCTTTTAAGTATCTAAGACAGTATGCCTACATCTTGAATCAAACTAATCCTGGTACAACAATCCATATTAAGATCCAGAAACCACTGACTACCCTTCATAGGTTGTTTTTGAGCTTTCAAGCTCAAAAACAAGGATTCTTAGAGGGTTCTAGACCTTTTATAGGTCTAGATGGTTGTCATCTGAAAGGACCATGTGGTGGAGTGCTTCTTTCAGCCGTGGCTTTAGATGCAAACAGTGGAATATTTCCACTTATATGTGAGAAAGAGACCAAGTGGAGTTGGAAGTGGGTTTTAAACAGCTTGAAGATGTTCTTAAAATTCCTTGAAAACATGCATTTATGCTTTATGTTTGATAGACAGAAGAGTTTGGTGAAGGCATTGTAGACCCATTTTCCTTTCGCTAGTACAAGGTAAATTATGATAACTCATTTTCCTTGTGCAGTTTCTTCCAATTTTTGCATTGTCATATGACCATATTTTTATTCATGTGTGGCAGGTTTTGTGTAAGGCATATATATGCCAACTTTAGATCTTCCTATCCTGGTCACAACTACAAGAAGATGTTCTGGAAGACTAGTAGAAGTAGCAACCTGTTTCACTTCAATACTGCCCTGGATTCGATTGGAGAAGTTGACCCTAAAGCTAAGCAATGACTAATGAAGATTGACCCACATTGCTGGTCCAGGTTTGGATATGACCAGTATATAAGATGTGACCATGTGACAAACAACATGAATGAGGCTTTCAATAGCATGCTTGGGACACATCGAGCACAAACCTATTTGCAGTTGCTGGAGTTCATTAGACGTATGGTTATGAGGAAGTTACAAGAGAGGAAGGAGGAATGTGAAGCTTGGAGGGATGTCCTACAACCAAGAGTTAATGCAAGGATACTTAAGAATAGTCAATCAAGCAGACAATTGACAATCATCTCAGCTGGGGACCAGGAATATGAGCTATTGGGTCCAGATGGGACGTTTCCAGTGAAGCTGAAAGAGTACTACTGTGGATGTGGGAGCTGGCAGATTAGTGGCATTCCATGTCCTCATGTCATGGCTGCGATAAGCCACAGTTGTGGAAGACGATCACTGAAGGACTGGGTTCCTAATTTTGTCCACCAAAGCCTCAGCAAAAATGCATACATCCAAACTTATAGGGGAATGATCCATCCCTTACCTGACCAAAACATGTGGCCAACAATTGAAACAAATGAGCTTCTTCCACCACCATATGCAACACAGCCTGACAGGTCTAAACTGCAAAGGAAGAGAGAAGCTGGAGAGAAAGCAAAATGAGGTAGGTCAGGGACAGTCATATGCAAGTTGTGTGGGATGGCAGGCCACAACAAAAGGACTTGCAAAACTAGCAAGTCTTCAGGAGGCCAAAAAGTATATATATAGTATTCAATTACTCAATTAACATATTATATTTTTGTAGTTAGTATTAAATGTTTTTATTATTCGAATTATAGAAAAAACGTTGAACAAAAAGAGGATCATCATCACAACAACCTCAGCCAGCAACTGCAACCACAACATCATCACATCAACCTCAACCAACAACTTCATCAAGTTCATAACCACCACCTCATAAGAAAACAAAGGTGATTTCTAACTTCAACTAATTGTAATTTTATTTCTTTATGTTTCTTTATTTTTTGTACACCTAAACTTTGTTTGATTTCACTTTGACAGGATCAACACTCAACAATAGGATCATCCAATCCACCAACCCAGACTTAACCTCAATCACAAGTAACCCAGGCATTTGCCTGACCTTCTACAACTTCTACAACCTGTATGATTCTGGTTTGATATAGTACTTTTTATAATAGATGTATATATTAGTGGTTTTAGTGGTAGCAACATAAGAACATGCAGAATTCTAGATGATGAATGTTGGTTTTTAGGATGCAGAACATGTACTACTTTAGGCTGAAAAATGTTGGTCTAACTATTACATGTTAGTTTATCTTATCAATGATGCTTATGTTTATGAATGAATTTATGGTTGATAATGCTTAAAATATGAATCATATATAAAAGGTGCTTGTTTGAAATATAACTAGATTAACTACAACATCAAACACAACTAGGTTAACTACCATGATTACAACTATTTAAGTACAAGCATTGCCATCATTACACCAAACACAACTAGGTTAACTACCAACATCAACTTTGACCCTCCTTGATTATACACCAGTTGATGCATTCTCCCATGAATGTTTATAATATTTGTTTCCATCTGCATTCTTGCATGTAAAGTTTCTAAGTGCTGCACATTTTCCTATAACAGCTCCAGACTTTGTAACCTTGCATTGACAGCTGCCATTTCCTGTTGAAGCATACAATTATCTCTACCGTCATTCCTTTCCCTTATGCTTTCACTATATTCTGCCTTGTTGAATTCTTCATTATCTGGTTCCCAAAAGCTGTAGAATTTGAATTTGCCTCTCACATACAAAATACAATTTCCTAGGGTTCTTTTGGGATTCGGAAATCTTCACCCCTGCTTTAACACCACATGAACATCTTCTATTTTTGAGTTTTATTAACTCTCCATTTATGTTGGTTGTTGAGCTTGATGTTGCCTCCGTCATAATGCTTCAATTTAGTTGTTGCTTGTGCTATAACCTCTTTGAATAGGTGTTCAATGTAGCTGAAGTTTGAGTGTTGTTTGTCAATGTTTGATGAACAAATGTGTGAATGTGATGGTGGTTTGTGTATGTTTGATGAACATATTTGTATATGTGATGGTGGTTTATGTGTGGAGTGATCGGTTTGTGATATGATGATGTTGAATGATGTGTGGATTGATGGAGAAATGACTTTCAGATGGTGGATGTCGTGTGGATTGATGAAGAAATGTGGATGGTTATTGTATTTGTATGGAATTGATTTATGTATGTGGAAACAATGGCTGCAGGTGTGGTGGTTTTTAAAGGGAATAGTTCGAGCCGTTGGCCAGAATGAGACCGTTGGCCAATGGTCCAATTTGGTTTCCAAAAAGGAATTCTTTTTAATTATAAGACAAAATAGGGGTAAAATGGTAAATAACCTTTTTTTACTGTTCCCATAATAGACAAAAGTCAGGGTATAAGTGTCTTTAAAAAAAACAAATAAACAGGGGTATTTGGGTCATTACACAGTCTGACATCGTCAGTCAGTCTGATTTAATAGAAAATCTGACGGAAGGACTAAAGTTAGTAATTCAAAAAACTAGTGGACTAAACTCAGATAAATACAAACTAAAGGGACTAAAATCTTAATATCCCTTTAAATTTTGATACGGAAAATCTGATCTAAACTTCAAATCTTTTACACAACAACAAATAATTTCAGCACAAAATAATGAATATTCCGCTTTCCAGAGAAATAAATATTTGTAATAGAGATTGGGCCCATTTTATGGGACTCTGGGCTTCTATTAACATAATATAAAACCAATTTTAGGCCCAAATTAGATCGATTTATATCAATCCAACAATCTGGATCCTATATATTTTTTTATTGTAAAAAAATTGTATTTTATTAAATAAAAACAGATAGATCAAATGGCAAATCAAATAACCACCACAAACCTCAGATTTTACGTGAATTATATCATCAGTATATCATTACATACGGTGTATACAGAGACGGATCCACGTAGAGATCAGTAGTGCCCATGTCCAATCTCAATTTTTTTTTTTAAAATTAATTATATATATATAATAATAATATGAATAAAACATAGAAAATTGAATTAAATAAGTACCTTGAACCATACACCTTTAGTTTAAAAAGAAAGGTCCATTACCATATATACTAATAGCTACTGATCGATGACTATTCTTAATAAATATTTTTAATGTTTTATTCATTTTATCATTTTTTTCGATTTATTTTCTTATTTTTTTATATCTTATTTATTTTACCATCGTTTCTAATTTATTTTCTCTATTCTATTATTTTCTCTATTTTATCGTTGTCAATTTCTTAATTACCATTAGTTTGTGTTTATTTTAATTCAATTTTATTTTATATTAAATTATATATTATTATTTCTAATAGTTTTAATTTGACATACTTTTAACACGTCCGATCAATAAACACTGAAATCTCAGATTTTACTTTATTGGATTAAAATAGTTGAAGAATCAATAAATCAATAATTTACCAATAATTTGAAGAATAAAAAAGTTAAAACATGTTTAGTAATAGTTATTAATAAATTATTTTTGTATGAATTTAAATTGAATTCATTATAAATGTAAAACAAAATTTCTTATTATAAAATTAAATTGTAATTTATTCTTTTTTTTTTTTTCATTGTTTATGTTGTTTTTCTTGTCATTATTATTTAATTTTTAATATTTTTTCTTGTTTTTATTTTTTTAATGTAAGAATATTTAATTCATCTAAGTAAGTATTTTATTTATTTTATTTTATTTAAAAACAAAATTATTTTACAATGATTTTAGTTTTTCAGTATTTTTTCATATAATTGTGATTTTAATTTATTCAAGTGTCCTACATGATTAAAATTTCTTATTTTCATAATAGAAGTTGAATATATATTTTCATTTTAATTATACAAAAGAATGAAATGTTTGACAAAAAAAAAAAACCATTTATATAATAATTTGAGATAATGGAGATGAATTAAAAGACAAGAAGTAGGTGTTCAAAGATATTGACAACCCGCGATAGATAATGTTCAATCTTGAGATTCAACTATTAAATTTCGTAAGTTCGCAATTGTTTGCAAACTGGGGTTTAGCAAAATATGCCTAATGCCATCCTAATTCCTAATCACTAGCCTAGCCTAAGGAAGTTTTTCTCAAATAGCTATACCTACCATAAATTAGGATTTAATATATAATCAAATTGAATCATCACAGATTCAAAATTAGTTAAAACTTTAAATACTTTGAGATTTCCTGTAACACTATTATGTTGGAAACATTGAATTTCCGATAACAAAAATATGAAATTAGAAATATAATAAATATGATATTTTTTCCAGTAACACTATTATCTGGATATTTGTATTCTGATTCAAATATGATATTTTTACCAGAATTAGAATAAATAATGAAATTTTGGATAATTGAATTCTGATTCAAATAAGACTGTTTCCAGATGTATCTGCGAAATCTTATCTTTCAACTAATATTATTTATCTTAAACTATATCTTCCACACTAATACACTATAAATAACTCGCTCCATCAACAAGTTTTCTTCATAGCTACTATGAAGACCACCAAATATATTCTAATTCTATACGCTCTCTTTCTGTGTTTTCTCTTCCAAGCATCGACTGCTTGTGAAGTTTCTCGTGATGACAGAGCCATCACCATTAACGGCAAGCGTCGTGTTCTGCTCTCTGGCTCCATCCATTACCCTAGAAGCACCCCTGAAGTAACATTTTGTTTTGTTTTGTTTTGATTTGATTAATGTAATTTAGTTTGTAATTGATTAATATTAATTTTTTTTTATTTGACAGATGTGGCCAGACCTTTTGAGGAAATCAAAGGAAGGTGGCCTGAATACAATTGAGACGTACGTTTTCTGGAATGCACATGAACCGTCACGTCGTCAATATGACTTTAATGGCAATCTCGATCTTGTGAGGTTTATCAAAAGCATTAAAGACGAGGGATTGTACGCTGTTCTTCGTATTGGACCATATGTTTGTGCTGAATGGAACTATGGGTAATTGTTTGACAAAAAGTTTTTTTTTTTTTCTTTAGTACTACACCGTATGATACCTATCTTAATCTAATCTGTTTCCAATATTTGATTTGATTAGAGGATTTCCTGTATGGTTGCACAACATGCCCGGTGTCGAGTTTCGGACGGCCAACACTGCCTTTATGGTACACCAAGACACCTTTTGATTTCTCTGATTGATCCTAACCATATACTTGATTGATTGTGTGACATAATTTAATTTGTATATATTTTATTTACCAGAATGAGATGCAAAATTTCACCACATTGATAGTGGATATGATGAGGAAGGAGGAGCTATTTGCATCACAAGGAGGTCCTATAATTCTGGCACAGATTGAGAATGAATATGGAAACGTGATGTCTAAATATGGAGATGCAGGAAAAGCTTATGTGGATTGGTGTGCAAACTTGGCTGATTCCTATCAAATTGGAATTCCATGGCTCATGTGCCAGCAGAGTGATGCTCCGCCGCCAATGGTACTACAATTTTATTTATTTCTAGTTTCTTCTATATTATCTTTTTTAACATATGTTGTTTTATTTTAACATCACTTTATAACATTTCTCAGATTAATACATGCAATGGTTGGTACTGTGATCAATTCACACCTACAAATCCCAACACTCCTAAAATGTGGACTGAAAATTGGACCGGCTGGTGAGTTTTTCTTTTCAAATGGGTATAACTGAAACAGGATTATGTATAATTTGTGTGTTTTTCAAGATAGTTTGTTTTGGTAAATTGAAGGTTTAAGAGCTGGGGAGGTGCCATTCCACACAGGACAGCTGAAGATGTTGCTTTTGCTGTTGCAAGATTTTTCCAGCTTGGAGGCACATTCCAAAATTATTACATGGTTAATACATGTTATCAAATTATTGATCGAATTAACTATAAATAAATTAATATTCTTACATATATTTACTAATAGAAACTTTGATTTATATTATTTACAGTATCACGGTGGTACTAATTTCGGAAGAACATCCGGCGGTCCATATCTCACCACTTCCTATGACTATGATGCACCCCTCGATGAATATGGTAAATTTAATAAATAATTCTTTTCACTTTTTTTGTTAACTCTCAATATTACATCAGAATATTTAACTATTTTTGATAATTTTTTAATAGGAAATCTGAATCAACCAAAGTGGGGACATTTGAAGGAACTCCATAAAGTCTTGATCAAGATGGAGAAGACTCTCACTCATGGCAACATCTCCAATGTCGACTTTGGAAACTCTGTCACTGTAAGACATACAAATCTTCACCAGGAATTTTTCTGTTTTGTTTTTTAGTTGTTGGAATATTTTTTTAATGATGTTTATGTGAATTAGGCCACCATATATGCAACCGAGGAAGGTTCAGGCTGCTTTTTTGGTAATGCAAACACAACAACAGATGCTACAATCACTTTCCAAGAAAGTGAATATGCTGTACCTGCATGGTCTGTCTCTATTCTTCCTGATTGCAAAAACGAAGAGTACAACACCGCCAAGGTCAACGCTCAAACTTCATTGATGGTCAAGAAATCCAACGAAGCCGAGGATGAACCAGCTTCTCTCAAGTGGGTTTGGAGGCCCGAGATCATCGACGGCCCTGTTCTTGAAGGAAAAGGACAATTCGCTGCTAGTAAATTGATTGACCAGAAACAAATCAATGATGAAAGTGATTATCTTTGGTACATGACAAGGTAATTATCAATAATTCTTCACTTGAATCATATTTTTTGTGTGACCATTCATGTGTTTTGTTTTATTGATTGTTCTTTTACATTGTGAACAGTGTGAACCTGAACGACAATGATCCAATTTGGAGCGATAACATGACACTGCGTGTTAATGGCAGTGGTCATATTCTTCACGCCTATGTCAATGGAGAATATCTTGATTCAGAGTGGGCCACATATGGATTTTTCAACTATGACTTCGAGAAACAAGTGAAGTTGAAACCAGGACCAAACCAGATAACGTTGCTTAGTGCAACGGTTGGTCTACAAAATTACGGTCCGATGTTCGATCTGGTACAATCGGGAATTCCCGGGCCTGTTGAAATTGTCGGAAGAAAAGGAGACGAGAGAGTAATTAAAGATTTGTCTGCTCACAAATGGTCTTACAAAGTCGGTTTGCGTGGTTTGGAAGATAAGCTTTCCGATTCAGATTCTAATAACTTGACCAATTGGTTATCAGAAGAGCTCCCAAGTAACAGGAGAATGACATGGTACAAGACAACATTCAAAGCGCCACTTGGAAGTGACTCTGTCGTGTTGGATTTGCTTGGCATGGGAAAAGGTTTCGCTTGGGTCAATGGTCACAACATTGGTCGCTATTGGCCAAGCTACATGGCAAAGGAAGATGGCTGCATCACCGGAGCTTGCGATTACCGCGGCTCGTATGACAACAACAAGTGCCTCACTGGCTGTGGTGATCCTTCTCAGAGATACTATCACGTCCCTCGGTCGTTCATGGATAAAGATGTCAACACATTGGTTTTGCTTGAAGAATTCGGTGGCAATCCATCGCAGGTGAGTTTTAAGACTGTTGCTGTGGGAACTGCTTGTGGACATACCTATGAGAAGAAGACATTGGAACTTTCATGTCAAGGAAAGCCAATTGCTGGTGTTTTGTTTGCTAGCTTTGGTGATCCACAAGGCACTTGTGGGTCTTTCACTAAAGGTACCTGTGATGCTGAAGAGGATGTCTTGCCGATGATTCAGAAGGTAAAATCTGTCTTGGATTTTGTTTAAGTTCCATTGATTTTTTTTTCCTAGTTTTCTATATAAGTTAATGAAATTAATAATTTGTTTGTATGTATTTGAACAGGAATGTGTCGGAAAGGATTCGTGTTCGGTTGAAGTTACCGAAGAAAAGCTTGGGAAAACAACCTGTGGAAATATTGTCAAGAGGCTTGCCGTGGAGGCTGTTTGCTAGGGAAACTTTTAAGATTCTTAGGATTTTTTTTTGTTTCTTATTTTCTTAGGCTTAGCTCAATTATAAATAATTTATGGCTGTCTTTATTTTTTGTTCTCTTAATTTTGATTTGGACTCCGTTAAATTCAGAGAGTTTTCGGTTTGCTTTGTAAATTTATAATTTTTAAATAAAGTAAAAGTCTTTTTAATATATTTCTCCAGCAGTTCATTCCAAGTACTTACAATAGAACCAACTGAAAAAACACGCAAGACGATTTATTATTTTCAAAGTTTCTGACCCATAGGCCATAACTATTTATTTAATCAAATGATAGTTTTGCTCTGGATTGAAACGGTTACTAAAAATATATTTTTAGTGAATTTCATACCAATTGAAGTGAAGTTTGGTTTTGGATTTGGTAAAAGATGGAGAATGAATATGAAAATAAAGGAAAAATATGAAATTAGAATTTGAATAAATATAAATTACAAAGTGAGCTATGACCTCAGAACGAAGACAATTGACTCCTGGTTTGCGTTCTTTTTGTCTATGTTGGATGCAGTTACAACATAGAGAAATATGAAAGGAATGTCTTATCGTGGTAATCATATTTGTTTCGGTAGATATGCTCTCCAATCACTTGAACCCTCGAAGTAGGGTGCCAAGCAATGGCACTGAAATGTATGACGTTATGGAAAAATAAAAATATGGATACATATATTTCCAGTCAAACCAGTTACAATAAGACCCACGGAAACCCATACAGACCCGTATGGGTTCAGGAAAAGGGTATTTAGAATATTGGGTAGGGAAAGGATCCCTAGAATATTAGGCAGCTATTGTTAAAACCGCTATTTCAGTGTATTCATGATAAGTTCCTCGTACAAAAATAAAGAAATAGTTAATGATATAATTGTCCAATGATTTATGACTTAATTATTACATCACTAAGATTCGTCCGGTCGAAATGACTATACTTCGATATCTCTTTTTTAGTTCCGATCCACATGATTTTTGTGAATCCATACAACTTTTGTTCTTCCATTATAAATTACCAAAACGATGACAATTGAGTTCTGGTTTGTGTTGTCTATGTTGGATGCAGTTAGAAGATAGAAACTTCAGGTACACGGTTTGGGTTGAGTTGTGTCTGATTTCAATGCTGCTCAGACAAACATTGGGTTGTGGCTGCTCAGACAACCATTTTTTTGTCTAATTCCATATGTTCTCCTCATCAAAAATCACATCTCGGCTAGTAACTATCTTGTTTGTACTAGGATTGAATAGCTTGTATGCTTTGTAATGTTCACTAACACCAAGAAAAACACACTTTTCACCTTTGTCATCCGGTTTCTTCTTTTTCTCATCAGGTATGTGAGTATATGCAACACAACCAAAGATTTTGAAGTGATCTACGTGTGGTTTTCGTCCACTCCATGCTTCCTCAGGTGTCATGTTTTGAACAGAGAAAGTGGGACTCCTGTTCAATACATGAATTCTCCAATTCACCACCTTAAGCCAAGAACTCTTTTGAACTTTCCCTTTTGCTAGCAAGCTTCTCACCATGTTAAGAGTGGTCCTATTTTTTCTCTCCGATACACCATTTTGCTGAGGTGTATAGGCTGCAATGAGTTGCTTTCGAATACCTTGCTCAACATAGAAGGCTTCAATATTAGGCAGCTATTGTTAAAACCGCTATTTCAGTGTATTCATGATAAGTTCCTCGTACAAAAATAAAGAAATAGTTAATGATATAATTGTCCAATGATTTATGACTTAATTATTCCATCACTAAGATTCGTCCAGTCGAAATTACTATACTTCGATATCTCTTTTTTATTTCCGATCCACAGGATTTTGTGAATCCATACAACTTTTGTTCTTCCATTATAAATTACCAGAACGATGACAATTGAGTCCTGGTTTGTGTTGTCTATGTTGGATGCAGTTAGAAGATAGAAACTTCAGGTACATGGTTTGGGTTGAGTTGTGTGTGATTTCAATGCTGCTCAGACAAACATTGGGCTGTGGCTACAGCTGTTTCCCCTTCAGGGAAATTCGAAATGTCAAAGTCAAAGATTTAACCTCGATCCGCTGGTGTGATCCTGTACATGGCTTTGGTTTTTATTTTTTTTAATTTTTTTTAATTTATTTTATTTTTGTATACTATAAAAATTTAATTGTTTTTTAGTTTCTATTTTTTTTTATTGACACATGACATATTCCTTACAGGAAAGACAAAACACCTCTAAAACCGTTTAACGGTTGACTAACAGAAGGATCTAATTGATGTATCTACAAAAATTTAGGAACCATTGGCACTAAAAAAAGCAAACACGGACCACACGGTCAATAAAATTGATATTTCAAAAAATGTTAGGGATTAAATTGATAACCACCCTTAAATATATCTACAAAATCTCATCTCCGTGAGTAAATACCATTCCAGCAACAATACAGTTACCGTATTGTAGCTACACACTTTTTTGAGATATCTAATTTATCTGAAAATATATCTTCCACACTATAAATAACACGCTCAATGAACAAGTCTGCTCATAGTTCTAAATAGGGATAACAATTTGACCCGCATCAGCGGGCACCCACCCGAACCCGATCCTATAGGGTCGGGTGTGGATGGTGAATTTAGGATTCGTGGATCCACCATCGTTTAATTAAAAACGTGGGTGTGGGCTGAAAAAACGAATCCGTATAAATAAAATAAGTATATATGAACATACATAGACATTTGAATTATTTTGGATCATTTTATTTTTATGGTTATTATTGTTTTGTAATTTATCAAGTAGGTAATTAAAGATGTAAATTTAATTCAATTAAGTATCAAATAGATGATTACATAAGAAAATTTATGAATGATAAATCGCAGGTTCCCGGGTTCGTGGGTACGGGTTTGTAGGTACCCTACAGGTGAAACACTCACTCGTGAACCCGTATTGGTTGGCGGGTGAGGGTATTGATGCAGCCATAACCCGCGGGTTCACTCCCGCTCGCTAACCCACTTACCTACGTGGGTTCGAGAGCAGACGTTGGTGAGAAAAATTTTCACGGGTGAGAGTTTGGATTTTATAAAACCCACCGAACTCGACCCGTTACCATCTCTAGTTCTAACTGACTGAACACTTCAACCATGAAGACCACCAAATTGATTTTATACGCTCTCTCCTTATGGTTTCCTATCCAATCATTGACTGCTTGTGAAGTTTCTCACGACAACAGAACCATCACCATTGACGGCGAACATTGAGTTTTGCTCTCCGGCTCCATCCAATACCTTAGAAACACCCCTGAAGTAATGTTTTGTTTTGTTTTGTTTTGTTTTGTTTTGTTTCGTTTTGATTAACATACTTTTGAGAGTAATTAATTAACTTTAAAATATTTGGTTGACAGTGTTGAGAAAAAGAAAAACAATAGACAAATAATTGATTGAACTCTACATATTTTATTCATTAACTAATAACATTTAAATAAAAATCTATAAATAAACTGACCAGAAATTGGGGACCAGCTAGTTCCACAATTGACACACTCTCCACTATTGGAGTATTCCTAGGTAATCGGAAAACAATACTACAAACTTCAACAGAGTGCGGACAACTGCAACTTGATATTATTTAATAGAAAACAAACAAATAATTAACTCTTAACACCCTCCCTTAAACTAAATGGATCTTCAAACATCAGTTTAAAAGAAAAAAAAAGCTTCTTTCATATCAAGTAACATCCTTCAACAAGCATACTCCTAACATTTGCCTCAACTTCACAAACACAGGCAACTTGAGAGGCTTGGTTTGAATGTTTGCAGCTTGATCTTCACTTCTATAGAAAATCAAATCAATGGTACCATCTTTACACAAATTACGTAGAAAATGATACCTGACGTCTATATGTTTACTCTGCCCATACAAAACAGGATTTCTTGAGAGCTTGATTGCTGATACATTATCATAATAAATCAAAATTGGTCATTGTCGTCGGTAGTGGAGTACTTCAAGTAGCCTTCTCAGCCAAATTGCTTGACACGAACATGATGTTGCTGCAACAAATACATCTTCGGTGGTTGAAAGAGTAACAATTTGTTGTTTTTTTTGATGACAACGAAACGACCCTGACCCCATCATAAAAACATATCCCGAAGTAATTTTTCTATCATCTTGATCTCCCGCATAGTCACTGTCAGTAAATCTAAATAAACCTGACTTTTTTTCATTTTTTGTAAAAGAGCCCTTAGTCAATGGTGCTTTGTATGTACCTCAAGATTCTCTTGGCAGCAAGAAGATGTATTTCTCTAGAACTCTCCATGTACCTTCTAATAAGACTAATTGCATACATTAAATCAGGTCTTGTAGCAGTTAGGTACATCAAGCTTCCCGCAATCTGCTTTTAACCAGTGTTGTCAACCTTCTCTCCTTTAGGATTTTTCACTAGCTACATGCCGATCTTAGTAGAAGTGGAAACATGAATACAATTCTTCATTTGAAACCTGTTTAAGACTTCTTGAACATACTTCTTTAGTGAAATTAAAATTCCAGTAGAAGATTGATTTACTTCAATACCTAAATAATAGTGCATTAATCCAAGGTCAGACATATCAAATTCTGTCATCATGGATTTTTTAAAAACATAAGACATATCTTTATCACTCACTGTGTAAATCAAATCATCAACATATAAATATACAATAAGAATTTTCTTTCCATCTCCTAATTTAACATAAAAAGTATGTTCATATAGGCACTTTTGAAAACCTTGATTAGTAAGATAAGCATCTATACGACTGTACCAAGCCCTAGGTGTTTGTTTCAACCCATAAAGTGCTTTGTTTAATCTAAGTACATTTTCTTCCATTCCTTGTTGCACATAACCAGGAGGTTGCTCAACGTACATTTGTTTTTCGAACTCCCCATACAAGAACACAGACTTTACATCCAATTAAAAAATGAGCCATTAATTTTGAGCAGCCATGGAAATCACTAACTGAATTGTAACACCTCCAAATCCGGGACCCAACGGATCGGAATGCTACGTGATCCGGACCTTACAAAAACCTTAATTTACAATAGTCACAACTTATATTATCAATAATGTATCCACAAATTACAACATGTATATCTGATACCATTCATTTCACTAAAATCTCTAGAGTCTAACTTAATTACAATATTAACTAATACCGGACACTTACAATACATACACACACAAAATCTAATTCTTCTGGCAATACATATCTCCAATATGCTAGTGTAATCTCCATTACTTCTATTATCAAAAACTTAATCTACAAAATGGTGGTTACAAGGGGTGAGCCGTCAACTTGGTAAGTAAATTCATACATAACACGTAAAAATAAAATGGCCTTTGTAAAACCTTTACCTTCAAAATCTTGATAATGAACATTCTAGTGAATTTAAACAATAAAACATATTATAAAACGTGAATTAACATTTTAATACAATATATGTACTCAATATCAATAAAACGGTTGAAGCAATACTTTAAAACATCTTCGTTCATATTCTTAAATTATAAATCATTTCATTAAAGATGATATTTTAATACAATATACGTACTCAATATCAATAAACCGGTTGAATCAATACTTTAAAACATCTTCATTCATATTCTTAAATTATAAATCATTTCATTAAATAGGATATACAATACTAAATCAAATGATTATCTAATAATCCTAATTTAAAATAGTAAAACACTATAATTTTATGGGAGTAAATGGTACAGATCATTCACTTTATAAAACGGTGAGTAAATTATTTTACAGTATAAACAGTATGCATTAATCTATTTTGGAAAGCGGTAAGCTCATGTCTCGTAGTGTCACAAGTACCCGTGTGACACGACAATAACAGTATGTCACAATTACCCGTGTGACGCGGCAATAACAGTATGTCACACTTACCCGAGTGACGCGGCTACAGTATGTGTGCTCACAATATCCCAGTTGAGCCAATAACAATAACAGTAACTACGGAACAATGAGCCAAAACGGTTTTACAAATTCATATACATTTGAAATCAATAGTATGTCGGTACTCGGTATAGACAACAAAAGAATTCTCAGTAGAACCATTTCAGTATAAATAACAATAGTCAAATTGTATTCAAAATATGTAAGGAATTTAGTTCAAGATCATTAATACCAAATACTTATAAAAGCAACCTTACTTAAAATCGGTGAAATCCGTAACAAAATACGATAGAGTATAAAATGGTAGGGATATTAAAAACAGTAGTTCAATAATTTGAAACATAAATATGCCATATAAACATTTGAAAACATGAAAAAGCTTGCTACATATTATATACAATTTGGAAAACATAATACATCATGGATGAGTTTACTTACCTTGAATACGAACGAATCGGCTCTAGTTCTAGAAGCTCAAGCATCACTCAAATACATCTATTTACAAATTGATTTACTATCAAAACCTTATCACTGCAGTAAGGTAAATCAACATAAGCTTCACATATATAGAACTATACCTAGAAATCTAGTTTCTAGCTAATAAAATTGACCATCCTCTGTTTTTTGATTTTTTAAAATTTCTCTACAGCTCCAAATATTACGAAATTTAACATGGATTGTCTAGACATTATGGTAATATGACAGTAAAAGGTTCAATTTATTCTAGGATCGATATCATGTCCAAACAGTTAATTACATTCTTGTTTGTCCCAAATCTGTCCGGTAAAGACCTTAGCCAACCACAGTCCACTCCGAAATTTATATAAATATTTCTACTTAAGCATAAATTATGAGACTTTGTACATGTAATCTAGACATATAAGGTAATCTTCAGTAAAATTTTCAGATCAATACGGAGTCATTAGATCATACAAAAATACCAATCTTTCATGGATTCCCGAAACTATCCAGCAGGATTCAAATACTGACCTATGTCTATTTCAAAATTCATAACAATATTTCTATATATCTAAAGATCACGAAATTTGGCAGAGTGATAATATACTCATAAACCTACATCGATGTAAATTTTCATAACTTTTCCACATTAATTGTAACACCCCAAAACTCAAAGAATATTTTAACACTTTGATAAGGAATGTTATGACATCAATCAATAATTACATCACCGAAAAGAAACTAATAATTATAGAAACTCCAAATAAATCATTCTCCAATGACAAAATGTCTCCAAATGATCTCAGCAAAAAGATTCATTTCACTCAAAGGAAATAGAGACAATACCGAGTATCAAAACTCAAATTCTAAGGAATAATGCGAAGATAAAATTTCACATAATATCAATGACTTCAAATTCCTGAAAGTCTATTGCTCTAGCGGTCAACTCCTAGGATACCCTGTCTGTAAAATGTTAAATGACAATGGGTGAGCTGTCGACTCAATAAGTATTGTATAATACATAATCGAAATTTTTTATGAAATTTATAATAGTATTTACTACGTACATAACTTTTCAAATATTCAGATACAATTAAAATTACAAAAGTCACATTTTCAATATATAAGTAAACTTGCAAAAGTAATATTTTCAAACACAAGTAAACTTGTAAAATTATCATTTTCAATATACGATAACGATTAATAACGATTCATAAAAATATGCTCAAGTCAAGTAGTGTCACCAATGCCCCCGGTGACCCGACCATTTACATTTTAGAGATTGGTACAAGATCAAAATCATAACATTTCATTTATCGCGCGTGCTGCATTTACATTATCACTGGTAATCAACATTTCATTTCATTTCATTTCACATTTCATTTACTAACGACATTGAGCCAAAACATTACTTTCAAAATATGTATAGCATAATACATTTGCATCGCTAAAGCACAAAAGAACCAAACATTTAAGCATTTAAACAATAAGTTCTAATAAGAGTAACACTTATTCAAAAAGAATTAGGTAATGAATATGTAAGTAAAGACTACATAAGTAAGAAAATGAGTTTATTTACATATATAAACATATATAACAAAATATTTTAGAATATAATAATAGGGTAAATAAATTTGTTTTTCTAAGAAAGAAACCTTTATGCAACTACATATTATGCAAAAATATACTTACCTCTGATGATAGCAAGTTTAAGGCTCGACTAACGATATTGGAAGTCGCTGTTGGAGATTTTCGGAACCGATGAATGCGGAATCGTCATGCCTAATATATTTCCATAACTCATAACAATTAGTAACGTCAATAGCAGAAAAAATAGATGAGAGAAAGTAAACCAATCACAACATAAGATATACGTGGAAAACCCAAATTGGGTAAAAAACCACGGGCTGTTAGGACGACCAAGAAAATTTCACTATATGATAAATTGTTATAACCATATATTCGAGGATTCTCTCTCACACCCAAACCCTAAACCACGCTCACAAAATCCTCACCAAGAACCCCACAATATCCCTTAGGTCTCCTCTGAATATCACCCACGGATCTCTAACTTGATCCATTGATATTCAATTTGATCCCTCCCCAGATATTTTCATGGGTCTCTCACCCGGATCTCTCCACTCTCTGATGTTACATGGTGTTCTTTTTTCTCCACACACAAAATAACCTAGATACAAGGTCTATTTATATTAGTTACAGAGAGTTTAATATAAGAGGAAATCCTACTCCTAAACGTAAAAGAATTACTTGTTCCACATAAATACTATTTTCTATTTATGACAAGTCTTATTGTTTAAAAGAATTTTTTTTTTTAAGTACAGGACTTTCCTAATCTAATTAGAACAAGAGCTTCCAGAAGAAAACACCTTTCCTATTTTCATATATTCTTCTTCGTCTTCAAACCTCCCTCAAACACCATCTTCAACTACCAAACGTTATCCCACTTGTCCATGAAACTCCACATCAGTTGAGTCTTGTTTGGTTAACATTGGGCACTTGAGAATACGAGCCAAAACCTAACAATTCTCCCCTTTGGCTTGAATTCTCAACTCCTTTGTCCACAACCATGATTCTCATCACCAAGAATCAACATACCCAACCATAAGGTATAACCACTTAGAAACGAACCATCCTAAGATTTTTTTTCTTCTTCCTTTTGCTTTGAGTTCGTTGTTCCAACACCATGTCGAAAATTACTCGCTGAAATTATGGTACAACTCCTCACGTCAGATTACTAGGGAGTTCGTCAGCCATTGACATCCTTGTCCGCCACGCACCTTGCATCACTTTCTGACCAATGCTTTGTGCACAATTATGGACCACTAGCAGCAACCTATCCTCTTCCATGGCCAATGGGGAAAACTGCCAAAAGGATAAACATGTCCTTGCATCACCCAATCCTGTGAAAGACCTTTTTGTCCTTGCATCACATACCTGGTGAAAGACTTGCTACTAGAACGGGGAGTGCTTTACCGGATAAGCCTTACACCACCACCAAAGACTTCGAGCGTTCAATTTTTTTTTATTCAATTAGCGCCTTATGTAACCCAGATTGGATCTCTATGACTTGTACCTTCCACTACAAGCCCAAAAAAAAAAGGTTCTCCTCAATCACTATTTTTCTTTTCATCAAACCTACCGAGTTCGAAACCGCTTTCAAGACGTATCTCCTTTGCTAAACCATACTAGGCAACCATCATCATCATCATCCCGATTACCACCAAGTCCTCCATTCGATCTCCCGTAAAGACTTGTAAAAACGTCATCGCTGAACCAAGGGCTCTGATACCAGTTGTTGGAGATTTTTGAAACCGATGAATGCGAAATCGTTATGCCTAATATATTCCCATAACTCATAACAATTAATAACTTCAATAGCAGAAAAAAAAGATGAGAGAAAGTAAACCAATCACAACACAAGATATACATGGAAAACCCAAATAGGATAAAAAACCATGGGCTGTCAGGACGACAGAGAAAATTCCACTGTATGATAAATTGTTATAACCATATATTCTAGGATTCTCTCTCACACCCAAACCCTAAACCACGCTCACAATATCCTCACCAAGAACCCCACAATATCCCCTAGGTCTCCCCTGAATATCACCCACAGATCTCTAACTTGATCCATTGATACTCAATTTGATCCCTCCTCGGATGTTTCCACGGGTCTCTCACCCGGATCTCTCCACTCTCTGATGTTACATGGTGTTCTTTTTGCTCCACACACAAAATAACCTAGATACAAGGTATATTTATACTAGTTACATAGAGTTTAACATAAGAGGAAATCCTACTCCTAAACGTAACAGAATTACTTGTTCCACATAAATACTATTTCCTATTTATGACAAGTCTTCTTGTTTAAAAGAATTCTTTTCTTTTAAGTACAGGACTTTCTTAATCTGATTAGCACAAGAACTTCCAGAAGAAAACACCTTTCCTATTTTCATATATTCTTCTTCATCTTCAAACCTCCCTCAAACACCATATTCAACTAACAAACGTTATCCCACGTCTCCAAGAAGCTTCACATCAGTTGAGTCTTGTTTGGTTAACATTGGGTTCACTTGAGAATACGAGCCAAAACCTAACAGTCGCAAGAGTAACCTATACATATATAAAAGTAATCCTTCAATCAAACTAGCACAAACCGAAGAAATCTAACTTCTGTTCTTTGTAAATACATTTTTTTTTATTATTCATTTCAAGTAGAAATTCCAGAAAACAGATTTTTTTTTTTTTTGTATTCAAACATTATTGATTCGAAAATCTTGAAGGCCACAAAAAATTTCAAAACTTAGTAAATAGATCTAAACATCATATTACTAACACCCCTACAAATTTCAGAATTTTATCAAACACCAATAAATTTCTATAATTTTCTAAACACACAAGGGTCAATCCTGACAGCATAAATTTCGATCCTCCAATCAGACCTTGTATCAATGTTTAACAATACTACCGACCATGAAACATTCCAAAATTTGATTTATAGACTAAGACCTCAGTAGTCTATCCCTATACGGAAGATAAAATTTTTACCTTTATCCGTTTGTGAATTAAAATTCCTACAACACCAAGAGCTCATGACTGTCAGAATGAATATTATGGCTTAAATATCAAATATACCCAAAGAATTAAATTACTTATACATCAACACAATTCATGAAAATTTATATCAAAATTCAATAATGTCTTTAAAGCCATATTAAAAAAATTTAGACCTAAATTCTTCCCAAAACTCAATTTAAAATTACTCAATTACAATAAGGTCGGTTTAATAATTCAGAAATATTTACACCCATAACTGTTTTAGAAATGAAATATCCCTAAACTAAACACCACAAAAAATTACGAAAATTATAAAATAAGTTTATATATGTGTCTACTATTCTCATACCGAAATTCACCATCAATTGCAGCCTAAAATTTATCTACAGTAACCAAAATAGTAAGTTGCTTCACCAGTATTAAACAAATCAAAACTACAAACACTCAATCTTGAACTCTTTAATGGACTCCAAAAATCTCAGCAATTTATTTAAACTTCATGTAAACATATCTATTTCATTCACTCCAAAATTCATACATTAAAACATCTCCATAAAACTCAAATTAAGAAATTGTTAGAGGCCTAAATTTTGTAAATGAGATATTTTGTGTCAAAAACAAAAAGGGTTTGAAAAAGACTAACTTTAATAAAAAATTAAAGAAAACATGAAACAAGGCTTGAGAAAATCATACCTTCAAAGAGTTTCAGAGTAGTATGAAAATGATATTGACATTCCTTTGTAAAATATATGCATTTTGCCATCATATATTGAGTTAATTGGACCACAAAAATCTGAGTGAATTAATTGTAGCGGTTGTTGTGCTCTCCATGCCTTTCTTTTTGGAAAAGGATCACGCTGTTGTTTACCAAGCACACAATCTTCATAAACTTTGGAGGGAAGAGTAATTAAAGGAAGACTTGTCACCATCTGCTTCTGATAAAATTTCTTTAGTCCACTGAAGTTTAAATGACCATAGCGAAAATGCCGAAGCCACGTTGAATCGTTCACCTTGGCCAATTAAACAATCATGAATACTTTTGATTTGTAATGGAAACAACTATTTGTTGTCATCTCGACATGTGCAACTGTTTCTCTCGTAGGATCATCAATTTGATAAACACCATTCTTGATAGTAATCACATACCCTTTTTCTTGTAACTGACCCACACTTAACAGATTAGTTTTTAAATCAGAAACAAAAAAATATTATAAATAGTTGCAGTAGTGTCATTCTTAGTTCTGATTTGAATATCACATTTTCCCATAACATTCACTGTTGAATTATCACCAAAAGTCACAGTTGTATGGAAAACTTCATTTAAATGAGAAAATGATGACTTACTGCCACACATATGGTTGCTGCCGCCAATGTCCACACACCATAACTTCAATTGTGGTTCCTCTTCCTTTACATGATATGCCATCAGAAGTGTTTCTTTTTCTTTTTTCTGTTTCTCAGTAAAATTTGACTTCTCTCTTCTTTCTTTGTCTATAGGCAATTTAGTATAACATTATGAACTATAATGGCCATAATTATGACACCTGAAGCATTCTATGTTGGATTTATCAAAATATTATCCACTTCTTCTTCCTTTTCCTCTACTTTGAGAGTTAGAGTGATAATCATCAGGCTTCTCAAAAGATGGACTTTGTTGCCTGCTCCCATCTCTATTGCTTCGATCTCCTCTTTCTCTGCCTCTTCCAAGACCTCTGCCTCTTGAACTTGAAGATTCGACATGAATTGAGGTTTTTAAGGGTTGTTCTTCTGTTATGGTATTTTCACTCTTGAATCTTTGCTCATGAACCAAGAGTGAACTAAGTAGTTCATTAATTGAGAGTGTATCAATATCATTTGATTCCTCAATTGAGTATACCACATAGTTGAACTTTGTGGTCATTGATCAAAGGATTTTTTCAACAACAGTAACATCCGCCATCTTCTCACCATGGAGCTTCATTTATCTTACAATCGCCATCGTCCTTGAGAAATAGTCGTCAACAGATTCCCCAAGCTTCAGGTGTAGAGTCTCAAAATTTTTGCGGAGTGCTTGAAGCTGTGCACGTTTCACTCTTGTGGTACCTTGATATTTCTTCTTCATAGAATCCCACATCTGCTAGTAAATGTTCTTCTCTAGGATAGTCTCCAATATTATACGATCAATTGCTAGAAACAAATAGTTTTTTGAATTCAAATCCTTTAGTCTTTGTGCTTCGAGACTTTTTTTTTTGTGTTTTTGTCAACATTGCATCCTCTGCTGGTTCAGCAAATCCAGTTTCAATAAGATTCCAATACTCTTTGGATCTCAAAACTTCTCCATTAACATGCTCTAATGATCATAATGACCATCGAAATGAGGTATGGATGGCTGCACATACTAATATTCAACCTTGTCAGTTGCCACGAGAACATGCTGCTGTAAGTCAAAAAGCTTCTAGAGAATTTTTTATTTTTTGGTCAAGCCTAGTGAAACTTTGATACCATATGTTGAGAAAAAGAAAAACAATAGACAAATAATTGATTAAACTCTACATATTTTATTCATTGACTAATAACATTTAAATAGAAATCCATAAACAAACTGACTAGAAATTTGGGGACCATCTAGTTCCACAACCGACACACTTTCTCCACTATTAGAATATTCCTAGATAATCGAAAAAAATACTACAGACTTCAACAGAGTGCCTATAGAATAGGACAACTACAACTTGATATTATTCAACAGAAAACAAACAGATAATTAACTCTTAACAGATAGATGTGGCCAGGTCTTTTGAAGAAATCAAAGGAAGGTGGCTTGAATACAATTGAGACCTACGTATTCTGGAATGCACATGAACCTTCACATCGTCAATACGACTTTAACGACAATCTTGATTAGATGGGCGTGAGGGCCCAATGGGAAGGGGGAGGGTCCCCCCACCCCCACCCCCATTTCTAAAACCTCTCCCCACCCCCGCCCCCGCCCCCGCCCCCGCCCCCGCCCCCAAACCCTATTTGAGGGAAGTGGGGATGAGGGTGTTTGGGGGGAGATTCCTCTGCCCCCACCCCGTCCCCTGTTTCCCCCATTTTCCCCATTTTTAATCCTAACATTTTCTAATTCAAATTTTAGAATTTAGAATTTGAGATTCATATTTCGATCATTCCAATAATTCGATTCACCTTATTTTGTTATACATTCCATTAAATAATCTAAAATGTATAATTGATTTAATTTAACCTAAAATTAATACAAATAACTATAATAATATAGTATTACACAAAAAAGTCTAAACAAATTTAACGTTATAGTTATTTTTTTAAGAAAGTGAAATTAAAAATATAAAAATATATATATGGAGAAATGGAGCCCCCCCCATCATATAGGTTCTGGGGGCATAATTGGCCCCCACACCTACCCCCAAACTCTATTTGGAGGCAAAAATTACTCCTAAATGGAGGTGGGGCTCCATAGGGAAATGCTCATCCCTAGTCTCGATCTTTTAAGATTTATCAAAAGTATTCAAGACAGGGATTGTATGCAGTTCTTCGTATCAGATTGACCATATGTTTGTGCTGAATGGAACTATTGGATTCAAAAAATCCAACGAAGCTGAGGATGAACCAGCTTCTCTCAAATGGGTTTGGAGGCCTAAGATCATCGACGACCTTGTTCTTGAAGGAAAAGAAAAATTCGCTACCAGTAAATTGATTGACCAGAAACAAATCGATTATGAAAGTGACTATCTTTTGTACATGACAAGGTAATTATCAATAATTCTTCACTTGAATCATTTCATTTTTTTTGTGTGTGACCATTCATGGGTTTGGTTTTATTGATTGTTCTTTTACATTATGGACTGTGTGAACCTGAATGATGATGATCCAAACTGGAGAGATAACATGACTTTGTTGGGATATGTAAAGCCAGAAACGAGCGGAGAAAACAAGCTATAGCAGGTGGCGCGGCGGCGACCTCAACAGAGGCAATAACCCACACTGCGGTACACACAGCGGAGAAGTCCAAAGGTGACATGCTGTGCATACCGCGGCACAGGCTACATGTACACATCGCAAACTATGGAGTGGTATTCCATAGAAGAATCATGCGTCGTGGACCGAGGTACAGGCGTGTGCCTACACAACGGTCCAGACCGCGGTAGTGACGGATTTCACGAGGAAAGAGGAAATCTTGCATGCATAAGCAATTGAAGAAGGAAATAAATTCCAATTGGGATTTGGCTAACCCTAGTACTCCCATTTAAATACTACCACCCTAGTACTCCCATATAAATACTACCATTATTTGTACTCAAAGTGAGAAGAAAAGAGCAGAAAAAATAGTGCGTAGTGGGTGAGAAAAATTGCTAGAGAGAGAGCAATTGTAGAGAGAGACTGAAAAAAAGACAGAGAGATTGTAATCAACTCTGAGATATAGTGGATTGAGTGCGGTGTGCTCCGTGGACGTAGGCAAATCTTTTGTGTCTTCTTTTCTTATTGCTTTATATTTTGTGTTTGGATTTGTGTGTTTGTAATTTCTTCTCGACAACAATTGGTATCAGAGCTCTGGGTTGGGACAGATTATTTTTTCACACAAATCTAGGTTCTCTTGAGGTTATCGATTTCATCGTGGAGATGGAGTCTGAGAAGGAAAAGCATAAGATTGAGAAATTCAATGGTTTGAATTTCAGCTTCTGGAAGATACAGATGGAAGATTATCAGTACCATAATGATCTGTATTGGTCGATAAAAGAGAGACCAAAGGATACGACCGATGAAGATTGGGAAAAGAAACGGAAACAGAAGAACATGGATGATGATGACTTTGAACTCCTGGACAGGAAAATATTGGGAGCAATTCGTCCCAGTTTAACGCAGTAGGTCGCCTTCAACGTAAAGGATCAACAGACAGCCAAAGATCTAATGGATCCCCTATCATACCTATACGAACAACCTTCTGCGGTAAGGAAAGTCCATCTTGTCAAGAAGTTATCAACCTTGAAGATGGCAGATAGTCAGAACTTTAAAGATTTTCTGAACCAGTTCAATGAAGTAAAGGACGGGTTATGTTCTTTGTCTATGGGTTTTGATAAGGAGTTTATGGCGGCGTTTATAATCACCTACACGATAGAAAGTTGGAAGAAAACATGCCAGTCGATTGCTAACTCGTTCGGGAATGAAAAATTGAATCTTCAGCAGGTTATAAACATGATCATGATGCGTGAAGAGGGATTAGAGGCGTCTACATCTTCAACATTGAATTTGGAAGGAGAGAAGGCAAAAGCAGAAATCAGAATATAAATCATCGGGGAAGATCAAAGTCAAGAGGTAAGTCCAAGTCTAAGAATCAGGTTATCTATTCGGGAAACCAACAACGAAGTAAAAATGATACAGAATGCTGAAATTGTGGTAAGAAAGACCATCTCTCGTATGAGTGTAAATCTGAGAAGAAAGATAAGGGGAAGAGCAGTGCAAATTGTGTATCGGAGGAGTCAGATGACTGCCTTATCTGCTCGTTGGAAAGCAAGACGGAGTCCTGGGTATTGGATTCGAGAGCATCATTCCATGCCACACCTCACATGGAATTGCTTGAGAACTACATCTCCAGAAATTTGGGTAAAGTGTATCTTGGTGACGATCAAACATGTGACATTACTGGGAAGTGAGATGTGAAGATTCAATTGCAAGGGTCAGTTTGGAAGCTCGACAATGTGAGGCACATACCGGACTTGAGGAGAATTTGATCTCTATTGGGCAATTGGCGTCAGATGGTTTTGTGACGAATTTCACAGGTGATAAGTGGAATATTTCGAAAGGTGCAATGACAATTGCCCGAGGAAATAAGATCGGGTCACTTTACACAACCACAGATGGTTGTGGTTTAGTCACTATGACGGAAGGCAAAGACGATTCGAACTTGTGGCACCAAAGGTTTGGGCATATGAGTTCTCATGGGTTGAAATGTCTGTATTCGAAAGGTAAGTTGCCAGATTTGAAAAATGTTGAGATCAATTTATGTGAGAGCTGCATTCTAGGAAAATAGAAGCGAGTGAGCTTCAAGATGACCTGAAGAACACCGGTAAAGAAGAAGCTGGAACCAGTGCACATCGATGTTTGGGTTTCAGCTTCATTCTCATCAATCGGAGGTAAACTGTACTTTGTCACGTTCATCGATGACCATTCGAGAAAGATATGAGTTTACTTTCTAAAATACAAGTCTGAGGTATTTGATGCTTTCAAGAGATGGAAAGCCAGGGTTGAGAATGAGACATGTTTGAAGATCAAAAAGCTGCATTCAGATAATGGTGGAGAATATGAAGACAATGAGTTCAAGAGGTTTTGCTACCATAATGAGATAAAGATTAGTAGGACGGTTCCTGGAACCCCACAACAGAATGGCATAACAGAATGGATGAAGAAGCATGAGGCTACTCTCAGGGCTGCCAAAACAGTTCTGGGCAGAAGCAGTCAATACAAAAGCATATTTGATCAACAGAGGATCATCAAAGCCCTTGGACCATCAAAGCCCTTGGACCTCACTATACCAGAAGAGATTTGGACTGTGAAAGAGGTAAAAATTTCTCATCTAAAAGTGTTTGGGTGTGTTTCTTATGTACATGTAGGTGATCACATGCGAAGTAAGCTAGACGCCAAGTCAGTGAAGTGTACTTTGGTGGGCTACGGAGAGGTTGATTTTGGTTACAAGTTGTGGGATGACCAAAACCACAAGATGATCAGAAGTAGAGATGTTGTCTTCAACGAAAGGGTCATGTACAAAGACAGGAACACACATGTGTCTAAGCCAGAAGACCTATAGTTTTTTGGATCGAATGATGTACAAGATAGAGGAATCATAGAACACATTAAACAGAATGATAAAGAGCAAGGTGTGCAACCCCAGGTATAAGAACCAATCCCACCTAGAGATGTTCCAATGACATAGGTCCAGAATACATGGAGAAGATCAACTCGAACTCCTATACCAAATAGAAAATACTTGCACTACATGCTGCTAACAGATGTGGGAGAACCTGAGTACTATGATGACGCTTGTCAGAGAGAAGATGCAAGCAAGTGGGTGCTTGCAATGAATGATGAGATGGAGTTGTTGGCATCTAACCAAACTTGGGAGTTAGCCAAGTTGCCTGAAGGAAAGAAAGCCCTATAGAACAAGTGGGTGTATCGGATCAATGAGGAACAAGATGGTTCCAAGAGATACAAAGCACAACTTGTAGTCAAAGGTTTCCAACAAATTGAAGGTATCAACTACTCTGAATTTTTTTTCTCTTGTTGTTAAACTAACTACGATCCGGTTAGTGTTAAGTAATGTCGTAGCAAAAGGGTTATATCTAGAGCAGTTAGATGTGAAGATTGCCTTTCTTCATGGAGATTTGGAGGATGAGATATACATGAAGCAACCAGAGTGGTTTGTGGAAGATGGCAATGAAGAGTTGGTATGCAAGTTGACAAAGAGCTTGTATGGTTTAAAACAAGCTCCTTGACAGTGGTACAAGAAGTTCAATGGATTCATGCAAAGGAATGGCTACTTGAGATGCAATGCTGACCACTGCTGCTACTTCAAAAAGGTTAAGTCAAGTTTTATAATATTGCTACTTTATGTTGATGACATGTTATTAGCTGGTGCGGATTTAGAAGAGATAAATAATTTGAAGAAACAACTTTTAAGTGAATTCGAGATGAATGATTTGGGTCCAACAAAGCAAATTCTTGGAATGAGGATTAGCAGGGACAAACAGAAAGGTAAATTGAAGTTTTCACAAGCAGAGTACGTTCGGAAGGTGTTACAAAGATTCAGCATAGGAGATGTTAAACCAGTAAGAACACCTTTGGCTAGTCATTTCAGGTTGTCCAAGGATCAAAGTCCAAAGACGGAAGTTGAGAAGGATTTCATGGCTAGAGTACCTTACGCCTCAGCCATTGGAAGTCTAATGTATGCCATGACTTGCACAAGACCAGACATCTCCCAAGCAGTGGGAGTTATGAGCCGATACATGTCTAATCTGGGCAAGCCTCAATGAGAGGCTGTGAAATGGATCTTAAGATACCTGCGGGGTACGGCGGAGAAATGTCTAACCTTCAAGAGAGATGAACTCAAATTGGAAGGTTATATGGATTCTGATTATGCTGGAGAGGTGGATCACATGAGAAGCACCACCGGATATGTGTTCACAATGGGGAGTACTGCTATTAGTTGGGTTTCTCAGTTGCAGAAGATAGTGACAATATCTATAACTAAAACAGAGTATGTGACTATGACAGAAGCAAACAAAGAGTTGATATGGTTATAAGGGTTGTTAGCCTAGTTAGGATTTGATCAGGTGATGAATGTGTTGCATAGTGACAGTCAAAGTGCAATACACTTGGCCAAGAGTTCAACGTTTCATTCTAAGACCAAGCATATAGACTATCGCTACCACTTCATTCGATCGTTAATCCAAGAAAAAGTGTTGAATTTAATAAAGATTGGAGGAACTAAGAATCCGACTGACATGTTAACTAAGCCATTCACTACTGAAAAACTGGAGTTGTGAGCAACTTCAGTAGGTCTTCAAGAGTGAAGATGTGGGGAATGAGCGAACCATTATTTATCCACTAAGTTATCAAGAAAGGATGGAGAACGCCTATTGAGATTTAGTCTTCAAGTGGGAGATTATTGGGAAATGTGTAGCCAGAAACGAGCAGAGAAAACAACCTCCAGCAGATGGTGTGACGGCAACCGCGGTAGAGGCAATAACCCAAACCGTGACGCACACATCGAAGAAGTCCAGAGGTGACATGCTGTGTGTACCACGGTGTAGGCAACATGTACACACCGCGGGCTGTGGAGCGGTATTCCACAGATGAATCATGCGTCATAGACTGCGGCGCAAACATGTGCTTACACAGCGGTCCAGACCGCGATAGTGACAGATTTTATGAGGAAAGAGGAAATCCTACATTCACAAGCAATTGGAAAAGGAAATAGATTCCAATTGGGATTTGGCTAACCCTAGTACACCCATATAAATACTACCATTATTTGTACTCAAAGTGAGAAGAAAAGAGCAAAAAAAAAGTGCGTAGTGTGTGAGAAAAATTGCTAGAGAGAGATTGAAAATGAGACAGAGAGATTGTAATCAACTCTGAGATATAGTGGATTGAGTGCGGTATGCTCTGTGGACATAGATAAATTGCTGAACCACGTAAAATCTTTTGTGTCTTCTTTTCTTATTGCTTTCTATTTTGTGTTTGGATTTGTGTGTTTGCAATTTCTTCTCGACAACAGACTTTGCGTGTGGTTATGTTCTTCATGCGTATGTCAATGGAGAATATCTTGATTTAGAATGGGCCACTTATGGAATTTTTAACTACAGGTTTGAGAAACAAGTGAAGTTGAAATTAGGACCAAACCAGATAGCTATGCTTAGTGCAACTGTCGGTCTACAAAATTACGGTCCAATGTTTGACCTAGTCCAATCTAGAATTCCAGGACCAGTTGAAATTGCCGAAAGAAAATGAGACGATAGAGTAGTTAAAGATTTGTCAGTTCACAAATGGTCCTACAAAGTCGGTTTGCGTGGCTTGGATGACAAGCTTCCAATTTAGATTCTGATAACCTAACCAATTGGTTATCAGAAGAGCTCCCAAGTAACAGAAGAGTGACATGGTACATACAACATTCAAAGCTCCATTTGGAAGTGACTCTGTCGTGTTGGATTTGTTTGGCATGGGAAAAGGTTTCCCTTGGGTCAAACATTGATCACTATGTGCCAAGCTACATGGCTCAGGAAGATGGCTGCATCACCGGAGCTTGAGATTACCACGACATGTATGACAACAACAAGTGCCTCACTGGTTGTGGTGAGCCTTTTCAAAGATACTATCACAATCCTCTTTCGTTTATGGATAAAGATGTCAACACAGTGGTTTTGCTTGAAGAATTTGGTGTCAATCCTTTGCGGGTGAGTTTTAAGATTGTCGCCGTGGGAACTACTTGTGGATATACCTATGAGAAGAAGACACTGGAACTTTCATGTCAAGGAAAGCCAATTGTTGGTGCTTTGTTTGATAGCTTTGGTGATCCACAAGGCTTTTGTGGGTTTTTCACTAAAGGTACCTGTGATGCTGAAGAGGAAGTCTTGCCAATAATTCAAAAGGTAAAATCTGTCTTGTTTTAATTCCATTGATTTTTTTTCTTCTTCTTAGTTTTCTATATAATGTTAAAGGAATTAATAATTTGTTTATATGTATTTGAACAGGAATGTGTTGGCAAGCATTCGTGTTCGGTTGAAGTTACCGAAGAAATACTTGGAAAAACAACTTGTAAAAATATTGTCAAGAGACTTGTTGTGGAGGCTGTTTGCTAGGGAATAGACTTTTCTTAGGATTTTTTTTTCCTTCTTATTTTCGTAGGGGTTGTTTTTTTTTTTTTTTTTTTCTGAATACTGAACAGTAAAGGTGTAAAAATGGACTGGCCTGACCCATTAGGGACGGCCTGGCCAGTCCATTTCTGGAAACAGGTCGAGCCGGGCCGGGCCGGCCTGTTTCCAGAGAAGCAGGCCCGGCACGGCACGCCGGCCTGCCTCAGGCGGGCCGGCCGGGCCAGGCCTAACGGGCCTGGCCCGTCGGGTTAGTTTTTTGGTCCAATTTTTTTTCCAAATTACGTTTTTTTGGATTTAGGGTATATGGTTTAGGATTTATAGTTTATTGTTAAGGGTTTAGAATTTAAAATGAATGAAGAGAACGAACAATTATTAGGATTTGAAATGAATAAAGAGAAAGAACAATTTTTTAATTATTTATTTATTTTTCACTTATGGAATTCAGTAATACATATCTACATGATTGCCTCATTAAAAACCTTACCAAAAAAAACCCAGTGGGATAAAAACTTGGTAAGGGAAAAAGAGTGCAACCGTTTTACAACTTACAAGTAAATAATAAATATATATGTAAAAGTATAACCTAGTTCTGGCCCTGGCCACTACCTGAAGGGTCATCAATATATAGATTGTCGAAATTTAGATTAAGTTCTTTATCTACAGTTAGATTTTGTAACCTTTTTTTAGCATGCTCCCAATCCCGAAGGCATGTTAATACCTCCACCATCTCTAGAGACAAACAGCTTCTTCTTGGTTCAATTATGCGTCCACTGGTGCTGAAAGCTTGTTCTGAAGACACCGTTGACACTGGAATAACCAGTACGTCACGTGCTAAGTGTGACAGAACTGGATACCTGTACGTATAGGTCTTCCACCATAACAACAAATCAAACTCTTCCTTGTCTTCAACAGCATCGAACTGTGCTTCAAGGTACCTAATAAGTTCGGTACAAGAAGATGGGCTAGATCTTTGCCCTGAAGAAGTACTTGCTGATTTGTCTTTTTTTCTTCGTTTCAGAAGGCTCCAACTTGTTTGCTTCGGCTCTGTCTCCGGTCATGTTGATTGGGGGATGTCAATGTTGCCAAACCTGGTCTCATAAATATGAAAAATCTCGAACAACTTGGTTCGAATGTCAGTAATTTGTTCTGAATAATCTATTGACAAATTAATACCAATAAACTCAAGCAAAACTTCTAACCAGATAATTTAACCCTAGGATCTATTATAGCACTTAAGGCATAAAGTAAGGGAATGTTAGCCCAATATTTTTTCAACTTTGTCTCCATGACAACAACTACAGCGCCTAGATGTTCATATTCTCTATAACTGTTTAATAGTTCAGACATTTCCACTATCTGATGGATTGCCTAGGAAGATGTGGAGTAATATACCCCGGAAAGAGTTACAGTGGCATTGTAAAATATCTTTAAAAATTGAACAAAAATCTTTGCCACATACCAATCGTCTGTGGAAAGTAATTTTGGACTAAGTTGTCATGTTTCGGTCAATTTCATGTTATAAAAACATGTAATGGTTGTATCATATTCCAAACAATTTTGCAACATTAAATAAGTAGAGTTCCACCTTACCGGCATATCAGTTTGGAATCGTCGGGGTTTGAGACCGTTTAATTTACAATGTCTCTTGAATTCACTGAATCTAGGATTAGAACTGCAAATCCAAGAAATGGCATCTCTGATGCGATCTATTTGGTCCCTTACCTGCTTTAAACCAGTTTGTACAACTAAATTTATAATTTGGCATGCACACCGTTGATGGAAGAAATAACCTCCATCTTGCGAGATATTTCTTGCAACAAACAATGCAATAGAGCTAGTATTTGCAGATGCATTATCAAATGTGATTGAAAGAATGCGATGCGTGATTTCATAAGTTTCTAAAACTTCCATTATGACATTAAAAATGTTTTCTGCGGTATGTGCAAAATCCATAGGACGAAAACCAAAAATTCTTTTTGTTATCCTCCAATCAGAATCTAAATAGTGTCCCGTGACACATAAATAGTCCTGTTTGAAACATGCATTCCAAATATCAGAAGTTAATGCAACAGAGACACTTAACTGCTGTATTTCAGCAACTAAGTCATCCCTTTCGGTTTCAAACAATCGTATCAAATCATTTCTAGTGGTGGTTCTAGAAACAGGTTCATATTGGGGGTTATATGCAGATGTGATTAATTCTTTATAAAATGGACTCTCACCAATACTGATCGGTTGATCAGTTTTTGCAATGTATCGTGCCAAGCACTCTCTAGCATGCATGGCGTCGAACTGCCACGTCGTAACGGACCCGTCTGGGTGCCGTTGAAGCTGTGTCTGGGTTGTAGTATCTACCTATCCATGTGCAGGCACACATTTGTGCATATGCCGTCTCAAATGTCCGGTTCCCCCCGTACTTGTAGCATAATTCTTATGGCAAAACTTACATTTAGCTCTGAGGCCAGATGCCCCGTTTGGGAGTGTTATTTGGACTATGTTGAAACATTGCCACACATCTGATGTTAATTTTCTGGGACGTGATGTTGGTGTAACGCCGGAACTAGAAGGTCCCGCTTGAGTATGGGTCGGTTCTGAAATATCAAATTCATCGTTGAGCATATTCAAACCGTCCGGAAAATAAGGCTGCTGGTTAGGATCCATTATCTGAATAAAAATATGAGCACTATAGTAGTTAATAGTCAAATTAAAAATCAATATTTACTAACAGTAATCTTAATTTACTAACAATAATTACTATAACTAATACGACACTTACAATAATTTATTTACTTAAAAAACAAATTAAATAAATAAAAAAAATCATAATCTACTAACATAAAATTTTAAATTCACTAGTTCACTACTACAAATAAAATTGATAAATTTACTAACATAATATACTAACATAAAATTGATGATTTGAACCACTACTCTTAAATTTACTATCATAATCTACAAATGAAAAATTTTAATTTATGAAAAAAACAATATCAAACGTAATTACTATACTTAACATTCATCATTTACTTATTACAAAAAGTAATTTCAGTAATACAAATTAACTTTCTAAATTTATTAATAACAAATATTAAAATTACTACTAAACTTAAAAATCTTAATAAACTAAACAAATAATATTAACATTAAAGCCCAAAAATTGATAAACTAACTAACTAAATAGATAATGTTTTCATTAAGTAACTCAAATCTAAACATAAACATATAAATTTACTATGAGAATATGTTAGACCAAAAGTAATAACAAAATTGTACCTTTAAAATTTGGTGTGTTGGTGGAAAACGTAGAGAATTTTGTACAGAGAGTAATAACCAAAATGAATGAAAAAGTTTAGAGAATTGGAGAATATATTAGAGATTGAGATTTGAGAGAATGAGATATTGAAAGAATGATAGAGAGAGTAAATGGAAAATGAAATGGATGGAAGTATTTATAAAAAAATTTGATTTGTGGGTCAAAATGTAATTTAAAAGATTGTAGGGGGGGTTTTGGTAATTTCAATTTCCTCCAATGGCTAGAAATCAATTCCAGCCGTTGGAGGCTTTTTGAAAAAAAAAAAAAAAAATTGCCCGAAAGGACAGGCGGACCGGTCCGCCAGGCCGGTCCGACAGGCCTGGCACCCCGGATTGGCTTGCCAGGCGGGCCGGCCTGCCGGGCCTCCTCCCAGAGGCCCGGCAAGAGGCCCGTCCCTGGCCAGGCGGCGGCCTGGCCCTCTTCCTTCACGGGCCGTTCCAAGAACGGCCCGTGAACTCCCTGGGCCGGCCGGACCGGCCTGTCACCGGCCGACCCACTTTTACACCACTACTGAACAGTCTTGAATTTTTCTAATGACTGAATAGGGACTGAAATCTGAATCTGAATGACATGTTTGTTTTTTTTTTCCTCACATCTGAATGTATTGTCAACACGTTTATTTTTTAAAAGTAAAATGATCTGAATATAAGTAATTTTACATTTATACCTATGTTAAACAATTATACATATAATATGGAATAAAAACAATTCAAAAATAATAATTATATATGAACGCATATGATAATGATCTTAATCTTTGATTACAAACAAATTTCATTCTTTTAAGAAAAGAAAATGTTTTTTTTCTTAAAAAATAAAAAGGATATCAGGAAAACTTGCACACACACACACACACACATATATATATATATATATGTATATATATCACCATAATATTATAATAAAGTATCGATATTAAACATCAATATGAACAATGATTATGGTTCTTTTTTATTTTTAAAGCTATTTAAAATAAGCAATATATTAAAATAAAGATTTCTATACCATATGTAATTTTGATGAAATTGAAAACATGTTATATATGGGGGATAGTATCGGAAGAAAAGATTTTACATTGCATTTAATACAATTCAGTGATTTACAATTAAGTTAAAAGTAATGATTTTTTTCTTTTTATTTTAAGTTGTTTTTTAGGATTTTTAAGTTGTTTGATCACTTAAAAAAATAAACAAACAACTTAATAATTATGATTCATACCCATTAGGTTTTAAGTGGAAAAAATAAACAACCCTTTAGTTTTTGTTATAAATAATTTACGCTGTCTCAATATTTTTTTTCTTCTTAATTTTGATTAGACTCCCTTAAATTTTGGGAGCTTTCAGTTTGCTATATAAAATTTATAATTTTTAAATAAAGTAAAAGTTTTTTTAATATATCTTCTGCAGCAGCTTGTATTTCCAAGAACTTGCAATAGAACCAATTAAAAAAACCCTTTATTATTTTCAAAGTTTTTGATCATCGCTGTTTATTTAATCTAATGATAGTTTTTCTCTAGACTGAAACGGTTGTTAAAAAGTGAAAACGGTGAGATATGTCATTTTTTTGTGTGTTGTAATGATATCACCGTTTTAATAACTTAAGTTTAAAAAGTACCTATTATGGGGAACTACCCAAATTACCCTTAAATAATATATTTTTATTCTCATTGTACTTCTATCTACAATTTGAAAACGATAACTCATCTCTCTCCAAAATAGTTGTCTGAAAATCGATTTACAACTCATATCTATCCAAAAAACTTGTCTCTCTTCAGATTCTGTTCAAAAAAATAATATATGTTTGTGATCTTCTTTTATACATTGTCATATATTTCTGTGTGGTTTAACTATGTATCCATTCGTTATGATTTGTTGTCCCAATCTTTGTATGAACATGTATGAACATTTAGTCTCAAGATTCTGTTCGAGACTTTTTTAAAATACTTCGAGCCTTTTTTATTAGTGTCCGGGCTATTTTGATATGATTATGAGTTTTTTTGATTTGTCTCCGAGTTTTTTTGTCAGAAAAACTCAAATCAAGTAAAAAAAAGTTTGCACACTTGACAAAAAAGCTCGAACCCATTAAAAAAGCTCGGACACTTGGTAAAAAAGATCGATTCGAGTTTTTTTACCAAGTGCCCGAGCTTTTTTTTACCAAGTGCCTGAACTTTTTTTTAACTCGACAAAAATGCTCGAATCAAGTAAAAAAAAGCTCGGGCACTTGAGAAAAAAGCTCGAACCCATTAAAAAAAGCTTGATTCGAGATTTTTTGCCAAGTGCACGAGCTTTTTGGTAAGGGTTCGAGCTTTTTTACCAAGTGCCAGAGCTTTTTTTAATGGGTTCGAGCTTTTTTACCAAGTGCCCGAACATTTTTTTAACTTTGCAAAAAGGCTCGAATCAAGTAGCAAAAAAGCTCGGGCACTTAGCAAAAAAGCTCGAACCCATTAAAAAAAGCCCGATTCAAGCTTTTTTGCCAAGTACCCGAGCTTTTTTGGTAAGGGTTCGAGCTTTTTTGGTAAGGGTTCGAGCTTTTTTGCCAAGTGCCCGAGCTTTTTTGGTAAGGGTTCGAGCTTTTTTACCAAGTGCCCGAGCTTTTTTTTACCAAGTGCCTGAACTTTTTTTTAACTTGACAAAAATGCTCGAATCAAGTAAAAAAAAGCTCGGACACTTGAGAAAAAAGCTCGAACCCATTAAAAAAAGCTTGATTCGATTTTTTTTGCCAAGTGCCCGAGCTTTTTGGTAAGGGTTCGAGCTTTTTTACCAAGTGCCAGAGCTTTTTTTAATGGGTTCGAGCTTTTTTACCAAGTGCCCGAACATTTTTTTTAACTTTGCAAAAAGGCTCGAATCAAGTAGCAAAAAAGCTCGGGCACTTAGCAAAAAAGCTCGAACCCATTAAAAAAAGCCTGATTCAAGCTTTTTTGCCAAGTGCCCGAGCTTTTTTGGTAAGGGTTCGAGCTTTTTTGCCAAGTGCCCGAGCTTTTTTTAATGGGTTCGAGCTTTTTTACCGAGTGTCCGAGCTTTTCTTTAACTTGGTAAAAAGGCTCGAATCAAGTAAAAAAAAGCTCGGGCACTTGGCAAAAAAACTTGAACCCATTAAAAAAAGCTCAGGTACTTGGTAAAAAAGCTCGATTCCTTTTTGCTAAGTTAAAAAAAAACTCGGACACTTGGTAAAAAAGCTCGAACCCAGTAAAAAAAGCTCGGGCACTTGGCAAAAAACTCGAACCTTTACCAAAAAAGCTCGAGACTTTTACTGGGTTCGAGACTTTTACTAAAGGCTTTGAGCCTTTTGTAATTATATTTCGAACATACCCCCGAATGCGTCTGCGTAGCGTCTGAGTTTCAATGAAACTCTCTCTCTATTTCATAACTCTTAGTGTAAGAAAATGAATGAAAGATTCTGATGAAACAACTATTGGGGGCATTTTTATCCGTTTACCATAATAGGTGCCTTTTAAACATAAGCTATAAAAGCAGTGATAGTGTTGAAACATCACCTCCAAAAAGTGCTATTTATTTTTTGACCCCCGTTAAAAATATGTTTTTATTTAATTTCATACCAATTGAAGTGAAGTTTTGTTTTGGATTTAGTAAAACATCAAGAATGATTATGAAAATAAAGGAAAAAATATATATATTAGAATTTGAGTAATATAAACTACAAAGTGAGCAGAAAATTAAAGTTTTGTTGGAAAACTTTTGGAAAAGGAAGATCCGAAGACAATTGAGTCCTGGTTTGTGTTATTTTTGTCTTTGTTGGTTGCGGTTAGAAGAGTAGACTATGTGCACGATAGGTTTGGAGAGATACACTGTTGTTTTTGGTTTTTATCCGGAGTTTGATAAAGTTTATATATATATTCTGATTCAAATATGTTTTTTTCACTTGTATTAGAATAAATGTAAATTTTTGGATAATTGAATTTAGATTGAAATCTTTCATATTAAATATATAGTGATTATCAACTTAATCCTATGAAATGGTAATTGGAATGAGAATTGTTTGATTGAGACTTTAGAATGATTCTCTAAATCAGTACTGTTTTGTTTGATTTGGACTTTAGAATTATTCTCTAAATCAATATTATTTTGTTTGTTTATTAACTAATAGAATGAAGTTAACTATATTTCAATCAAAATACCCCTAATTAGTAATTACACAACATTTATAATAGCATGATTCATTATGGACTATAATAATAAAATATAAAAGTAATATATTATATAATATTTATGTATATATTATAAATATTATTATATATATTTTATATTATCAGTTTGGAAACTATGGATAAGAATGTCATCCTCAAAAGTGACTGGTTGTATCATGAGTGATTGGAACACCGGGGGAGTGCTAGAAGAAGCTTCTGATTTTTCAACAGTTTCATAAATAGTTTTTATGGAATCATCTACCTCTCTCTTGCCTTTTGAAGCTAATCCAGTCACAGATCTTCATGGCATCTAGGACAGACCCTCAACCCTCTACTCAAATTTATGATCCACCAGATGAATCCTGGATCCATGAAGGATATTCCCATCTACATATTGGTGCAGTTTGTCTCATCCTCACCTTACATGGCGAAAATGTTTACCAGTAATTGTCAAAGTTGTTCTGCTCAATATTATCTACAAACAGTATGAGCATGCGGTTATTGACACATACTTGACCACTCTTCATGCAGGCAACATATCCCTCACTTATTACCCCAATCATAAATATTTTATTAATATATATTATAAAATAAATATTATTATACATATATATATATTATAATATTATATTATATATTATAATATTATATAATAAAATAGGTTATAGAGTTGGGGGATAAGAGGGTATTTTTGGAACACCAAATTTACTTTGGAATTGAAAAGAGCTTTCCATTGAGTTTTGGATGGAAAACTCATTCCATCAAAATGGTAGAAACACCATTCCAATGGAATGCCCTTTCCAATAGATATTAGCAAACTAAACATTCAATATTGCGTTCTTTCCATTCCTTTCCATTCTTTTCTGGCCAACCAAACACAATCTAAAATTTAACGAAATATAGAAAGTTAAAATGTTATTATTGTTATTATTGTTATTATTATTGTTATTATTATTATTATTATTATTATTACTATTACTGTTATACTCATAATCTCTTACTTTTTATAAATATTAGGTCTTTGGGCACATAGAAGGCATGTGTTTAAATCCGTATTTGAGTTTCATATTTGCAAATATACATATCCTTACAAAAATAAGAAATGTTATATCACCCCGAGGAATTCTTAAACTCATGGGCTTGGCAAGAAGCTCATCTGCATTTGCCTCAAAAGAGATCATTCACACAATGATTTAACAATGGTAATCCATATACAATGGTCTACAACTTTTATTGTACATTTCAGCAATTCAAATTCAACAACTAAATTATATTTTTTTACAACCAAAAGTACTCTTCGACTAAATTGCATAAATTGTGAATAACCGATGTCCACATCTCAAAACTTCATAATATTCATTAAATTGTAGTTATTCCCATCAACCACTTATGGCAATTAGCATCTGAATTGAAAATCCCCATCATATACATTACCATATTATTTCACCGGAGAAGTAAGGTTCATGTCTCTACAAACTCCATTAATGGTATCCACTGCATGATAGATCACCAATAACAATGCTATCAATCTAACAATGCCTATGATATTAGTATGCATTACTTGTTTAAGTTAAGCCGTGTGTGAAATTAGATTATGGTTTATAAACAGATTATACATTACCTTGGCTGCTTGAATTTCTAGATCATGAACCTTGATCTGAGATGATACAGGTTTGATTATGCAAACGAAGAGTAAATCCGACTTTTCAAAAACCACTTCATGGGCATGTTTGGAATTTTATTTAAGTAGCATATAAATATATATCACATGAACGGGAAATATAAATGGAAATTTTATATGCCTATAGTGGCATGATTCGTAGTACATAATAACTCAATATGTAAACAAAACTAATATTTATGTAGAGAGGCTCAATAATCATTACCTGAATGCTACAAATTAAATGAACTCAGAATCGATCTGCAATGTAAAGCAAGGCGGTTTGAGATATTTGATAGTAGATTATATTTAGCTATAACATAATAAAAACAAATCTTTAAGTAGTTCTTACACCAGTTTCTTCCTTCACTTTTCTTTCCATAAATCACAATAAAAATTATATTACAAAAGAGTGAATCACATGAGAGACTTGGAGCAAACGATTTCTCCCTTTTTTTTTTCTGGATCTTTGATATTGATTGAAGTTTGCTTTTATTTTTTCTTTTTGGATCTCAGATATATGTATATGTTTATATATATCTATATTCAAATCTCATAGTTATCTCTCCGCCGTTTTTATAAATTCAATCTCTTTGTGAAGAGTCTATAGAAAACTGCATGCCAAACTACATTTCCACCCTTATATTATTTTTTAGGGACCGACTGCTATGCAGTTGGCTGCACATACAGTCATGAATAGTGGCAACAATACTATTAAAAATATAAAGGGACAACCGGTTTCCGTTGTCACCAAAAAGAAACTTTTTTTTTTTTAATTTTCAAACTCCTTTAGATTTCTGTTTATAAAATTTTAAAAATAAAAATAAAAACTAAAAAAACAAATTAAATAATTAAATAATTTATTTAATTAAGATAAATTAATTAATTAAATATTTTTATATAATTTTTGATATTTTAATTTGTAACCATTTTTACGACGATGGTAACTATTTTCACGGCTCTAGTAACAACTTATTAATTTTTGGAATTTTGATTTGTAACCACTTTCACGGTACTAGTAACCACTTTCACGGATTGAGTAACCATTTTACGATAACGGTAACCAGTTTATAAATTTGAATATTATGACTTGTAACCATTTTCACGGCAGTGGTAACAAATTTAACAGTTCCAGTAACCATATTACGGCTCTGGTAACCAATTTAAAATTTAAGAAATTTTGACTTGTAACCATTTTCACGGTATTGGTAACCACTTTACGGCTTTGGTAACCGTTTATACGGGTTTAGTAACCATTTTATATTTTTTAATATTTTAAATAGTAAAACCATTTTCACGGCAATAGTAACCATTTTCACTGGTCCAGTAACCATTTTACGGGTCTGGTAACCAAATTTTTATTTTTCTAAATTTTGACTTGTAACCATTTTCACGACAATAGTAATCAATTTAACGGTTCCAGTAACCATATTACGGCTCTGGTAACCACTTTAAAATTTAAGAAATTTTTACTTGTAACCATTTTCACGGCATTGGAAACCACTTTACGGCTTTGGTTACCGTTTAAACAGGTTTGGTAACCATTTTATATTTTTTAATATTTTAAATAGTAAAACCATTTCCACGGTAATGGTAACCATTTCACGGGTCTGGTAACCAAATTTTTATTTTTCTAAATTTTGACTTGTAACCATTTTCATGGCGATGGTAACCATTTGTATGGTCTTAGTAACTATTTTATGTGTCTGGTAACCACTTATAAATATTTTAAACTTTTGACTCGTAACCATTTTCACGGCAATGGTAACCAATTTAACGATTCCAGTAACAATATTACGGCTCTGGTAACCACTTTAAAATTTAAGAAATTTTAACTTGTAACCATTTTCACGGCATTGGTAACCACTTTACGGCTTTGGTAACCGTTTATACGGGTTTGGTAACCATTTTATATTTTTTAATATTTTAAATAGTAAAACCATTTCCACGGTAGTAGTAACCATTTCCACGGGTCCAGTAATCATTTTACGGGTCTGGTAACCAAATTTTTATTTTTCTAAATTTTGACTTGTAACCATTTTCATGGTGATGGTAACCATTTTTACGGTCTCAATAACTATTTTACGGGTCTGGTAACCACTTTTAAATATTTTGAACTTTTGACTTGTAACCATTTTCACGGCAATGGTAACCAATTTAACGGTTTCAGTAACCATATTTCGGCTCTGATAACCAATTTAAAATTTAAGAAATTTTGACTTGTAACCATTTTCACGGTATTGGTAACCACTTTACGGCTTTGGTAATCGTTTATATGAGTTTGGTAACATTTTATATTTTTTAATATTGTAAATAGTAAAACCATTTCCACGAGTCCATTAACCAATTTACGGGTCTGGCAACCAAATTTTTATTTTTCTAAATTTTGACTTGTAACCATTTTCATGGCGATGGTAACCATTTTTACGACCTCAGTAACTATTTTATAGGTTTGGTAACCACTTTTAAATATTTTAAACTTTTGACTTGTAGCCATTTTCACGACAATGGTAACATATTTAACGATTCCAGTAACCATATTACGGCTCTAGTAACCACTTTAAAATTTAAGAAATTTTGACTTGTAACCATTTTTATGGTATTGGTAACCACTTTACAGCTTTGGTAACCATTTTATATTTTTTTAATATTTTAAATAGTAAAACCATTTCCACGGTAATGGTAACCATTTTCACGGGTCCAGTAACCATTTTAAGGGTCTGGTAACCAAATTTTTATTTTTATAAATTTTGACTTGTAACTATTTTCATGGCGATGGTAACCATTTGTACGGCCTCAATAACTATTTTACGGGTCTGGTAACCACTTTTAAATATTTTGAATTTTTGATTTGTAACCATTTTCACGGCAATGGTAACCAATTTAACGGTTTCAGTAACCATATTACTGCTCTGATAACCACTTTAAAATTTAAGAAATTTTGACTTGTAACCATTTTCATAGTCTTGGTAACCATTTTACGGATTTGGTAACCGTTTATACGGGTTCGGTAACCGTTTTATATTTTTTAATATTTTAAATAGTAAAACCATTTCCACGGCATTAGTAACTATTTTCACGGGTCTAGTAACCATTTTACGGGTCTGGTAACCAAATTTTTATTTTTCTAAATTTTGACTTGTAACCATTTTCACTGCGATTGTAACCATTTTCACGTGTCCAGTAACTATTTTACGGGTTTGACAACCAAATTTTAATTTTTCTAAATTTTGACTTGTAATCATTTTCACGGCGATGATAACCATTTGTACGGCTCCAGTAACAATTTTACAGGTCTGAAAACCACTTTTTATTTTTTTTTTTTTTAACTTGTAACCATTTTCACGGTGATTGTAACCATTTTAACGGCTATAGTAATCATTTTACAGCTCTGGTAACCACTTTTTAATTTTTGATATTTTGATTTGTAACCATTTTCACGGCATTGACACTTACATTTATTTGGCTGCTCTAATATATATGGAGGAATATCACACATGCATCCCTTAACGAGTCTCTATCCGAATTTGGTTACCAAGGAAACACTACTTACACCGAATGAACTCGAACCTTTTAGAATTTTTTCACCTCAGGTAAATTAGTATAGTCATAGCTTATTCCTTTATAATCATAACAGATTCTTTACTACATACTAGAGTTACTAACTTTGTTTAATTAAGGAAGTCTGTGTTCCCTGACATGGTAGAAAATTGCCATGGGTGCAGATGGCATCATTGGATTTTATAGCATGTGCAACTGCTGTTGTCTTTTGCATGATTGACTATGGGAGCTAGCTATCATTTTTAGTGTCTGGATCCTGAACTTACTATGGTGGTGGGCATGCTCTTAACTTGTGCCCCATAAGAAGAGGGTTGCAACAATTTTGTCGAAAAATGTCACCATAGCAATGGTAACCTTGTTTACGGCTATAGTAATCTTATTCAGCTGAAAGTGAAGTATCTATTACAGTTCTGTTTTATTTTATTTTTTTATCTTTATATGGTGAAAGCGAAGGTTTATATTATATTTTCATCTTTTTATTAACTCTCTATAATATAACTTTTGTTGTTGCAGGAGTTAATGTCAGTTTTTTCAAATATGTAATTTTCTCATCAATTATTTTCCCTTTATCTGTGTGTTTACATGGACTAGCTTATCTTATATCGAAGGTGTGTGATATACATGCTTGCAAGAATTTTAGCTTTCACTTTTGTGATTGGGAGACGGGAGGGGAGACCTTTCTTCTTCAGTAGAGAAGCTTCTAAACCACAATTAATCAGTTAATTTAATAGATAAATCTTAATAGAGACCTTTTATTTGTTTTGTGACCGGGTTAAGGCCTATTAAAATCTTTCGATATCAAGCACTACAAGTGAAAGAACACCACAACACAAGGGTGAACCCCATCTCAAATAGGCAGGAGAGATGCACAAACATTCAAACAAGAGTGGATGTATTCATTTTCTAAAATCTTCTTTTAAAAATACTTATAAAAAAATCTTTAAATAGTTTAAACGAGTACATGATCTAATTTTCTAACAGAAAATAACCTCCATGAAAGAGGAATACATAATATAATCTTCAAATGAGAAGCAAAGTCGACCTAGAAAATTAGCTTAGTTTGCTAGCAACCATGAGGCTGTATATCGAATCAATACATCACAACGATCTTTTAATGTATTAACTCACTGTCAAGCCAAAACCCAAATCTGTAGTCTTTCTTTTTTATGATCTATCTTTAAAAAAGCATTGTTAACAACCACAACTCAGCAAACTCTACAAGACAAAAAAAAAAAAACACAAACGAAATATATAAAAAAAGAGTTGTTTTTGAACATACTATATTGATCCTCACCTCCGTAGAAAGAATAAAATTGAGACCTATATTTAATCTGTCCTCCAAAAATGCAGTAATGCAGCCATTGGAATCAATCTTCCCTCTCAAACGACACTGAAACAGCCACTACAAAAGTATTTCTTCTTTAAATCAATTTTATAATGCAAAGTACGCCAAATCTAAATATATTGTCAATCATCCCATACCAGGAAAGGAATTTTCTATACATAGATAAAAGTAATCAAGAACGATTTCTTCTTTAGACTAAATTAAAAACCAAGGTACCCAAAATCTAAAATAGTGTTAATCATCCAATATTCACGGAACCTACATATGTCTACGTACATACATTCATTTTCAAGGAATGCTGGTTAACCAAAGCTGGTATATGACACCACATAAAATCACGTGTGTGCGTGCACCCACACATAAAGAGAAGAGAGGGCAGAGAGTAGTTAATTCATTGGAAAACAAGAGGCTTTCAAATAATTATCCAGTAAATTACTCATTGGAGTTACAACCCACAACATTAATACAACACCTTACTAAGATAGTGTGGTATGTGCCACAAGGTTCTTTCACATAAACTACAGAACCGTTTTTTAAAGAACAATAGTATACATACCATAAATTTCGAACAATCCATAGTATTTTACTCCCTTTTTAAAACTAAAGAGTCACATTGAATATTTGTAACAGAAATGCTATAGAGACAAACTTGCACACACATACATTTCACACATTAGAACAACTGCAAACTTGTCTTTGTTTTTTTTTATAGGAAACTGAGTGAGAACATCTGCATATTTACTTGTCTCAGGATGTAATCATAACCAACACTAGCCGTGACATCTCTTGACAGGTAGTTGTTTATGAAATCTGTTTCTAGAGAAACCTTAATAAAAGACAATAGCATAAGAAATACAACTATATTAATAGGACAAAATTTCACTCATTCAAAAGACTTGGCTTTCTTACATTCTCAGACCACAAGATGGAGAATTATATTTAAAAATAGGGACATTTGAGAAATGTGAGAATTTGTCCAATTTTAAAAGAAATTTTGAATGATGTAATTGTTGACTATAATACTTTTCTAGTTCTTTTCTTATAAGGATTATGCTAAATTGATAATCATATGGAAAATATAATGTCCACAATGAATGCTAGGCTTTATGATATATCACTTGGGAATATATACTGTTGCAGGGTAAAAATATATTTTGGTTGAAAGTATTAGCAAAAACCATATACAACCATAATATATCATGCTTTCATGGTGTACTCAATATTTTTATTAGCATCTTCTACAACTTCCTTTTTCGTGCACCAATGTATCGGGTTTATTCAACCAAAGAAGACTCAGGTCCAAAGCTCTAAGTTATTTCTCTTCCAAAAATAACACAGATCATATTTTTCTTATATGCATGCAATCGACAGAGCAACTTTTGATTTAAGTTATTTTAACATCCAAAAACATCAATTGTTTCCTACATGCATATTTGCTAGGGAGCAAGATATTATGGTCTTCATGTTATTCTCTAAATCATCCATATAGAATGTAGTGATATTGCTTAGCTTGATATGATATTTACCTGGATGTAACTAGCTCCAAATAAGGCACCATTTCCAAACTGCAAACCTTTTTATGAAAGTAAAAAATAAAATTCGTACTATGTACGGTAATTGCAAAGGAATAATAAAAATAGTATAAATTGCAAACCTTTTTTTTCCTTCTAGATTTGTAATCTGACACTCTTGTTTGCCGGAAAAATTACAAATATAGTAAGCCGACAACGTCAAAATACAATAATTAAAAACTGTTCCATTACAAATATATGATGCAGCGTATAAATACTTCAAATCTTATTCAAATAATTTTATGCTTCAACTTACCACAAATTTTTTCAATAAAGTTATGTAGATGCTAAAGAAATCCATTTTGTTTGAGCTTTAAGTATAGATTTGTAAGCAGTTAATGGAAAGTGATTGATTTAATCAAATTGGTTGCGTTGAATAGGATTTGTAGGTGTTTTTTTTTTAATGATCAACTATGTCATTGAACATATTACAATCGATAAGCAATGCTGTAATTTGTGGACAAGTACTGAGACAGATATGGAGTCATTTATAGTAACTTTTCCATTATATCAAATCTATGTGGACTGTAGATACTGCTAAACTAACGCGGACTCTATATTGGGGTTAATGTGAATCCGTTCATAAGGCAGTAGCTCAAATATTAAGAAAATTATGTTAACTTACTGAAAATTTATCCAAACCATATTATCAAGCTTCAACTTTACATCGGTTGTAAAGTGAGTGCCACATTCATTAGAGACGGTTTCCTCACTAACAGTCTTTCTCCTCTTACGAATTGCATACACCATTTTAAACTGTAATAATTAGTTGAAAACAATAAGCATAACATGTTCTTATTACAATTTTTAATGTTTGAATGAGGTTGACAACTTACCCGGATTGCCTAATATCAGGACTATATAAATTGATGGATTATAAACAGAAACAACAAGTGCTAAGCATCCTCCAAATGGAATCTCCTACCAAATAATTTAACCTGTCATTGACACAAAAAAAAGATTAAAAGTTACTGATAACGTTAGAATTGCATATGATTGTAACAAATCCCCTACCAAATTATATATCCGGTCCTTTTATGGTTCCTCATACCATTGTAACCTCTAGTTTTACTTAAATAAGTACATTAAATAGGTATGCATATGATTTTGTCAAATTAAATAACAAGTTTTTATGTTGAAGGTTTTATTTGGTCCTCTATTTTCCTACATCTTCTTCAAACTTCCCTGAAAGTTTTATCATCATAGTCTATCGAGAAAACACGATCAATAGGAGAATTTAAAATCAACAATGTGGGCTGCTTGTTCACTCCTGCTTAGAGCCTTAGAGATGTGATGCTATAATCTACGATTTTTGTAGATGGCTATTTTGTTTTATTCTTTCTTTTGCAATAAAATTTTATTTCCTCTTGAAGATTTTAATGAGAGAAGAATATTTCTCTTGTTATTTCTTTTCAATGAGAAACAATTAATATTTACAAGAATATATACAAGAAGGGGCAGCACCTAATCTGCCACTAAATCAGGGATATGATTACTTCCCTAACAAAAACTAATCACCCCACTAAACAAGGTAACATTAAAGATAAGATTTGAGAATAAAATCTCTTTATTAAAAAACACAATCCCTATATTTTAGGACTAATTAAAACAGAATCTCATCACCTATATAAAAGAAGGTTCTAGTTCAATTTACTTAATTCTAATTGCAAAAGATATTTTTGTAAATTAAAATGCTAATGTACATGCTTCACATCCTCATGTTATTGACCCTCTAATTAATCCAAAAGTACTTCTTGAACACTCTTATCACTCATAGCAAAAACTTCCAGTAATTTTGTAGTATCATGAGGTCATGCATGCCTTCTTTCCTAGGAATGAATTTTTTTTGTCTCTTATTCTTTCCTTTTCTTTATATACGTGTATATTATCAACCTATTAACTTTAAATGCAAACGACACTAAGATTTTTTAAGTGCATAACTATGAAAAAGCCTTTAAAACTAAAATAATGCCATGAATCTAGAAAAAAAAAACAACATATATCAGCCTTCAAAAACCAATTAAATTTGTTTCTGGATTTATTTGGTGACCCTTGAATTTTCTAAAGTGCATGTTGTAATATTTACAGAAATAAGGTTGTCTCTTCAAATCTCTTCTCCCTACATTTTGAATTGAGTCTTTGACTCTCCATTTGTTTACAAATTCTTTCTCATGCACTCTTAATGCTTGCATCATTTCTTTTTTAATTTGGTTGCAAACTATAAACCGATCAACCAAATCAAATCACACAAAGAGTGCAAGACCTTGATTAATCCTATCAAATTTAACAACCCCATCCACTTTCTAAAACAATAAGAATTAATGTTTTCAATTTTAATCTACATGAGATCTCACCAATACAAGAATAAATATTCTACATTGTATATTGACATAACTTGCCTTAACAAGTCTGTCATTTGGAGGTACAAAAATTAATATAATGGAAAAATAAAACACCAGAGCCAAAAATCTCTTTTAAATTAGAGCTCAATGTATGAGGGAGGAGAGGACAGGACAACCCTAGCCCCTAGCTTACAAAAGCTACCAGAATCAGAAACAAAAAAATACACAGAAACCAAAGGGCAGATTTATACAAAGAGTCCTCACACAAATGAAAAGAAGAAACACCTCATGATATTAGGCAGTCTCCCAATCAAGGGATTAAAGTAAATTAAACTACTGCTTTTCAGGCAAACATATAACAACAATATTTACCGGTTTAATAAGTTATGCAAAAAAAGTAATAACCGTATTGGCGTCTTCAGCTACCGTCCAGGCAAACTTAGTCATTGAATGCTTTTCATACAAAGGCCTCTTAATCTTTTAAAGAGCTGTAAAGTATTTAATATTCAGAATATCTTAATTTTGAAATTGATTTAAGAAATCAAGCAGGGGCCTAAACATATTTAGAAATAAAATGGAATACGTCAAAATCATATTTCTTTTTATACCAATAGGACTCTCAAGAATGCTCCCAGACTGAAGAATTTTCTTTTGCAAGTCCTTATTCTGTAAAAACAAAATAATTGTAAATGCCTGTTACTCAAGTAACTCAACACAATTTAGGCACCAAGAATAAGAGAATCAACCATTTTATTCATTAAGCATCAAAATTACCAAGCATTCTACTTGTAGACGAAACGATTGTGAATTATAAATGATCACCAAACCTAAAAAATTAAAAAATACTCCAAATAACACAATGATACAAAAGACAACAAAATATTTAGAAGTACCTTTTTTAGAAAATTTATTTCTGCCTCAGATAAACCTCTCTTGAAAAAGATGTTAAAATAAGAGATTGACAAAAAAGGATCAATGCAATGTTAAACAACTTGGAAGACAATGCTGGAACATCAAAACAGTAAAACACCATAAACAGAAAATGGGACAGAGAGTTTATAAGCAGAGAAAGTAGCTTAGATTATCATGCATATTGAAACAAAAACAAGATGTAGTAATAAAATGAAACTGAATCATAAAGCACTGTCATTAGTTCAAAAGATCAACCATCATAGACAAAATTTAAAACAAACGCCACCCAGAATCCAGAGTAGAAACAATAACAAACCAAGAAGTGGCTTTTGGACAGCTTGGTTGTGATTGGTGTTGGGTGATACGTTTTTGTTTTGGGTGTTTTTATTCTGTATGCAGCTTTTTTTCGATATTGTTGCTTGTGTTCATTATCCTCTGTTCTTGGGTCTCTGTATTGCCTCATGTGGGCGAACAATATGCTGTTTTCAAATAAAAAATACTCAGACCTGACAAGAATGAAACTGATGGTCGTGGCGTTGGCGTTGGCGCTGTCGACGGTGGACGTGCTGAAAAAATAGAATTGATGGTGGTGGCGAGAGAACTGGAACTCAGAACTGAGAATGGAAGTGATGATGGCCACAATGACGACGGCGGCGGTGACGATCTGCTAGCGGTGGCGGTCGGAGCAGATGTGGAAGCCAAGGAGATACAAACCGGTGAGAAGAAGAAAACGTGAGAAAGAGAGATCTGAGAATAAATAAAGTCAACAGGGGAATAGATATTGTATTACAACTTAGAACCGTTATGCTTGTTTTTTTGTTTTCTTTTTTGTTTTCTTTTTTATTAATGCAAAACCTTTGGATCAAGTTACTGAATGATCTAATAGACCAAATAGATTACTATTCCTGGCTGTATCATACAGCTAATTTCTCAATGACTGCATAACACTCTTTTCATGTACATCTGGGCCAGTTTTATGGAAGCTTGCTTTATTTGCACGATATTAAGAATGAATCTTTACTCACCCCAACTACAGTTTAACCCAGAAATGAATTCCACAAAAAACCATCAAAGAATTCATAGCTTATAAGAGTTTTCAGTAAAAATACTATAATTACAAGCAGTCTCACATAATAAAGAGCAAAGTACTATTCTGATAAATGACTTACAATCAATCTTAAAGAAAACACATAATTTCTTTCATTATCAAACCTCTAGGACTAGAAGAGTTTTAAAATGTACATACCTTGCTCACAATTCCTGAATCAAGCATCCAATCAACTGGAATCTTACAGTCTTAATAAGATCGCATAGCTGAATTTCTCAATTTAATTAGCATTTGTATACTCTTCTCAGAACTTGCACAAAGAGAAGAGGAGACATATAAGTTAAAATTCTAATTTCTAACACTAGAAATGGCATTAATAAATATCTCCAGAGAAGAATATTTAACACAATCCTTACTTGTCAAGTAAGCCCACCATCTTCTTCAAGGCAACTCCACAAGGGATATTAGTATCATCCTTGTAGGAAGAAATTTCACGCTCTAACAGTTTAAGATCTCGATATTCAATAGCAGCTTCTCTCATGGCATCAGCTTTCCGCTCAGGTCAGTTGAAATGCTTTAACACAACCCGCTCTTTAGCCTGTGGAAGATTGGATACAAAGCAAATATAGATGATTCATAGTAGTTTGCATCACTGATATGCCATTCGGTTTTAAATGTTTGTCTAATCATGAGAGTTTTCTAATCCTTTTCGGAAAAAGAAAGGGGAAGAAGAAATATGATCTATCAAGATGAAACTTCGCATTCTTCAATTGAGACATCAACATCAATAACGAAGACCTAACAGTTTTCTTCAAGAGGAACCGGAGGTAATCTACAGTTTCAGTAGACTATTAGCTCATGTTCTTCATATATTACCATTCACAATATAAATAACAAGCATCATCAATCCCAACGGATAAAATCTCCAAATATTTTAAGCTTTATGTAGGAAAATCTCATGATATAGTTTACTGATTTGATTCAAGTAACATATGAAATATTATATAGTAAAGACAAGGAGATGTTAAGACCAACATTAAGGTGGTTTCCCATGACATCTCTTGTTGGATTTAACATCACTATTCACTGCAACCAAAATAATGTCCAGGCATTAAAGATAATGGAACCAAAATTATGAAAAGCCTATTAGATTTATTAAGCACATGGCACTTGAGATATTACAGTTTAGAGCCAGAAATCCAGTTAGAATCTTCATCCTAAAAGAAACTCTGAGTATGTCTTCGTGGACTTTCAATATGAAGTGATCCAGCAACATGTTATAATGGACTTGGAAAGGGTTTAGAAATTACCAGCGTCGAAAGTTCACCGTCAAGACAATCCACAAATTGTAGGACATCTTCTGTATCTGTATAAGCTGCAGCAAGAACTTTCTGGATAAGACTGTTGATGAAATCTCCTTTGGTTTCAATGTCCTTTTTTATCTACAATTGTGTCAACAAAATTCAAACTTTAAAACTAGGCATATCAACAAAAATAAATCAATAAATCAATTAATCATGTCTAAAGGAAAACCTCAAAATTCTTAAAGCCAAAAGATATGCTGAACGATTTTGAATTTCACCAACTATACTACTGTGTGCACTAAAAGCTGTTGGTTTATCGCGATTCATAGGGCACTGATGATCTTTCCTCATCTCTTGCTTCGTTAACAAATGATAAAGCTGCAGAAATGAAGGAGCCTTCCGAGAGGCAGTTGCTCTTGTTAGAGGCAGTTGCTCTTAGCTTCTACATCAACAGAAGTTTTTGAAATCGAAAATGTTGGTCCTGATGGTGGTGGATTAATATTATTTCGGTCAGTGATTGCCTTCTTCCTTACTATGGAATGTTCCAATTTGTTTGCTATGATTTTTTGAATGTCCTTGAATTTGGGGCTTTTATGCTCCACACCAGCTGGCTCTCTCTTCTTTCAAATAAGAAATGCATATCACAACACTGTCTAACCGCTACACTAATTGAATCCTTCAATTTTTTTTTGTTTAATTGACAACTTATAAGAAATTATTCAAATCAAACAATGAGCACAAAACTCATTAACAAAAACAAAAACAATAATCACATTGATCATATTCTCACCTGCTGACGACTGCTAAGAGCAGTTATCTTAGCTTTAGCAGCAACAAGATCCTCAACAAATTTCTTGTTCTGCTTCTCCAGTTCAGCAGTCAAGCTCAGTACTTTATCCAACTCGAAAATACCCATGTTGAGGGTCTTGGTCGCTTCATTAGCCCCCTTCTTGAGCTATTTGTAATTGATGGTTTGTTGAATGAGATCCAGAATAGTAATTGTCATATGTTAATCGGCTAGTGGATACGCTTTCGGGTTCACTGCTTCTCCTGGCATTTTCATGATGAAACATATATGCAGTGACAGAAGCTATTGAATATTGATCGATGAACAAGTGGTTTCAGTGTAGTTTAACCGGGCAAAATAAAAAAAAATGGACTAAAACGATGTCGTAAAAGGCAAGAATCGATGGACTACAATTGCATAAACTAAAATTAGGAAAAAAGATTAATGGGCAATAAAATTTACCAAAGCAATTTGACAACATTAAACATATAAATATATAAATTTCTGGTTTTGAAATATTTTGAGAAAAATCGATGTAACACCCCAAATCCGAGACCCAACGGACCAGGATTATACTAAACTCAAACCTTACAAAAACCTTAATTTATAAATCTTCGTAATAAGAATCAACAACAATATATCCACAAAATACAATACTCAAACATAATACCATTAATTTCCCTGAAATCTCCAAAGTCTAAAGTAATTACAACATTAAATTAATTGATTCCTTACAACACCCACACAAGAAATTAAATCTCCGGCAAAACATGTCTTCCATATGCTAATGAAAACTTCGTCCATTCTAAATCCAAGAACTTAATCTGCAAAAATGTGGTGACGAGGAGTGAACCGTCAACTCGATAAGTAAATTCATACAAAACATGTAAAATAAAATAGTCTTCATAAAGTCTTTACGTTCAAAACCTTGCTTATAAACTTTTCATAAAACAATATGAATAATATGAATAATATGAAATCAAAAGATCATTTAATAGCCATGATTTAAATCACTGTAATTTTTACGGAAGTAAACAATAAGGAATAATCACTTTTTAAAGTAGAAAACATAAAGCTCATGTCTCATAGTGTCACAATTTCCGAATAGTGTCACCCGTAGTCCGGTGACCCGACCCAAATAATTCCGATTAGTATCACCCGTAGCCGGGTGACTCGGCCCAAATGATTCTGATCAGTGTCACCCGTAGCCCGATGACCCGGCCCAAATGATTCCGATTAGTGTCACCTGTAGGCCGGTGACCCGGCCCAAATGATTCCAGTAGTTTCACCCGTAGCCCAGTGATCCGGCCCAAATAATTCAGATACCACAATCAATGAGCCAAAGTAGAAACACTCATTCTCTTCGCGTATTAAAACATAAATCTTAAAATCAGAATATCAACTAATAAATTTATAGTATCTTTTAATCATTTAGAAACAATATGTCAAAACGTTTCGAATACTTTTAATACCACATGAAGCTATATATCATATTTCTGACAAAATGAACACTTGGAAAAACTATAACACTAACTAATCATTTCAAAACATATGTCAATATTTCAAAAACTCTTTAAATATGTAATATATAAATGTTTAACAAGTCATAGATGAGTTTACTTACCTCGAACCCTTATGAATCCATTTCCAAATCCGAGATTTTTAATTAATACTCCACAGCTCAAAATTGTATGAAACTTTACAGATTCAACCTAGACATATGAGGTAACCTACAGTAAATATTTCAGATCATTTCGAATTCATTAGCATATATAAAATATGGATCGTTCATGGTTTCCCAAAACTGTCCAACATAACTCTTTTACTGACCTCTGTCCACTCCCAAAATTATAACAATTTATCTATACATTTAAAAATCACGAAAATTTCCTGAAGGATAGTAGACATATACATATACTTACATTTAAAGTTTCATAAGTTTTAAAGATAATCAACCAACTCAAAACAGTTTTACGAATCTGGCTGGTTTAGTAAAACAGGGGGCTCTGGCAATGACCCAATATACTTTCAAATTCTGTAACATCTTATAAACAAATATAAAAATCACTAAAACTAACATATAAAAACTAGACACATAGAACTTTCAGTGTGTTAAATTTAATAAATTTTGGAATTGTATAGATTTACCAAATCAATTCCAAAATTAAAGTATACGGTTAAAATAGTGGAATTTCAGCTTTGTACGGTTAACTTGAAAGTCTACAAAAATAGTGTTTTAAATGTTTTTGAGTGGAGTGGAATTTGAAACACTTGCAAAGACATCTATTTTAATAATTTGAAACCCAAACATGAAATCATCAATGAAATATATATATATTCTTTTTTTTTTCAAATTCGTTTCTATTGTCATGTCTGAATTTTTATACACAGATGGTCTATCGAATCCCTAATACTATTAAGAATGATATCAAACATTATATAGGTAAATCATAATTCACTAACCTCATTGTCGAAGCTTACAAACCGATCTTCCTTTGTATCTAGGGCAAACGGCCATCTCTTCACTTAATCCTCTTTTTCTTTGTAAGTATAACATACATACATATATATATATATATATATATATATAGAGAGAGAGAGAGAGAGAGAGAGAGAGAGAGAGAGAGAGAGAGAGAGAGAGAGAGTCCAATAAGTTTCTAACCCTAAAACAAGTAAATAAGAAACGAATAAAATCTTTAATTATAATTCGATTCCTTATAATTATTTTTAATTGCCCCTTTAATATTTCCATAGACTTTTACTTTTTTTTTTTTTTTTTTAAAGGCAATTTTCAGGCATTACAATCGATTTCAAACTTACAAGTGATGGTGGTGGGCCGGTGGCGTTAGCGACAGAATTGCAACTCAGGACTGAGAAGAACTGAAGTGATGGTGGTGGCGTGAGAACTAGAACTCAGAACTGGGAAGAATGAAAGTGATGATGGTGGCGTTGGCGACGACGGAGGTGGCGATTTGCAAACGGAGGTGGAGATTAGCCGGCAACGGAGGTCGGACCGGACATGGAAGTCAAAGAGAGACAAATTGAGAAGAAAACCGTGAGAAGAGATCTGAGAAGAATGGATGTCAACTATGAAAGGAGATAGATATTGACTTAGACAACTTGGAACCGGTTAGAGTTGTTTTTTAGGTTTTAAGTTTTTTCTTTCTTTTTTAATTAATGCAGAACCATTGGATCAAGTTGTTGAATGATCTAAAGGATCAAAAAAATTACTATTCATGGCTGTATCATACAACCAATTTATGTGTGACTGCATAGCAGCCAGGCTCTATTTTTTATTCCATTTATTATTATTATTATTATTATAGTTTTGTACTTATCAACCTTCGATTCTCCACACACACACACACACACACATACACACACACACACACACACACACACACACACACACACACACACACACACACACACATATATATATATATATATATATATATATATATATATATGTTAATAGCAAAATTTGGCTAGGGACCAAAGAAGAATTTTTCACCTTCCAGCCTTCAACCAGAGGTCCAAATTCGGGTCTACGTAGCGAGGTATCGAGGTCCTCTAGGTCAAGGTACCTTACGACCCCGCAGAAGCAGGGCGAGGTAATCAACACCATCTCAACACCTTCTCAACACCTTGCATGCATTCAGGCTCTCCAATTAAAGCCCGTTACCCCGCCATGAATCCTGCATAATTAGGTCGAGCTCCATGATAAAGCTCGGCGTAGCCCAACCAAGCTCCCAGTTACAAGGTTGGAACCCTATGGGATATTTCGCCCCTAAAATGGTTAGCACAAGCTCCATGGGAAGACCAACAAGATCGATCTAGCTCCCCTGGGGACCCCGCCAGTGTACTGGAACCTGGGGTACCTTGCCATCAAGAAATATCAAGCGTCACCTCAGGTAACATCTATAAAGTACCTCTCCGAAGTAACATATAAAACTAGAGCTCTCCTCAAAACATCGTAGAAAGAGGGGGTTGGCCTTCATTACACTTACGATACCATTAATGAGGTCAAATCGTATTAATGGAGATAGTCAACCATATTAATGAGGTCAAACCATATTAATGGAGATAATCAACCATATTAATGAGGTCAAACCGTGTTAATGGAGATAGTCAACCATATTAATAAGGTCAACTATATTAATAGAGGTAGTCAACCCAATTAATGACATGATCAACGCCATTAATAAGAGAATATTCAACACTTTAATGGCCACCATTAGTGAAAGAGTCCAAAGAGGAAACAATACCATTTCCTCCCAGATATCCTCCACAACCGATTATTGGGGGTCAACTATAACGGAGAATCCCGCCTATCAAGGAAGGAAGAGTCCGAAGAGGAAACAATCATATCTTCTCCAAGATATTAGCTACAAGCCGATCAACTACATTAAAGAATGAATCGTATTCAATAAGGAAACGAAGACTAATCGGGCTTCGAAATCGGGCTCTGGGTACCAGGGCGGGCTCCGACCTCGACCGAGGACCAGGACCAGGACCAGGACCAGGACCAAGCCTTTCATAACAGTAAGGGAACCTCGAGTTCCCTTCATCTCTTACCAACCGCAAAGCCTGACGGATGGAATGACTCGGCTCCTACCTACCATGAAGCCCGACAGGTGGGATGACTTCACTCCTACCTACCGCGAAGCCCGATGAGTGGGATGAATCCTCTTCTACCTACCACTCCATACTCCATATTCATACAAGATCTCTCTAAGGTTCATGGTAAAAGCCCCGGCCACCACCTCTGTGGTAGTGGTCTCGAGGGTGTTAGCTGTAATTCCTCACCCTGATCAAATTTTTGGTTAACACTTTTTAGCGCCGTCTGTGGGAAGTTTCCACACCCCTTTTGAAAGCCTCTATGTCTCTTTATGAGTATCATTATACTATCGAGGTAAAATATTCATTGTTCATGGAATATCATTTACTATATACGATGTTCTTTCTCCATACTTGTCTATATCGCCTATGCATCACATGTGGTGCTCATTTTATCATTTAACGAGTTTCGTTCATTGTGGAGCAAATATGGTACGTGGCATTCCTGGTGGAACCAGTTCATTATGCTACTCCTATGAAGCGAACCTGTTCAGATAATCATGGAGCTCCAATACAGTAGCTCCCCGCTTGAAGATCTCTTATATAACTGAACCATTCTGACACATCGAGAGCTCTTATACAGTAGAGCTGCACCTCTTCTGCTTCTTTACAGAAGATTTGCTCTGCTACTGGTAGACCTCTTATCTAGTAGATCCATTGGAATTGGACCTGGTCATACGGGACCTTTCATGTCACCGTATCCGCCCTTCAGAAGCTCCTAGGTAGCAGTAGCAGATCGACTCATGAATCTAAGAAGCCAACTCAACTGTGTAGCTTCTAGAGCATCACGACCAGTAGAAGATTAGTGGTTCCACGCCTCGTGCACCGGGCTAGCCAATTGCCAAGTGAACCACTAAACTCTCCGTTCACTCCAGGAGGGTCAAGAGCTTTCTCTCAGTTGCTGGGGACTTTTAAGATCCCAATCATGCTTCTGGACTAGTACCAGACCAGTGGCTTCGCTCCATATATACCGGGCCATTCATCGCCCTAGCAAGCCACCGAAGCCCGATCTGATCGAGGAGAGCCCAGAGGTTTCTCACATTTTTGTAAGGCCTCCTACATGCCTAAGCAAACCTCTAGAGTAGCAGCCCCGCTGCAAGGCCTAGTGGCTCCTCACTTTTTATACAGGGCCGATCAACTCCCAATTGAGCCACTGAGCTCCTGTTTCGTTCAAGTATGATCCAGAGCCTCATTTCAATTACAGGGGACTCCAAAGATCCCAAGCATGCTTCTGGACCAGTACCAGACCGGTGGCTTCACTCCATGTATACCGGGACATTCATCGCCCTAGCAAACCACTGAAGTCCGATTTGATCGAGGATAGCCCAGAGGGTTCCCACATTTTGGTAAGGCCTTCTACATGCCTAAGAAAACCTCTGAAGTAGCAGCCCCGCTGCAAGGCCCAGTGGCTCCTCACTTTTTATACAGGGCAGGTCAACGCCCAATTGAGCCACTGAGCTCCTGTTTCGTTCCAGCATGGTCTAGAGCCTCATTTAAATTACAGAGGACTTCAAAGATCCCAAGCATGCTTCTGGACCAATACTAGACCGGTGGCTTCGCTCTATGTTTACCTGGCCATTCACCGCCCTAGCAAGCCACCAAAGCCCGATCCGATCGAGGAGTTCTCAAAAGCTTCCCATATTTGGTAAGGCCACCTACATGCCTAAGCAAGCTTCTGGAGCAGTGGCAACGTTACAAGATCGATGGCTTCGCTCTATGTTTACCGGGTCATTCACCGCCCTAACAAGCCACTAAAGCCTGATCTGGTCGAGGAGTTCTCAGAAGCTTCCTACATTTAGTAAGGCCACCTACATGCCTAAGCAAGCTTTTGAAGCAGTGGCAACACTAGAAGATCGGTGGCTTCACTCCATGTTTACCGGGTCATTTTCCCCTCTAGCAAACCACTGAAGCCCGATCCGATCGAGGAGTTCGCAGAAGCTTCCCATATTTGGTAAGGCCACTTATATGCCTAAGCAAGCTTCTGGAGCAGTGGCAACGCTACAAGATCGGTGGCTTCGCTCCATGTTTATCGGATCATTCTTCGCCCTAACAAGCCACTGAAGCCTGATCAGGTTGAGGAGTTCCCAGAAGCTTCCCACATTTGGTAAGGCCACCTACATGCCTAAGTAGCAGCCCTGCTGCAAGACCCAGTGGCTCCTCACTTCTTATACAGGGCTGGTCAACGCCCTAGTGAGCCACTGAGCTCCTGTTTCGTTCTAACAAGGTCTAGAGCCTTCTCTCAGTTGCTAGGGGCTCATTGGATCCCAAGTATGCCTCTGGACCGGTACCATACAAGTTACCCATCTTCATTTATATTGGGCCGTCCAATGCTTAAGTGAGTCACCATGGTTCCTACTCTTTTCTGAGGGGTCCAAAGCCTTCTCTCAGTCACGGGAAACTTCTAAGATCTCAAGCATGTCTCTAGATAGTTACTAGGTCGGTGCCTCCTCTCAACTTGTATAGGGCCATTCATCGCCCTAGCGAGCTACCCTGGTCCCGATCTACCTCTCTGGTTATTCTTCTCAACAGTAGCAGCTCCTTCCTTCTTAGTCTCATTGCTTGGTTGAAGGACGGGTCATCATCCCTTAACACTGCTACTTCGGAGCCAACTTTCACCATCTTGGTTGGATCAACTTAAATCAGTCTTGACCTCTATCTCCTCAGTTGGATCAATCGAGATCTCTCCTACCTCTCTTACCTCTCCTACCTTGGTAACACCAATCTGAACCTCTACTTTGATAGATTCAGATAGAGAGGTAGGTAGACTTGAAGCCCCTCATGCATCCCCTACCTTGTAGCAGGGGACTTTGAGATAGGTTCTACCCTAGTACGATCTGGCATGAATGTGGAGATTGGCATCATGTCCTCCTCGACATCAGTGCACCCTGTGGCTTGAGATGGACCGACTTTAGTGAGAGTGGACCTAATAAACTCTCAGCTTTCTCCATGATCTCCTTTAGAGCGGTTCTTACACGACATAGAGCATGGATTCGAGTCTTTCCATATCATATGCACACTGCATCCGCTCTCTGTCTACCTGCATCTCATCTGCGATTGCCTCAGCTCTGGTTATGACTTTGCTCAGGATGATCGCTCCCTTCATTATCTTGATCATTATCCCATTGGTCTACTCAAGCTTGACTTTAGCAGCATCAACCTGCTTCTAAAGAGCATCATACTGGTGGCTCTGCTCCATTCATGTCGGGTCATTCAACGCCCTAGCAAGCCACCGGAGTCCCGGTTCATTCGAGATGAGCCCGGAGGCTTCCCATATTCAGTGAGGCCTCCTACGTGCCTGAGCAAGCCTCTAGAGCAGCAGCAGCACCGCTGTAAGTCTTAGAGCTTCCTCATATATAGTACCAGGCTGGTGGATCCTCTCCATTTGTATCGGACCGTTCAATGCCTTAGCGAGCCATTATTGTTCCGATCCACATCCCAGGTTAGTTTCATCGACAGTGGCAGCTACTTCCTCCCTAGTCCTACTGCTTGGGTAGAGGAAGAACCACCATCCCATATCACTGCTACCTCGGAGCCAGCTCCACCACCTTAGTCGTGTTAGCCTGAATCAACTCAGTCCCTTACCTTTTCAGCTGGATTGATCGAGACCTCTTCCATCATTATGGCTTCAGTATGGACCTCCCCTTCTTGGGTAAGAGCGATCTAGATCCTTACCTCCTTGACATATTTAGATGGATAGATACATAGGTTTAAAGCTTCACCTACATCCATAACCTTTGTAGCAACCCACATCTGCCAGACCAGTTCGGACCACAATTTCCCTGGAAAGATCAAACTGGACCTTTACTTTGGATGATTCTGATGAAAAGGTAGGCGGGCTTGAAGCCCCCTATGCATCTACCGAAGTAGAGTACTTCAAGGTAGTTCATACCCCAACACGACTAGACATGAAAGCAAAAATGGGAACCAATTCTTTCTCATCATCTGCGCATCCATCATCTCAATAAGGCCCGACTTCAGTCGGAGCGGACCCAAGTAACTCTCAGCTTTCTCTGTGATCTACTCAAGGTATCCATCCTCCAATGATGATCAGGCCAGAGGGAAGAAGAGCTCTAGCTGCCTAGCAAGCAACACAGAAATGTCCTTCAACAAATGAAGTACCCACATTGGCTTCCAAGGTAGCCACGTTGCCATGTAGAGTTTAAACTACTCCCTCAAGAGTTTACCTCCTCATTCGAAGCAATCATCGCATGGCACGATGCACCCTAGTCTCTCCACATCATATGCATGTTGGATCCACTCCCGGGTTACCTGCACATTAGCCATGGTTGCCTCAATTCTGGTCATGTCTTCATTTAGAACAACTGCGCCCCTCACTACCGTGGTCAATTCCTCCTCCTTTTGGTTTGACATCCCCTGAGAGAGAAGTTTTCTCCATCCAAAACATCTACTTCTGGATCAATCGAGGCTCACCTGCCATATAAACAACCACCTCAGTTGTGGTCTTTATTTGAGGGAGAAGCTCCCTCTTCGGATTGATCATCTATTGCACTATGGGATTTTGAGCCCGGGTCTGCTTCAGCAACCCAAGACTTGCCAGCTACGATAGGAACATACATAACCATCTCAACAGCTTTCTTATTAATCTCCTCCCTTTTCTGTCCATCAATGACTCTTAAGTCAAAAGGAGAAGTAGAGTCAGCTCTACCTGGAAGGTTGTAAAGAAGTAACCATCCTCATTGGCTTGCATGAGCTCGACCTTAGCAAACACCAGCTTGCTCTAGAAGATTATCTTACTGATGACTCCTCTTCATTTGTACTAGGCCTTCCAATGCCCTAGTGAGCCATCGAGGTCTCGATCCGTTCGGGGAGCACCCAAAGGTTCTGATTCGTTCACAGTGGGGTTTCGAGCTCCATTACGATTGTTGAAAACTCTCATCTACCCCAAGCGGACTTCCAAACTGGTTACATCATTTAGGGACTAGAAGCTCAATATTTTTTTCAGTACTCCAGTGAGAAGGGCGATGACCTCAGCGTGAGACCATTTCCCCTAGTTCGCAATAAAAAACGTCTTTTACGTAGAGCCATTCCAATATTTACATTCATAATGCAGATCATCTTAAAAGATTCTGCTGATGAAAAAGCTCCTAGAGCGAGACTGATTATCAACCGATACCACCATGCATTGATACAACTTCGTATCGGCTCGACATGGGTTTACATCTCCTTCGATTTCGGTATCCGTAATAGATCTCATGTGATCTCCTTGACTAGAAGAGCTAGATAGCCCTCTTAATGACCTGGACTGGATTACTCCCTCCAGGAGGATCGCCATAGTATTACGACAGTGATCTCCTCAAGACCAGAGACTGGTCGGGGAAGCCTCCTCACTACCTCTGATGCCTTGGTCAGGCACCACCCCCCGCCAAGAAAGGTCTGAGTGTAAGAGCATAGTTGCCATCCAGATCTCGAGACCAGGGATTGATCGGGGAAGCCCCCTCATCACCCCTGATGCCTTGGTCGAGTGACCTCCCCCAAGAAGGATCCGATTGTAAGTGCATAGTTGCCATCTGGATCAAAATAGCAGGATATAGCTAGATAGTGCTCTTGATGCCTTGGTCGGGCTACGACCCCCAAGAACGGTCTGAGTGTAAGAGTATAGTTGCCATCCAGATCAAAATACCAAGATATAACTAGATAGCGCTCTTGATGCCTTGGTCGGGCTACGACCCCCAAGAAAGGTCTGAGTGCAAGAGTATAGTTGTCATCCAAATCAAAATACCAGGATATAACTAGATAGCGCTTCTGATGCCTTGGTCGGGCTATGACCACTTAGAAGAATCTGAGTGTAAGAGCATAGTTGCCATCCAGATCTCGAGACCAAGAAATAGCTAGATAGCACTCTTGATGCCTTGGTCGGGCTACAACCCCCAAGAAGGGTCTGAGTGTAAGAGCATAGTTGCCATCCAGATCAAAATACCAGGATATAGCTAGATAACACTCATGATGCCTTGGTCGGGCTACGACCCCCAAGAAGGGTCTGATTGTAATATCATAGTTGCCATCCGGATCAAAAGACCATGATATAACTAGATAGCGCTCCTGATGCCTTGGTCGGGATATGACCCCCAAGAAGAATTTGAGTGTAAGAGCATAGTTTCCATCCAGATCTTGATACCAGGAAATAGCTAGATAACGCTCCTGATGCCTTGGTCGGGCTATGACCCCTAAGAAGGGTCTGAGTGTAAGAGCATTATTGCCATCTAGATCTTGAGACCAGGATATATAGCTATATAACGCTCTGGATGCCTTGGTCGGGTGACCTCCCCTAAGAAGGATCTGAATGAAAGTGCATTGTTTCCATCCGGATCAAAATACCAGGATATAGCTAGATCGCCCTCCTGATGCCCTGAACCGAATTAATCCCTCAAGGAGGAACACCATGGTATTTCGACATTGATCGCCTTGAGACCAGGAAATAGCTAGATAGCACTCCTGAAGCTTTTGTTTGGCTACCTCCCCCAAGAAGGATCTGAGCGTAAGAGTATAGTTGCCAGCTAGATCACGAGATCCGAATAACCAAAAGGTCATCCCGCTGCCATGGCCGGGCCAACAACGCCCAAGAGGGATCTGAGTATAAGTGCATAGTTTCCATCCGGATCCCAAGACTAGGGTAGCTAGCGTTCCCGATGCTTTGGTCAGGTGACCTCCCCCAAGAATGATCTGAGCGTAAGAGTATAGTTACTTGCTAGATCACGAGACCAGAACAATTAAAAGGTCATCCTCTTGCCATGGCCGAGTCAACCCCGCCAGGAAATGTCTGGGTGGCATAGTTGCCTACCAATTCTAGGAACATAAATTTTAGGCTCTCAGATTAGCCACTGGAGCTTCATCCGACATGATCGAGTAATACGGTTTGTGACCATTCTCGCTTACCAAATTTTACATTGACTAGAGCGTCGAAAAATTCCGTAAAGGGAATATCCCCTTCTGTGGTCCGCCATCGCTCATTTATTTTGCAGGTATGCCGAATTCACCTATATTTCGCCTATGTATAAAGACCTGGTGAGAAAGTGGCCTTAGTTTCCAACCAGGATCTTCTTCGCCTAATGTACCAAGATTCCTAAAGCAGGAATGACTAGTACCCCGGTTCGTTAAGCCAAACACTAGGAGCGATTCTGGTTACCAGTAAGAAGCGACAAGCATAATTATTCATGTAGTACAAGATTCTGACTTCAACCCCAGCTGCCTATCGGTGTTCAAGTCAGAGGGGACTTGTGTTAATAGTAAAATTTGGCTAGGGACCAAAGAAAAATTTTCCACCTTCCAGCCTTCAAGCAGGGGTCCAAATTCAGGTCTACGTAGCGAGGTATCGAGGTCCTCTAGGTCAAGGTACCTTACGACCCCGCAGAAGCAGGGCGAGGTAATCAACACCATCTCAACACCTTCTCAACACCTTGCATGCATTCAGGCTCTCCAATTAAAGCCCGTTACCCCGCCATGAATCCTGCATAATTAGGTCGAGCTCCATGATAAAGCTCGGCGTAGCTCAACCAAGCTCCCAACTACAAGGTTAGAACCCTATGGGATATTTCATCCTAAAATGGTTAGCACAAGCTCCATGGGAAGACCAACAAGATCGATCTAGCTCCCCTGGGGACCCCACCAGTGTACTGGAACCTGGGGTACCTCTCCATCAAGAAATATCAAGTGTCACCTCAGGTAATCTCTATAAAGTACCTCTCCGAAGTAACATATAAAACCAGAGTTCTCCTCCAAATAGCGTAAGAAGAGGGGGTTGACCTTCATGACACTTACGATACCATTAATGAGGTCAAATCGTATTAATGGAGATAGTCACCCATATTAATGAGGTCAACCCATATTAATGGAGATAGTCAACTATATTAATGAGGTCAAACCGTATTAATGGAGATAGTCAACCATATTAATAGAGGTAGTCAACCCAATTAATGACATTATCAACGCCATTAATAAGAGAATATTCAACACTTTAATGGCCACCATTAGTGAAAGAGTTCAAAGAGGAAACAAATACCTTTTCCTCCCAGATATCCTCCACAACCGATTGTTGAGGGTCAACTATAACAGAGAATCTCGCTTATCGAGGAAGGAAGAGTCCGATGAGGAAACAATCATATCTTCTCCAAGATATTAGCTACAAGCCGATCAACTACATTAAAGAAAGAATCGTATTCGATAAGGAAACGAAGACTAATTGAAGAGTCCTGGACTTGCACGCCAAGGTAGTCACTATGTATAAATATGCTCGTAAAAGGCCTATTGAGGGGATCCAATCGATTACAGAAGACGCTAAAATACATACTCCAAGACAGACTCGATATTCAACATTCGAGGTGATATGAGAATAGACATATCATCTCTAATCCCAAAAACGACCAGCCCTAGGCTAGTCTACATGCTTCGTTTAAAGTTCTCTCTTCATCGTCATTATATGTGTACCTTTACCAGGATTATACCGGTATCGGTTAACACTCGATCATTGTTGTAAGTTCTCCGGAGCACCATGGTTGCATTATTTCTCCATTGTTGTAAGCTCTCCGGAGCATTCTTTGATATATACATAAGGAAGGGTATTTCTCCTTCCACTGGATACTACCTAGGGGTTTTTCAGCATGTGATCATTCGTGATGTTTTATCCCTCTTGGTCAGTCCACCTCCCTCTACATAAGACTTGTCTTTCTCTTATTTATCTCCTGTATTATGCATGCGTATATGAGTGCAAGCTAGATTCCTACCTCGATAGACCTAGCGCACTTATCCTCCCATCTACATGCCAAAGTTGCACATCAAGATGAGGAGAAACCACCCAGACCAGCTTGAAGGGAGTTGATGAGCCCTCCTGCATCCTTTCTATGGAAGAAATCAAGCTCTTTAACACTGGAGCTAGATAAGCCCCCCTTCTTACTTGCTATATAGGTCGGGGAACTCCATGAAGGAATCGGGCTCCGGAATCGGGCTCTGGGTACCAGGACGGGCTCCGACCCCGACCGAGGACCAGAACCAAGATCAACCCCTTCATACCAGCAAGGGAACCTCGAGCTCCCTTCATCTCTTACCAACCACAAAGCCCGACGGATGGAATGACTCGTCTCCTACCTACCACGAAGCCCGATAGGTGGGATGACTCCACTCCTACCTACCGTCTAGCCCGATGAGTGGGATGACTTCTCTTCTACCTACCGCTCCATACTCCATATTCATACCGCTCCATACTCCATATTCATACAAGATTTCTCTAAGGTACATGGTACCAACCCCGGCCACCACCTCCGTGGTAGTCTCGAGGGTATTAGCTGTAATTCCTCACCCTGATCGAATTTTCGGTTAACAATATATATATATATAAAATTTTTCCTTTACTACTTGACACATGTCTTGCATGCCTTTCAAGTCATCAAATCTCATTAGAAAATTGCATTCCAACCCCTATATTTTTTCTTATTCCTTTTCAACTCATCAAATATATTGAAATATAATTTTCTAGTTAGCTTTGAAGACTTGAAAGGCATGCAATACATGTGTAAAGTAGTCAAGGAAAAATTATAAAAAAAGATGGAGAATCAAATGTTGATAAGTACAAAATTTTAATAATAATAAATAGATAGTAGAAAAATAAAAGAGAATGTAGAAGAAAATAAAAAAAATTGGATTTCATGAGTCTAACGAAAACAAAATCAGTGAGTTTTGGTACCTGATATGCTAGACCATAATCAAATCAGTGGGTTTTATGAGAACAAGGTAAAATCTCCGATGAATATGCAAGTGAATTTTTGTTTTGATCTCTCTCTTCATGTAATTTTACAACCAGAAATTAAATGGTTTCTATTTTGTTAAAAAAAACAAAATTTGAAGAGGAACCTAATAAAAGGATTTGTAGACTGCCGACGAAAATTCATCTCATGGAATTCATATCTCACCTCGACACAAAATCCAAAACAAACATAATGGTTTTTAAAAAAAAAAAAAAAAGGAGAAATAAAGACGGAAAAATAGAGCTATATTGTTGTAGTTGAGCAAGCAAATCCATGCTTATGTCAGGTAGTAGTTAAGCAACTCATCAACATATGCAACAACCAACCAAATTAAGATTTGATGTTAAAAGGCATAATCCACATACTAAAATTTGGCCTTAACAACAACAGAACCATTGAGCAAGAAATTTGCCCAAAATATCCAGGTTTACATATTGCCAAAATCAACAAAAGTGTCACAACTTCCTATTCCTTAAACTATTATGACAGCAAAAATACCACTATTTCATAAATATCACAAAAGATTGAGTAATGAAATACCACCAATTGAATCAACATTTCAAATAATATGTAGACATAATAACTACTTGAAAACCAGGCATAATTAAAACTATAGCAAACATACCCTCTTCGGATCCTTTCTTCCCAACCGTTCATGTCGCAGAACATTGAGAGCCTCTTGGTATTTTGCACTCATCTCAGCCGGTTGTCTTTGGCACTTTTCTTTCGTAACTTGTTCCTTTTTAGAGAAAAAAAACAAGCAAAACATAATTAAATCAGAAAATTCATACCATTTCCTCAAATAGATGACAATAATTCTAATATAATTTACAACACTCTGGCTTGCAATATTTAGACAAATACAATTTTTTTAATAAACTCTTCCAAGATAAACAATTGAATTTCAGAAACATAAGAAATACCCACCATCAACTTCTATAACAACCAACCAAATTGAAATTAAAAGTATAAAGAAATTTAAAAGTAAATACCATCACTTTCTTCTCTTCCTCAAATTAAACCATTTTCACTTCAAGGGTAAATATAAATCATTCAAATGAAAAACAATATGTACAGGTCCTTAAAACTCAAGTAAAATCTACTTAGTTAGTATAGCTTGCCCATCAAATTTGTGTTTAGATGGTCTACACCATTATCTGATATGAATTTCCTAGCTAAACTTTCTTACCTCAAGTATGAAACCAATTGGCAATTTCTAAAGACCAATAACTACAAGAACCTGCAGCAGTGATTAGTATCAATTGTTTTATTTTCTAGACACCACATTGGATTGAATGTAGTAGTCTCAATATGTAGAACTATATATACCTCATAGTTCTCTTTGACAACGAATCCCCCCACTCCGACATGATGGGTAATTTTACTTGTGTTGGATTAATTGCCTAGAAAATCATAGTTTGTATGAATGAGAAATTGTTTCAAGTAATCAAAACCATATGGAAAATGAAATAGATTTGGAAAGTGCATAAAAGGTTTCTGTTCAATCTAATAGACACCAAGTTATAGATGCAAATGTCCTTTGAAATGAAAAGACAACCATGAACATATGTAGCTATTATTTGTTTTTCTTCTTTTAAAATGGAAAGACACAACAATGAAAAGGTGCAACTTTTCTTTAAAGAATCATGACGTTTCCAAAAGGCACTTTGTATTTATAAATTAGATCATTCATTGATTTTAAACATCCTGAAAATTTCATAAAATTGTTGCATTGAGTATAGAGTCATTTGGTCATTGAGAGAGAGTTCTGCATATTCAGTTCGTTGTGAGCTTGTGGATTTGAAGTGCTACTACCACAAGACAGAGAAGCCGTTGTATTCTAGAAGGCGAACGCTAATTGACCTATAACACCGGTGGACGAACGTAAATCGTCTTAAAGACATATTGTCAAACACTAGCCTCGACTTCAAAGAGTATTACTAATAAAGACACTGCGTGTGAAGGTTTTTCTATAAACTAAAATTATTGGGTTCATAATTTTGTTCTTTGTTTATTTTTATTTTTATTTTTATTTTTATTTTTCTAAATTTATTTATGTAGCAATTTACACCAATTTTTTCAACAATTTTAAGACGATTTATTCATAGTTTTTATTGCTATATTAAAAAAATGAAGTATTTGGATAAACAACTTTAATTAGTATATTATTTTTATTATATGAGAATGTTATTTATATCTGTGAAGGAAAATGAGTTCCTCAAATAACAAAAACAAGAACACGGTGACTGACACTATAGTCCCTACTGTCCTTATTACTTCTTTGCACGTTGCAACTACTCCTCATCATGGAGAAAAACCTGAGAAGTTCAAAGGAACTAATTTCAAAAGGTGGCAACATAAAATGTTGTTTTATTTGGCAACATTAAATTTGGCTAAATTCTTGAAAGAAGATGCTCCTAAATCAGAAACTTCAAAGGAAGAAGCAACCGCTGTTGATGTCTGGCACCATGCAGACTACATATGCAAAAATCATATCCTCAATGGATTGGATGATGCACTTTACAATGTGTATAGTCCAATAAAGACGACTAAGGCTTTGTGGGAGTCATTGGACAAGATACACAAGATTGAAGATGCCGGAATAAAGAAATTCATTGTTGGTCGATTTCTTGACTATAAATGGTAGATAACAAAACTGTTATCAGTCAAGTTCAAGAGTTGCAACTTATTCTTCATGAGATTGATGCTGAAAATATGGTGTTGAGCGAATCATTCCAAGTGGCTGTAGTAATTGAGAAATTACGACCATTCTGGAAAGAATTCAAGAATTATCTTAAGCACAAATGCAAAGAAATGGGACATGAAGATATGATCGTGCGATTGAGGATCGAGGAGGATAACAGGCGGTCTGAGAAAAGAGGATCTTTCATGGAGAGCAAAGCACACATAGTGGAGAAAGGGCCAAACAAAAAGAGGAAACACTCTAGGGAAGGCTCTAGTCAAGGAAATTCTAAAAATGCTAAGGAGTTCAAAGGCAAGTGTTTTAATTACAACAAAACATGACACTGTGCTAAGGACTGTAAGAGTGGCAAGGGTAAAAGCAACTCAAAGAAGAAAGGTAAGGAAAATGAGGCAAACATGACAGAGGAAGACATGACCTCTAATGATTTATCTGATATAAATCTATCTACAATTGTCTCTAAGATAAATTTGGTTGGAAATACCAAAGAATAGTGGGTGGACACCGGGGTTACTCGTCACGTTTGTGTTGATCGAAACATGTTTGTTACTTATTAAGAATTGGATGGAGAACATTTGTTCATGGGGAATTCTTCTACCTTAAAGGTTGAAGGTCAAGGGAAGGTTGTCCTGAAGATGACGTCTGGAAAGGAACTCACCCTCAATAATGTGCTCCATGTTACTGACATCCGAAAGAATTTAGTTCCCAGATCTCTCTTAAGAAGGAATGGTTTTTAATTAGTGTTTGAGTCAGACAAATTTATACTTATTAAGAATGATATGTATGTGCGGAAAGGGTACATGAGTGATGGTTTGTTCAAGATGAATGTAATGACCATTGTAACAAAAATTAATATTAATAATAATATTAGTTTTGCTTATATGCTTGAGTCATCTGATATATGGCATGGTAGATTATGTCATGTTACTTATGTTTCTATACGAAAATTAATTAACATGTAATTAATTTCAAAATTTCACATCGATCCAAATGTTAAATGTGAAACATGTGTTGAAGAAAAACTAACAAGAACATCATTCCATTCTATTAAGAGAAGTATAAAAACCTCTAGACTTAATTCATAATGATATGACTTAAAGTTTATAGAGACTAGCGGAGGGAAAAAATATTTTGTTACCTTCATTGATGATTGTACAAGATATTGTCATGTGTACATACTATGAAGCAAGGATGAGGCAATTGAAATGTTTAAATTTTACAAAAAGGAAGTTGAGAATCAACTTAGCAAGAAAATTAAAATATTAAGAAGTGATAGGGGATGTGAATATGTATCCCCTTTTTGGTGAGTTTTGTGCCGAACATGAGATTATTCACCAAACTATTGCCCCCTATATACCTCAACAAAATGGTATTGTTGAGTGTAAAAACCGTACTTTAAAAGAGATGATGAACACTATGTTAATAAGTTTTGGGGAACCTCAGAATTTATGGGGGGAAGCATTGCTCTCTACATATTATATTCTCAACAAGTTGACTCATAAAAAGTTAGACAAAACCCATATGAATTATGGAAAGGTCATCAACCTTCATATAAATATTTCAAAGTATGGGGGTTTTTGGAAAAGGTAGTGGTTCCTTGCCCTAAAAAAGATAATATAGGACCCAAAACCATTGATTGTATATTTATTAGTTATGCACTTAATATTAGTGCATATCGGTTCCTTATACGTAATTCTAATATCTCTTATGTACATGTGAACACGATTATTAAATCAAGGAATGCATCTTTCTTTGAAAAAGTATTTCCTTATAAGGAGACACAAGAAAAAGGTTCTCTTAAAAGAACTTAAGATGCTATTAGTAATAACCAAGACAATCATCAAGAAAGTACTTACCAATAATCTAGTGGACAAAAACACAACATTGAACCAAGACGAAGCAAGAGGTCTAAAACATCTAAGTCTTTTGGTCCTGGTTTTCTAACATATTTGTTAGAAAATAATATGTTAGAAAATGAGCCCCTCACTTTCAAGGAAGCAGTGTCTTCTCCTGAAGCATTATTTTGGAAAGAGGCTATTAATGCTTGTTAGGTTTTGACTCGTATTCTCAAGTGAATCAAATATGAACCAAACAAGACTCAATTGATGTGGAGCTTCCTGGCGACGTGGGAAATGTTAAGAAGTTGGGATGATGTTGTTTGAGGGAGGTTGAAGACCAAAAGAACTGAAGAAACGAAGAATGTGGTGCATTCTAGGTGACTTGCAACGGTTTAGGAAGCTGGTGCACAACTGTGACCCGAATCGTAGTCAAATCATAAGCATGCGTCAAATGGACAATCTTTGACTGAAAAGGAAAGTGTTATTTTTGGAAGTTCTTGTGCTTGAATGAAAATGATTTCTCCTTAACAAGAAAACTTGTCATAAATAGGAAATAATATTTATGTGGAACAAGTAATTCTTGTACATGTAGGAGTAAGATTTCATTTTATCTTAAACTCCTTGTAACTAGTATAAATAGACCTTGTAATTAGGTTATTTTGTGTGGAGCAAAAAGAACACCATGTAACATTAGAGTATGGAGAGATCAGGGTGAGAGACCTATGAGAATATCTTGGAAGGGATCTAAGAATATCAGTGGATCAAGTTAGAGATCCGTGTGTTATATTCAGAGGAGACCTAGGGGATATTGGGTGGTGAGGATCATGTGAGCATGGTTGGGGTTAAGGTGTGAGAGAGAATCCTGGAGTATATGGTTGTAATAATTTATCATATAGTACAACTTTCTCTGTCGTCTTGACGACCTATGGTTTTTTACCCGATTTGGGTTTTCCACGTATATCTTGTGTTATGATTGGTTAATTTTCTCTCATCTATTTTTTGTTGCCGTTTATGCCCTAAAGATGTAATTTGTAAATGGATTTATGAAATAAATAAAAAGAAAAATTCAATTCATTCTTGCTGTGTTTTTTATTTTATAACTTGTGCATATTCAATATCCAAGATTGTCGGATGTAATCTCGAACTATGTATATGAGTGTCATATACGGATGGATATATTAAGAGACGTGTAATCTAAAGAGTCCATACATAACAAATAAAGTTGGGTACTTATTTATGGTTAATCTATAGTTGCGGTCCATTCCATAATGTACGATGATTCTATCCTGAATCATTCATATGAGATATGATAATGGAGGCACCTTGTATGATGTGATCATATAGGGTTGGGCTATGATCTATATGAATCTCTACCAAGATCCGTTTACCGATGAGATTCATATATATCAACTAATGATGGCTATATGTGGATGATCTTAATCCTGAGTGTCTTATCGACTCCTTCAAGTTAGATCGTTATCTTTGATATACCATGGGTGAGGTCAGATGCATTTCCTGATCAATATACTCCGTATGTTGGGATTGCGATTTGACTTGTGGCTGGGAAGGTTTGTACACAAAAGTGGAATCCACTCCTTCTTGTGAGAAGTAGATGGTAGTTCCCTTAAAGGTTGATTCTGGGCTTAGACAGTATGAGCGCTCTCCTAATTCCGTGAGAAAATAGGATTTATTGTCCATTAGAGAATCAACGGTACTTAAAGGGTATATGTAATTAAAGGGGTATAACGAAGGAGAAGCTCGGGGCCAAGTCCCCCCCCCCCGACTCCCTAGGAGATACGCAACTTCTATACCCTTGGTCGATCAGACGCTGGTGGTACATTTTTTCTGCAATTGACCTCCTCGAGCAGCTAGATTCCCCATGGTTTCGATTATTAACTTGCCATTTCCACTCACAAAGATTATAAGGGCTTTATCTGGGGTTTCTTTTACTCGAACAAGTACTGGAAGAATAGCTGGTTCTTCATCAGTGTTGATATGGGCGAGATCGTGGTGTCCGATCCTAACCAACGGCTAACTAGGAGCAATGTCCTGAGGCACTTCTGTAGCCCCGAACTATGGAGTAAGATTGCACCTGTGATGACTCGGAGATAGGCTAACACGGTTATTAAGGCGGCTTAAACTTTCTAAGAGGTCAAGGATTGCCATAATTTATACGCGGGAGAAATAAATGATCGAGATGGGGCTTTTCCCAGATATCTTTACTCGACACAAGCACTGTAAGTCTTGATTCCGATATCGCTTAGCTTTTGTTGTATGTATTTATTCTTATTGCTATTCATGGGGTTTTCTTTTCAGTGTATGAGATGGACGTTATTGCTGGTGAACAAGCCGAGAAGGCTAAAAACCTTGACCTGGTTAGCAGGAAAGTGACTGTTGATCATGTGACTCAAGGAATTGCTCCCCCCGAGCATGAATTACTGGATCACATTTATGAGTCTGATCGTGACACTTCGATGGCTCCTGTTGGACAGGCAGAAGGGAGCGATCATGAGGTTCCTCCTCCCAGAGATAATAGAAGAAGGTCACTCAGGGATAGGTATGCTCGGACAAGGTCTACCTAAAAACGTTCTGATCGAGATAGGTCCAGTAGGGAGAGATCTAGTAGAGATATGCCCAGCAGGGAGAGGTCTAGTAGAGAGAAATCTGGTGGAGAGGTTTCTGGTGGCAAAGTGGTCAAGACCGTAGAGGGATCCTCTGCCCTCGAGGCCATCCGTAAATGAAAAGAGGCTCTATCTACTGCTAGTCTAACAACTCCCTGATCGGGGGTTGATCCTATCATTTTTGATGAGGATGAAGAGGATGATAATGAGACCCTTGCCTATTTAATTTTGTGGAAACAACAGTCGAAGAAAAGAGGCGATCGAACGTCTACATTACCTGTATCCTTTCCACTTGCTCCGGTCAAGATAGCTGAACCGGCCTTGGTAAAGACTGGTAATATGGTCGGGTCGCAACCGGTAACGTCTTCCTCTCAGTCTGAGCCATCTCAGGTTCAAGCTGATCGTCTTTCTGATCAGGATATTTCTGATCTGCCTACATAGCACTCTGGCAAGGCCCCCATGTAGTTTTCCGTTAAACATCAAATAGTCTTCAATGACTCTGACTCTGACTTTGATGATGTTGGGCCTAATTCGAAGGAGCAGTTCATTGATGAAGGAATGATTGATGGCATTGAGGAGCAGACACTTCTTTTAATATTTAAGTCGAGGCTATGCAACGGTCAAGTTGGTTGGGGATGTTGGGATGAGCCAAGCTAGGGATGCTCATATTAGCACATCTCCTACGTCCCTTCCTCAGAAATGTGTCAGTGAAGGTCAAGTCTCTAAAGGGTAGGGGTTTGAGGCCTCTGTAACTGTGTTTCATGTTGGATAGGTTATTGGAATTTCAAAGGTGTAAAGTGTTACGGGCTCGACCCTTCCTGCCATACCCCCGACCATCTCTACTTATGGCCATAATGAGTCTTCTCCCTCAGCTTCTACGGCTGCTCCTGTTTCTGGATCTTCTCAGCTCCCCAGTTCGAGTAGCTTTTACGCCGACCCCATTTCCATGCCTTGTACCATGTCAGCTAGCGAGGGGTATATTGGTGACGTGTACTGAAGGGAAGCCAAAGCTGCTAGTGCTTCCGAGCAAATCCGTATGATCTTCAATAATGGAGTTTTTGTAAGTGCCTTCTGTGTTACCTTTCACATGTGTTTGTACCGGTGTTCTTAGTTTTCATTTTTTCTTTCAAGTGGTGAATGAGTTGACCCGGGCTTTAGCTGACCAGAAGATTCAAGATGCGAAGATATCCTAGTTGAAGAGGGTATTTGCTGAAAGGATGATACTCTCAAGTCATCCTCTGTCAGTGCATCCAAAGTCTGGCAATTTGAGGAGAAGATGAAGAATCGTGTTGCGACTGAGGTTACTATGAGGAAAACTATTGCTAATGTTCAGGGCAGGGCCTCCACAACTGAGACGACTTAGAGAGCTCACCATAAGGAATGCTGAGCTGGAGAAGAGGGTCAAAAGGGCAGAGTTGCGAAGTGCTGAGCTCGAGTCGAGGGCCAATATAGCTGAAACAGCAGTGGATAAACTCAAAGAAAAGACCCGAATCACCCAAGACACATTTACCTCTGTTCAGCAAGTCATGCTTGAGACGCAACAGACATCTGAGGAGGCTCGAATCCATTATGAACATCTGGCATAAGATCTGGAATAACAACAAGTCAGTATAAAGGTGCTATCCTAGAAGGCCAGATCAGCCCCTGAAGTCTATAATGTAGACTGTTACAAGAGGTCTCTAACCTTCGATGCTGTCATGCTGAAAGAGTTTGAGAGAGGGCTGGTCGCTGCTCGGGTGTTCTTTGGTGGCAAAGAGAGGTCATCAGATGAGGCTTACCAAAAATGGGACACGACCATAAAAGGCATAAAGACGAGTCTCTAGAAGCCATAAAGAACCAAAGGATCAGGTGAATGGCCTATTGCAGATCCATCGGGAATGACCCTCATCCTATGCACTTGGAGATTCCTTCTAAGTTTTCTCTGGTGGTCTTCCCTGCTAGGGAAGAAAATGGTGTACAGATAAAGGAATTGACATTGACCCTTTGCCAGACAAAGATTACTCCTCATTTATGGCTGACGACCTAGAAGATGACATCAGTTGTCCAGACTTTGGAGACCTGACCAAGGATTACAGGGGTGACAACCCTCCTCCTGATGGATCTGGACCTGGAGGTCTCTTGCGCACTCCGAATGCTTGATTCTTTAGCCATGCTCTCTGCATATGTTATTCATGTAACCACCATTATGTAATCTCTTAAGTTTATGATATTAATAACACCATGCTTTCCTTTTTGCTGTTTGTACCTAGACAAATAAGTTAGTATGAATTATATGTTTTATTGTATGATCAAGATTACTCGGGGGCTTGAGCCAAATTGAGTAACTAAAAACTGAGCTATCTGCGAATGGTTATGCCCATTTGTTTAACTTGAACTACGTACATTATACTGTACCAAGCTAACTATCTTAGCTATAACCAAATCCTTACGTATGGCGAGGATCATTTCGTAACTTAATCGCCCGTTTTTCGTCATACTAAATCGAATGACCACCCATCATTGATTGAACAATTTATGACTGGTCAGGGCTATCTATTAACTTTATCTATACGTGACTTGTGGCACTACCCTATTGTTAGGTTTTAGATTTGAGTTGGTTTGATTCCATAACACAAATTCATTTCTTTGTAATGCTTAGTTGCTTAAGTGGTTCGTGATGATAAGAGCTTGAAGAAAGAAAAGCAACTTCTCATGATGCAAAGTTCGTCTTCCAGAGGATTGGTACTATTCTTGGATGCTAAGGTATCGAGATTCTTCTTCCTCTTGTAAGGCGTAAGTGCACACACACACAATTCATTCATATGTGTCCATGCTTAGTTATGCATCATTAAATGTGCACACATACACAATTCATACATTTGTGTCCTTGCATCATAGTGCATCTTTTGGTATAACACATTCACACACTTGATATGGAATGCTCATGCATTGGAAAGAAATTGACATGTTTTGGAAAATGCATGATTGAAGACTATCTCTATGTAGTTTGCATTCTTGTGTGAAATGTGTTTGTTTGTTTATATGTTGGTATAACATGGATCTTGAACTTGATTTTATCCTTATATTGTTCATGATTTATTTCCGGTCATTTCGGTTACTCATACTATTGATTTCGAGTTCTAAGTTAAAAGATACTACACTTTCAACTCATGTTGCATATATTGTCTTTGTCTTCACATATTGAGTCGAATTATTATTTTCTGGGTTAAGTATCTTATATTTCCATGTCCATGAGAGAGTCCCGGTTTGTAATCTTCAAACGGATTTGAATTCAGAGTTTGGAGGCCAACGAACGGTTGAAGAATGTGAGAGGAGCACAAGGGAAGAGGTGCGATGGCATAAGCCATCACTTGGCACCTTCCCGAGATGACGCGTGGCCATCTCGGCCCCAAACCCTTGCTGCCCCGAGATGCCCACTTGGGATCTCGGGGAGGCACTAAGGCATGAGGGTAAAATTGTCTTTTGGTTATTCTCTCTTTAAAACCTCTCATTCCCTCTCATTCATTACAAGTTGAGAAAAACGAATTTGAAGAACAAGTGCAGAATTTTTCTCTCAACATTTTGATTTTTGTTTTTGTGATAACTTCTTCATTTCTACTCCGAATCACTTGATTCAAAAACCAATTTCGAGTGTCTTGAAGATTTATACAAACCCTAAGCATTTCCAGAACCAAAGGATGTCTAGATTTTTCGTTATGATCATATCGTCAGTTCGTGATTTTCATCATTGTTGGTAAAATCATCTTCTTCTTAGTTTTCTTCTTAGATCTTCTTATTGATTGATGCTATTTGATTAAGAAGCATGACTAGGATGATTTTGATATCATTTTTTGGTTTGTTGATTTCATTTTCAAGTTCAGCTAGATTTGTGATAAATTGAATGATTTGTGCTAAACTTGATAAACATGAAATTACTTCTAGAAATCTTTTGCTCTTATGCTTGATTGACTATTTCTAGATCTAATTTCATTTTCTAACAACTAGGTCGTGTTTCAATTGGTGTCTATATCTTCATATCTATGTTCTTAGTTGATAACATGTTTAGGTTGTCTAGTTGCATGTCCATAGAATTTGTTGATCATCATTTTCTATGTTGAGTGCTTGTTTGCGTTTTGCATTCTGCATTCATGATCACTTAGATGCCTTGTGAAGAGGTAGGAAGTCTCATATCTTAGAGTGATTCTTTGATTTGAGCAATTGGAAATCTTAGCTAGAGTTGGGAGGACTTGGATAGCTAAGCAAGTGGAAGTCTCGACAAGAGGTGTGAGACCTCAGATTGTTGAGCAAGGAAGTCTCAACTAGAGTCGGGAGGACTCAGATAGTTGAGCAAGAAGTCTTGCCTAGGGTTGGGAGGATCCAAATAGGTGAGAAAGGAATATTCCTAGAGACATGAGGTATTGGATAAGAAGTCGGCTTAGTAGATCACTAGGTTCAATGGTAGAGTAAGAGTGATAGCTTGGAGAGCATGTGTTGATTGCTTGAGTGTGTAACTCTTATTTGAAATAGTGGATTTGCTTTCGCCGGTGGTTGTGGTATCAACCGTGGATGTTTCCTCTTCGGAGGTTTACCACGTAAATGTGTCATTGTTTGCAATTTTCATTAAGTATTATTAAAATTGCATTGTTTTAAAAGAAGACAAAAAATTGAGCATATACATATTCACCCCCCTCTAGGTATATTTACACTATAAAGATAAAGGGAAATTTCAGCTGAGCGCCCTGACTTCAACCAAATAGTTCAGTAACATTAGTTATTTTTCTAACTGCGTTAGGTAATATGGTTTAGCTTGACTGATTGTCTTGCCTCTCTATTGCTTTGCTGCTTGTTTGCCAAGTAGTGTTCTTTTTATGGACCATTTGCATGGTATCTGATTTATAGACGCTTGTTTTTTATCTGTCAACTAAGTCATTGGGATGTCTCTCAATAGTCCGCTGATCAAGATTCGTTGCTATAATTCCGGCTAACAACTCCCTCTTTTTGTATAGTTAATAGATATCACTATCCATTTATTTGACGGATAAAGTTAATGAAAAGATGTAATATCAATTTTTCCCTTACATGTCATTTGACTGGCACAAATTTTACCCTTTAAGAATTTCGGGAAGGCAGGAATTTGCCTGAGTTGATTACATCTTAAATTGAAGACCTATAAAAATTTATCATGTGTCACCATATTTAAAATAATATTTTATAAGGTGCCGATATTGACATCCATAAAACTTATTAGTACACTCATATTTTATTGAAAAATTTAATTACAAAAATATTCCAATAGCAATTTACCAATAAGGACAAGTTACTTTAATTGTTTGGTTGAACTTTCTACTGCCTCAAAAGGTCTACAAACATATATTTGAGTTTTTTAGAGTTGCTCGGTTGGGATTTCAAGATCATCTACTTTAAATTGAATAGATGCCATTAGAGTTTAAACCTCTACTAGGCAAAAACTCATGGGGAGGTAATTTTCCAAATAGACATTTAAAAAAAAAAATCTACCGATCAAACAATTATAAGTTTTTTTTGTCAAAAACTCTATTTCTAATAGATCTACTACAAGTAGATCTTTTACCAATAGAGGTTTTCCAAAAGCCCAACCAAACAAGCTCATACACTTATTAATTATACTCATATCTTCAACTATATTTATTTATTAAAAAAAACCTTAATTTTTTTAATAAACCCTAATTTTAATGATAAACCCTAATTTTATTTCAAATATCAAAGTTTCTCATCATCACATAATTATCATATTGTTTTTGTCTTTCGTTTATGTATAGTTATGAACTCTATAAAAAAACCATTTTTTTAACGATAGCGGTATATATCAATATGTTTTTTTTAAGATAGCCATAGATATTAATAAGATTTTTTTTTAAGATATCTGTATAAATAAGAGAATTTCATAATGAAAATCTCCTAACCTCATATACGGTTCTACATATTCTCTTTTATAAGGCTCCTACATTCGAGATATTTCCAAAAGTAAGTTGGACCATCAATAAAAAAGGATTTGATTCCGAAAATAATATGGTTTTTTTTTTTGTAAATTGGGTGTGATAATAATTTAAGAGTGTGTATAAATAACATGTATTAAAATGAATATATTTATTTCAATGAGGGTATTATTGACATTAGGATGAGTGTTTATATTAATATTTATTTTTTAAATTTTAGATATTGGTTTACTTATAAAAATAGGTGTACTAATAAGTTTTATGAGTGTCAACATCTGTAACCTATTGTATAAATAAAACTACGTTTTTTTGTTCCTTTTCTCGGTGTCCAATAAAAAAAAAGGAGAAAACATCTTACAAATGATCAAAATCTACATTAAACAACAAATAAAGTCTAATTAAAAACTAACAAGTCTAAAAAATCTATGTGAAGTAAGCCATGGAAACTCCAAAACCAGAAGAAATAAGTCACCTGCCAATGGACGAGGAAATAGAGGGTTTTGGCACTTTTTTGAGTTGTTTTTCAACAGTCTCTATTTTAATAACTTATGTTTAAAATGCATCAAAGTCAGTGACTTCCAAAAATGCCTTTACTGTACATTTTTTTAAATTATTGTTTGATTTTAACTTTTGGAATATATTTTGAAGTTGTCTGAGATCTACTTCTCTCTCTAACTGTCTTAAAGTGAAAATCTATGTAAATTGAAATACACGTTCATCTTCTTCTCCAACGAGTTCGACATTCATATAGTTATATAAGATCACTCATCTTATCAGTTTGTGAATATCAAACTGATAAGATGCCTCAAACTGATAAGATGAGTGATCTTATGCAACTTCGAAAAATACAAATACCGAGCAATTGCAATTTAAAAGCAGAATCAAGGAGACTCTAGATAATCAACAAAACTCTAGGTCAAATATAATGACGGTTCTCGCCTCTTGAGTGGATTTGATCAGCTTATGAAGCTCATAGAAAACTATACTAAAGTCTCAGACAAAAGTCTCGGAGAGTATTATAGAAATCTCGGAGATTGTTACAAAAGTCTCGAAAAAAGTCTCCGAGACTTCTGTAACACTCTCCAAGACTTCTGTAACACTCTCTGAGAGTTCTATCGAGCTTTATCGATCTGAGACTTCTGTAACACTCTCCGAGACTTCAATAATACTCTCGAAACTTCTATCGAACTCTGTAACATTCTCTGAATTTCTGTAACACTCTCCAAAACTTCTATCGAGACTTTATAACATGCTCCAAGACTTTCACTAACTTATTTATTGTTCATCATCATCGTCTTCCACACTCAAAAATCCCAGCCCTCAACAACTTTAGCAATGGAAGATTCAAAATCGAAACCCAATTTGGGTTTTAAATTGAACAAAAAGCTCTGGATTTGAGTGATCGTCTGGGTTTCAATGAGACTTTCTCACTATACTTCACAACTCTATCTCTATAAACCGAATGAAAGAAAGCTAACGTGGAACAACTGTTAGGGGTATTTTTATCTGTTCACCATAATATATGTCTTTTAAACATAAATTATTAAAATAGAGACACTGTTGAAAGGTCACCTCCAAAAAGTGTCATTTCATTTTTGAACTCCCAATGGACTAGCTTCAAGGCTTGGAGTGTTGTATCGACTGTAATACATCTTGAGGTAGGTTCATTTCTAGTTTTTTTTTTTATTGATTTTTATATCTTTAATCTCAAAACATGAAGATTTGGGTTATGCACTCAAGGCGTTGGATAGAATTCTCTGACCAAAAGAATTCATTTACTAGTTATGAGAGGCTATTTGTTGAGATGGATCATGGATGTAAAGTGTGATGGGAGAATGGCATTGGTTTTTATTTTATTTTTTAATTTGAAATTATGTATTAATTTATTAAATTTATTTTACTTTTGTCTGCTATAAATATTTAATTATTTTTTTATTGACACGTGGAATATTCCTTATTGAAAGATAAAAACGTCCCTAGAACCGTTAAGTTTGATTAACGATTGACTAACAGAAGGATCTAATTTTATGAAAATTTAGGAACCACTTATACTAAAAAAATAAACACGGTCAAAAAAATAATATTTCAACAAACTTTAGGGATTAAATTGATAATAGACTTTAAATATATCCACAAAATCTTATCTTCCCAAGAAATTATAATTCCAACAACAATAACCCTTGTTTTGAGTTATCTAATTTATCTTAAACTATATCTTCCGCACTATATATAACACGCTCAATCAAAAGTTTTCTGCATAGCTCTAACTGGTTGAACACAAACAACTATGAAGACCACCAAATATATTCTAATTCTATACGCTTTCTCTTTGTGTTTTCTCTTCCAAGCATTGACTGCTTGTGAAGTTTCTCGTGATGACAGAGCTGTCACCATTGACGGCAAACGTCGTGTTTTGCTCTCAGGCTCCATCCATTACCTTAGAAGCACCCATGAAGTAAAGTTTTGTTTTGTTTTGTTTTGATTTGTTTAATCTAATATATAGATTATAATTGATTAATGTTAAAAAAAATTTGATTGACAGATGTGGCCAGACCTTTTGAGGAAATCGAAGGAATACAATTGAAATTTACGTATTCTGGAATGCACATGAACCTTCACACCGCCAGTACGACTTTAACGGCAATCTCGATCTTGTAAGATTTATCAAAAGCATTCAAGATGAGGGATTGTATGATGTTCTTCGTATTGGACCATATGTTTGTGCTGAATGGAACTATGGATAATTTTTTAAATTATTTTTTTACCACACATGTAAACTTTAATTATATGTATCTTAATCTATACTCGGTTTCCAATATTTGATTAGAGGATTTCCTGTATGGTTGCACAACATGCCCGGTGTCGAGTTTCGCACGGCCAACACTGTGTTTATGGTACACCAAAACACCTTTTGATTTCTCTGATTGATCCTAGTCATATATACTTTATTGGTTTTGTGACATAACTTTGTATATATTTTATTTACCAGAATGAGATGCAAAATTTTACGACATTGATAGTGGATATGATAAGGAAGGAGAAGCTATTTGCATCACAAGGAGGTCCTATAATTCTGGCACAGATTGAGAATGAATATGGAAACGTGATGTCTAAATATGGAGAAGCAGGAAAAGCTTATCTGGATTGGTGTGCAAACTTGGCCGATTCCTATCAAATTGGAATTCCATGGCTCATGTGCCAGCAGAGTGATGCTCCGCCGCCAATGGTACTACAATTTTATTTATTTCTAGTTTCTTCTATATTATCTTTTTTAACATATGTTGTTTTATTTTAACATCACTTTATAACATTTCTCAGATTAATACATGCAATGGTTGGTACTGTGATCAATTCACACCTACAAATCCCAACACTCTTAAAATGTGGACTGAAAATTGGACCGGCTGGTGAGTTTTTTCTTTTCAAATGGGTAACTAAAACATGATTATGTATAATTTGTGTTTTTTAAGATAGTTTGTTTTGGTAAATTAAAGGTTTAAGAACTGGGGAGGTGCCATTCCACACAGGACCGCTGAAGATATTGCTTTTGCTGTTGCAAGATTTTTCCAGCTTAGAGGCACATTCCAAAATTATTACATGGTTAATACATGTTATCAAATTATTGATCGAATTAACTATAAATAAATTAATATTCTTACATATATTTGCTAATAGAAACTTTGATTTATATTATTTCCAGTATCACGGTGGTACTAATTTCGGAAGAACATCCGGCGGTCCATATCTCACCACTTCCTATGACTATGATGCACCCTTCGATGAATATGGTAAATTTAATAAATAATTCTTTTCACTTTTTTTGTTAACTCTCAATATGACATCAGAATATTATTTTTGATAATTTTTTAATAGGAAATCTGAATCAACCAAAGTGTGGACATTTGAAGGAACTCCATAAAGTCTTGATCAAGATGGAGAAGACTCTCACTCATGGCAACATCTCCAATGTCGACTTTGGAAACTCTGTCACTGTAAGACATACAAATCTTCACCAGGAATTTTTCTGTTTTGTTTTTTAGTTGTTGGAATATTTTTTTAATGATGTTTATGTGAATTAGGCCACCATATATGCAACCGAGGAAGGTTCAGGCTGCTTTTTTGGTAATGCAAACACAACAACAGATGCTACAATCACTTTCCAAGAAAGTGAATATGCTGTACCTGCATGGTCTGTCTCTATTCTTCCTGATTGCAAAAACGAAGAGTACAACACCGCCAAGGTCAACGCTCAAACTTCATTGATGGTCAAGAAATCCAACGAAGCCGAGGATGAACCAGCTTCTCTCAAGTGGGTTTGGAGGCCCGAGATCATCGACGGCCCTGTTCTTGAAGGAAAAGGACAATTCGCTGCTAGTAAATTGATTGACCAGAAACAAATCAATGATGAAAGTGATTATCTTTGGTACATGACAAGGTAATTATCAATAATTCTTCACTTGAATCATATTTTTTGTGTGACCATTCATGTGTTTTGTTTTATTGATTGTTCTTTTACATTGTGAACAGTGTGAACCTGAACGACAATGATCCAATTTGGAGCGATAACATGACACTGCGTGTTAATGGCAGTGGTCATATTCTTCACGCCTATGTCAATGGAGAATATCTTGATTCAGAGTGGGCCACATATGGATTTTTCAACTATGACTTCGAGAAACAAGTGAAGTTGAAACCAGGACCAAACCAGATAACGTTGCTTAGTGCAACGGTTGGTCTACAAAATTACGGTCCGATGTTCGATCTGGTACAATCGGGAATTCCCGGGCCTGTTGAAATTGTCGGAAGAAAAGGAGACGAGAGAGTAATTAAAGATTTGTCTGCTCACAAATGGTCTTACAAAGTCGGTTTGCGTGGTTTGGAAGATAAGCTTTCCGATTCAGATTCTAATAACTTGACCAATTGGTTATCAGAAGAGCTCCCAAGTAACAGGAGAATGACATGGTACAAGACAACATTCAAAGCGCCACTTGGAAGTGACTCTGTCGTGTTGGATTTGCTTGGCATGGGAAAAGGTTTCGCTTGGGTCAATGGTCACAACATTGGTCGCTATTGGCCAAGCTACATGGCAAAGGAAGATGGCTGCATCACCGGAGCTTGCGATTACCGCGGCTCGTATGACAACAACAAGTGCCTCACTGGCTGTGGTGATCCTTCTCAGAGATACTATCACGTCCCTCGGTCGTTCATGGATAAAGATGTCAACACATTGGTTTTGCTTGAAGAATTCGGTGGCAATCCATCGCAGGTGAGTTTTAAGACTGTTGCTGTGGGAACTGCTTGTGGACATACCTATGAGAAGAAGACATTGGAACTTTCATGTCAAGGAAAGCCAATTGCTGGTGTTTTGTTTGCTAGCTTTGGTGATCCACAAGGCACTTGTGGGTCTTTCACTAAAGGTACCTGTGATGCTGAAGAGGATGTCTTGCCGATGATTCAGAAGGTAAAATCTGTCTTGGATTTTGTTTAAGTTCCATTGATTTTTTTTTCCTAGTTTTCTATATAAGTTAATGAAATTAATAATTTGTTTGTATGTATTTGAACAGGAATGTGTCGGAAAGGATTCGTGTTCGGTTGAAGTTACCGAAGAAAAGCTTGGGAAAACAACCTGTGGAAATATTGTCAAGAGGCTTGCCGTGGAGGCTGTTTGCTAGGGAAACTTTTAAGATTCTTAGGATTTTTTTTTGTTTCTTATTTTCTTAGGCTTAGCTCAATTATAAATAATTTATGGCTGTCTTTATTTTTTGTTCTCTTAATTTTGATTTGGACTCCGTTAAATTCAGAGAGTTTTCGGTTTGCTTTGTAAATTTATAATTTTTAAATAAAGTAAAAGTCTTTTTAATATATTTCTCCAGCAGTTCATTCCAAGTACTTACAATAGAACCAACTGAAAAAACACGCAAGACGATTTATTATTTTCAAAGTTTCTGACCCATAGGCCATAACTATTTATTTAATCAAATGATAGTTTTGCTCTGGATTGAAACGGTTACTAAAAATATATTTTTAGTGAATTTCATACCAATTGAAGTGAAGTTTGGTTTTGGATTTGGTAAAAGATGGAGAATGAATATGAAAATAAAGGAAAAATATGAAATTAGAATTTGAATAAATATAAATTACAAAGTGAGCTATGACCTCAGAACGAAGACAATTGACTCATGGTTTGCGTTCTTTTTGTCTATGTTGGATGCAGTTACAACATAGAGAAATATGAAAGGAATGTCTTATCGTTGTAATCATATTTGTTTCGGTAGATATGCTCTCCAATCACTTGAACCCTCGAAGTAGGGTGCCAAGCAATGGCACTGAAATGTATGACGTTATGGAAAAATAAAAATATGGATACGTATATTTCCAGTCAAACCAGTTACAGTAAGACCCACGGAAACCCATACAGACCCGTATGGGTTCAGGAAAAGGGTATCTAGAATATTGGTTAGGGAAAGGATCCCTAGAATATTAGGCAGCTATTGTTAAAACTGCTATTTCAGTGTATTCATGATAAGTTCCTCGTACAAAAATAAAGAAATAGTTAATGATATAATTGTCCAATGATTTATGACTTAATTATTACATCACTAAGATTCGTCCGGTCGAAATGACTATACTTCGATATCTCTTTTTTAGTTCCGATCCACATGATTTTTGTGAATCCATTATAAATTACCAAAACGATGACAATTGAGTTCTGGTTTGTGTTGTCTATGTTGGATGCAGTTAGAAGATAGAAACTTCAGGTACACGGTTTGGGTTGAGTTATGTCTGATTTCAATGCTGCTCAGACAAACATTGGGTTGTGGCTGCTCAGACAACCATTTTTTTGTCTAATTCCATGTGTTCTCCTCATCAAAAATCACATCTCGGCTAGTAACTATCTTGTTTGTACTAGGATTGAATAGCTTGTATGCTTTGGAATGTTCACTAACACCAAGAAAAACACACTTTTCACCTTTGTCATCCGGTTTCTTCTTTTTCTCATCAGGTATGTGAGTATATGCAACACAACCAAAGATTTTGAAGTGATCTACGTGTGGTTTTCATCCACTCCATGCTTCCTTAGGTGTCATGTTTTGAACAGAGAAAGTGGGACTCCTGTTCAATACATGAATTCTCCAATTCACCGCCTTAAGCCAAAAACTCTTTTGAACTTTTCCTTTTGCTAGCAAGCTTCTCACCATGTTAAGAGTGGTCCTATTTTTTCTCTCCGATACACCATTTTGCTGAGGTGTATAGGTTGCAATGAGTTGCTTTCGAATACCTTGCTCAACATAGAAGGCTTCAAATTCTTTTGAACACAATTCTCCTCAACAGTCTGTACGGAGTGTCCTTATGGTACTTCCAACTTCATTTTCAGCTTGTGCTTTGAAACTTTTAAATGCTTTAAAAGCTTCAGATTTCTCTTGCAAAAAAATACACCCAGGTTTTTTGATTAAAATCTTCAATAAAAGAAATAAAGTATTTCATTTTGCCATCATATAATGAGTTAATTGGACCACATAAATCTGAGTGAATTAATTGTAGCGGTTGTTGTGCTCTCCATGCCTTTCTTTTTGGAAAAGGATCACGCTGTTGTTTACTAAGCACACAATCTTTATAAACTTTGGAGGGAAGAGTAATTAAAGGAAGACTTGTCACCATCTTCTTCTGATAAAATTTCTTTAGTCCACTGAAGTTTAAATGACCATAGCGAAAATGCCAAAGCCACGTTGAATCGTTCACCTTGGCCAATTAAACAATCATGAATACTTTTGATTTGTAATGGAAACACCCTATTTTTGTAATCTCGACATGTGCAAATGTTCCTCTCGTAGGATCATCAATTTGATAAACACCATTCTTGATAGTAATCACATACCCTTTTTCTTGTAACTGACCCACACTTAACAGATTAGTTTTTAAATCAGAAACAAAAAATATATTAGAAATAGTTGCAGTAGTGTCATTCTTAGTTCTGATTTGAATATCACATTTTCCCATAACATTCACTGTTGAATTATCACCAAAAGTCATAGTTGTATGGAAAACTTCATTTAAATGAGAAAATGATGACTTACTGCCACATATATGGTTGCTGCAGCCAATGCCCACACACCATAACTTCAATTGTGGTTCCTCTTCCTTTACATGATATGCCATCAGAAGTGTTTCTTTTTCTTTTTTCTATTTCTCAGTAAAATTTGACTTCTCTCCTCTTTCTTTGTCTCTAGGCAATTTAGTATAACATTATGAACTATAATGGCCATAATTATGACACCTGAAGCATTCTATGTTGGATTTATCAAAATATTATCCACGTCCTCTTCCTCTTCCTCTACTTTGAGAGTTAGAGTGATAATCATCAGGCTTCTCAAAAGATAGACTTTGTTGCCTGCTCCCATCTCTATTGCATCGACCTCCTCTTTCTCTTCCTCTTCCTCTTCCTCTTCCTTTTCCATGACATCTGCCTCTTGAACTTAAAGATTCAACATGAATTGAGGTTTTTAAGGGTTGTTCTTCTATTGTGGTCTTTTCGCTCTTGAATCTCTACTCATGAACCAAGAGTGAACTATGTAGTTTATTAATTGAGAGTGTATCAATATCATGTGATTCCTCAATTGAGTATACAACATAGTTGAACTTTGTGGTCATTGTTTAAAGGATTTTTTCAACAACTGTAATATCCACCATCTTCTCACCATGGAGCTTCATTTTGCTTACAATCGCCATTGTCCTTGAGAAATAGTCGTCAACAGATTTCCCAAGCTTCATGTGTAGAGTCTCAAAATCTTTACGGAGTGCTTAAAGCTGTGCATGTTTCACTCTTGTGGTACCTTGATATTTCTTCTTCATAGAGTCCCAAATCTGCTTGTAAGTGTTCTTCTCTAGGATAGTTTCCAATATTGTATGATCAATTGCTAGAATCAAATAGTTTTTTGCCTTTAAATCCTTCAGTCTTTGAGCTTCGAGACTCTTTTTGTGTGTTTATGTCAACATTGCATCCTCTGCTAGTTCAGCAAATCTAGTTTCAATAAGATTCCAATACTCTTTGGATCTCAAAACATTCTCCATTAACAATAGACAAACAATTGATTAAACTCTACATATTTTATTCATTGACAATAACATTTAAATAGAAATCCATAAACAAACTGACCATAAATTTGGGGACCATCTAGTTCCACAACTGACACACTTTCTCCACTATTGAAGTATTCCTAGATTATCGAAAAACAATACTACAGACTTCAACAGAGTGCCTATAGAATAGGACAACTAAAACTTGATATTATTGAACAAAAAACAAACAGATAATTAACTCTTAACAGATAGATGTGGCCAGGTCTTTTGAGGAAATCAAAGGAAGGTGGCTTGAATACAATTGAGACCTACGTATTCTGGAATGCACATGAACCTTCACATCGTCAATACGACTTTAACGACAATCTTGATTAGAGATGGGCGTGGGGGCCCAATGGGACGGGGGAGGGTTCCCCCACCCCCACCCTCCATTCCTAAAACCTCCCCCCAGCCCCAACCCCAAACCCTATTTGAGGGAAGTGGGGATGAGGGTGTTTGGGGGGAGATTCCCCTGCCCCCACCCCGTCCCCTATTTCTCCCATTTTTAATCATAACATTTTCTAATTCAAAATTTATAATTTAGAATTTTGGATTCAAAATTCGATCATTCCAATAATTCGATTCACCTTATTTCATTATATAATCCATTAAATAATCTAAAATATATAATTGATTTAATTTAATCTAAAATTAATACAAATAACTATAATAATATAGTATTACACAAAAAGTCTAAACAAATTTAAAGCTATAGTTATTTTTTAAGAAAATAAAATTAAAAATATATAAATATATATATGGAGAAATGGAGCCCCATCCCCACCCCATATAGGTTTAGGGGGCAAAATTGGCCCCCACACCTACCCCCAAACTCTATTTGGAGGTAAAAATTACCCCTAAATGGAGGTGGGGCTCCATGGGGAAATTCACATCCCTAGTCTTGATCTTTTAAGATTCATCAACAGTATTCAAGACGAGGGACTACTTGTTGTTCTTAGTATCAGATCGACCATATGTTTGTGCTGAATGGAACTATTGGATTCAAGAAATCCAACGAAGCTGAGGATGAACCAGCTTCTCTCAAATGGGTTTGGAGGCCTAAGATCATCGACGACCTTATTTTGAAGGAAAAGAAAAATTCGCTACCAGTAATTTGATTGACCAGAAACAAATCGATGATGAAAGTGACTATCTTTAGTACATGACAAGGTAATTATCAATAATTCTTCACTTGAATCACTTCGGTTCTTTTTTTGTGTGTGACCATTCATGGGTTTGGTTTTATTGATTGTTCTTTTACATTGTGGACAGTGTGAACCTGAATGTTGATGATCCAAATTGGAGAGATAACATGACTTTGTTGGGATATGTGAAGCCAGAAACGAGCAGAGAAAACAGGCTCCAGCAGGTGGCGGCGACCGCGGCAGAGGCAATAACCCAGACAACGGCACACACAACGGAGAAGTTCAGAGGTGACATGTTATGCGTACTGCGGCGCAGGCAACATGTACACACCCCGGACTGTGGAGCGATATTCCACAGAAGAATCATGCGTTGTAGACCGCGGTGTAGACATGTGCCTACACAGCGGTCCAGACCGCGATAGTGACAGATTTCACTAGGAAAGAGGAAATCATGCATGCACAAGCAATTGGAAAAGGAAATATATTCCAATTGGGATTTGACGAACCCTAGTTCTCCCATATAAATACTATCATTATTTGTACTCAAAGTGAGAAGAAAAAAACAGAAAAAATAGTGCGTAGTGTGTGAGAAAAATTGCTAGAAAGAGAGAGAGCAATTGTATAGAGAGACTGAAAAAAAGATAGAGATTGTAATCAACTCTGAGATATAGTGGATTGAATGTGGTGCGCTCCGTGGACGTAGACAAATTGCTGAACCACGTAAAATATTTTGTGTCTCCTTTTCTTATTACTTTCTATTTTGTGTTTGGATTTCTGTGTTTACAATTTCGTCTCGATAACAATTGGTATCAGAGCTCCTGGTTGGGGCAGATTATTTTTTCACACAAATCTAGATTCTCTCAAGGTCATCAATTTCATCGTGGAGATGGAGTCTGAGAAGGAAAGTACAAGATTGAGAAATTTAATGGTTTGAATTTCAGCTTCTGAAAGATGCAGATGGAAGATTATCTAAACCAGAAGGATCTGTATTGACCGATAAAAGAGAGACCAAAGGATATGACCGATGAAGATTGGGAAAAGAAACGGAAACCGAAGAACATGGATGATGATGACTTTGAACTCCTGGACAGGAAAGTATTGGGAGCAATTCATCTCAGTTTAACGAAGTAGGTCACCTTCAACGTAAAGAATCAACAGACAGCCAAAGATCTAATGGATCCTCTATCATACCTATACGAACATTCTTCTGCGGTAAGTAAAGCCCATATTGTCAATAAGTTATCAACCTTGAAGATGGTGGAGGGTCAGAACTTTAAAGATTTTCTGAACCATTTCAATGAAGTAAAGGATGAGTTGTGTTCTTTGTCTATGGGTTTTGATAAGGAGTTTATAGCGATGTTTATACTCACCCAAGCTCCAGAAAGTTAGAAGACGACATGCCAGTTGATTGCTAACTTGTTCGGAAATGAAAAATTGAATCTTCAGCAGGTTATAAACATGATCATGACGAAAAAGATCAGGATACGTGTAGAGAGATTAGGGGCGTCTACATCTTCAGCATTGAATTTGGAAGGTAGAGAAGGCAAAAACAGAAATCGGAATACAAATCAATGGGGAAGATCAAAGTCAAGAGGTAAGTCCATGTCTAAGAATCAGGCCAACTATTAGGGAAATCAGCAATAAAGCAAAAAGGATGCAGAATGCTGAAATTGTGGTAGGAAATGTCATCTCTAGTATGAGTGTAAATCTAAAAAGAAAGATAAGGGCAAGAGCAGTGTGAATTGTGTATCAGAGGAGTCAGATGACTGCCTTATCTGCTTGTTGGAAAGCAAGGCAGAGTCCTGGGTCTTGGATTCGGGAGCGTCATTCCATGCCATACTTCACAGGGAATTGCTCGAGAACTATGTCTTTGGAAATTTGAGTAAAGTGTATCTTGGTGACGATCAAGCATGCGATATTACTGAGAAGGGAGATGTGAAGATTCAACTGCAAGGGTCAATTTGGAAGCTCGATAATGTGAGGCACATTCTAGACTTGAGGAAGAATTTGATCTCTATTGGGCAATTAGCGTAAGATGGTTTTGTGACGACTTTCACAGGTGATAAGTGGAAGATTTCGAAAGCTGCAATGACAATCGCCTGAGAAAATAAGAATGGTTCACTTTACACAACCACGAATGGTTGTGGTTTAGTCGCTATGACGGAAGACAAAGACGATTCGAACTTGTGGCACCAGAGGTTTGGGCACATGAGTTCTCAGGGGTTGAAGTGTTTGCATTCGAAAGATAAGTTGCTAGATTTGAAAAATGTTGAGATCGATTTCTATAAGAGCTGCATTCTAGGAAAACAGAAGCGAGTGAACTTCAAGAGAACCGAAAGAACACCGACAAAGGATAAGCTGGAACTAGTGCACACCGATGTTTGGGGTCCAACTTTAGTCTCATCAACCGGAGGTAAACTGTACTTCGTTATGTTCATCAATGACCATTCCAGAAAGGTATGTGTTTACTTTCTAAAATACAAGTCTGAGGTATTTGATGCTTTCAAGAGATGGAAAGTCAAGGTTGAGAATGAAACCGGTTTGAAGATCAAAAAGCAGCATTCAGACAATGGTGGAGAATATGAAAACAATGAGTTCAAGAGGTTTTACTACCAGAATGGGATAAAGCTTAGTAGGACGGTTCATGGAACCCTACGGCAGAATGACATAGCAGAACGGATGAACAGGACATTGACTGAGAGCCAGAAGCATGAGGCTACACTCAGGGCTGCCAAAACAATTCTGGGCAGAAGCAGTCAATACAGCAACATATTTGATCAACAGAGGACCATCAAAGCCCTTAAACCTCGTTATACCAGAAGAGATCTGGACTGGAAAATAGGTAAAACTTTCTCATCTTAAAATGTTTGGGTGTGTTTCTTATGTACATATAGGTGATCACACGCAGAGTAAGCTATATGCCAAGTCAGTGAAGTGTACTTTGGTGGGCTACAGAGAGGATGATTTTGATTACAAGCTGTGGGATGACCAAAACCGTAGGATGACCAGAAGTAGAGACGTTGTCTTCAACGAACTTAGAATTGATCAGCAATGTGATGCAGCAGCAGTAGATCAATTGGCATTAGATTATATGGAGAGGTGGGATATGAAAAAAACCCAGGAAAAAGGTCATTTCAATCCAAATAGTCCGGGTGACGGAGTCAGAATGACTTTAAATTTTGACAGCTGATGCGTTTCGGCAGGACCTTTCAAAGTCACGAGCTTTGCTCGTGAGGCATACCCTTTTTTAGCCGAATTCCATAGTTTAGGCCATGAAAATACCGTTTTTACCATTTTAGAAAAGTTTCGTTTTTATAATAAATCGAGTTTCTCATGTCCGAATCGACTTCCGTCAATTCCGAGATGCTTAGGATTCTTAGTAGAATTAGTTTTTGCTTTAATCTCGTTTTTCCTTTTTTGGTAATTTTTCTTTTTTTGGCTCGTTTTTTTGTTTTTCAAGGAACACGATTAGGTTTAGGTTTTATTTGCTTTAAATAAGGATGTAAGCCGAAAGGCTAATGAGTTTTTGATTAATAAAAATTTAGAGTTTCTCTAATTATCTCCAATTTCGGTATTCTTTGTGAATCAACGAATTTGAAGCCTAATATTCCGGTATTCGTGAGCGAATCAACAGAATTTTAGTAGGTTGTTTCTAATTGTTTCTAGTTGTTTCTAATTGTTTCTAATTGTTTCTTGCAGGTTTTTCTCGAGAGAGCTTCCGCTACATCAGTTTGGTATCAGAGCGTGGTTCGTTCGGGACATCAACATGCCGTCGAGAAAACACCCACAACACCAGATCCTCGTAGAAGAAGCCATCGAACGTGACCGCATGGCGTAGTTGGAGCGACAGGTTGCGCAATTAATGGAGCAGCTTGCGACAATGATGGCCAACCAAAACCCTTTTCAGAACCTGAATCCTGTAACGGGTGGTGACAGTGATGAATGGGAAGAAAGCAACAGAGAGGAAGAGTATCCACAACGCCGACACAGGGCGCCTGCGACTGAAGTTAGGGTTGATGACAAAGTTAAAGACGTCAGGCGTTGGGAGTTAGGGATGCGGACAGAGATTCCAAAATTTCATGGGAGCATACAGCCAGAGGAGTTTCTAGAGTGGATCGAAATTGTTGAAGAAATCCTAGAATTCAAGAGAGTTCCTGAGAAAGAGAAAGTGGCATTGGTGGCCACGAGACTCCGAGGTCGAGCAGCAGCATGGTGGCAGCAGCTTAAACTCAATAGAAACAGTTCGGGAAAGCCCAAGATTTCTGACTGGGAGAAGATGAAACGAAAGTTGAGTGCTGAGTTTCTACCCCACAATTTTCAGAGGTTGATGTATCAGAGATTACAGAATTTACGTCAAGGCATGAGGTCTGTTGATGAATATACCACAGAGTTCTATCAATTGTTGGTGCGAAACGATATTCAAGAGACACAAGACCAGTTGGTGTCGCGCTACTGTGGCGGATTGCGAACGCAAATCCTTGACATGATTAATCTTTTTGATCCAGTAACGGTGACAAAGGCACATCACAGAGCTTTACAATTGGAGAAGACGTTGTCTCGAAAATCTAGTAGCAGACAGTTTTTGAATTTTAGAGGAGGTCCGAGCAGTCAAAACAGGGCAAGTAGTACCAATGAAAATACTGGGAATCCGACAGGTGTTAGTGCTAGTGGCAGTTTGAATTCTGGACAAAAAAACCCAACAAATAGCTTTCAAACCCCCAGGGCAACCACGGGCGGATTTCGGTGTTTCAGATGCGGAGAAATGGGTCACAGATTGTCTGAGTGTCAAAGGCCAGCCAAGAAGGTATTGTTTATTGATCAGGTAGAATTTAACGATGAAGATGTAGAAATAGGTGAAGACCCGCAATCAGTTACGGAGGAAGTGGCGAGTGAGGAATTGGTAGATGGCGACACTGAAACAATGCTAATGTTACGGTGATTATATCCTGAATCATTCATATGGAGATATGTGAATGGAGGCACCTTTTATCGATGAGATTCATATATATCAACTAATGATGGCTATATGTGGGTAATCTCAATCCTGAGTGACTTATCGACTCCTTCAGGTTAGATCGTGGTATTTGGTATACCATGGGTTAGGTCGGATGCAGTTCCCGATCAATATGTTCCGTATGTTGGGATTGCGATTTGGCTTGTGGCTGGGAAGGTTTGTACACAATAGTGGAATCCACTCATTCTTGTGAGAAATAGATGGTAGTTCTCTTAAGGGTTGATTCGGGGCTTGAACAATATGAACGCTCTCCTAATTCTGTAAGAAAATAGGATTTATTGTTCATTATAAAATCAACGGTGCTTAAAGGATATATGTAATTAGAGGGGTATAATGGATATTATGACCCAGCTCTAATTATGAACTACTGTGGAGGATCACACAATGTGTAATAGCTATATCGATGGACACCGAGTTGTATCGGTCTGTGTAAAAGCATCTACAGTTGAGAGAGTGCAGCTTCGGGTTTTTTTGTGGAATAACACCAGAGTTAATAATCAAGGAATATTAATTAAAGAGTTTATTAATGATTCCGAGGATTATTGGAGCTCAAAATACTGTGGGTCCATTAGGTCCCCTTGTTAGCCCGATTGATTTAGGTAACAAGGGTCACAGTGAATTAATTTGATTGTCCAATTAATTATGTTACAAAAGTGACACGTATATATTCGAGAATTAATTGAATAATGAGATTATTTAATTAATGATTCTTAATAGTTAAATTAATTAAATAATTAGATTATTTAATTATATTGATAATTATGAATTATTAATTAACTATTAATTGGAGGGTGTTAGTTGATATATGGATTTAGGTGAAGATAAAATAATATGATTATTTTATTTTACTAAATCATTTATGTAAGTATTTGAATTTAAGTTTAAATTTAAAATACTTATTATCACTTTTAATATATTAGATATATTTGAAAATGATAATTAAAAGATATATATCAACTAATAACACAAGAGATTGCATTGGATGCAAATTGGTGTGTACATAAAACAATAGTATAAGAAGAATTTACATAGGATGTAAATACTTAATTTATATATATATATATATATATGTATTTGGTGATGCAAGTTGCATGTTGGTTAGTAAAAAAAGGGTGTAGATTTTTGGTGAAAAACAAAAGATTGGTGAAGCAAGTCAAAAAAAAGTCATATATAAAATATATATTTGTCAAAGAAAAAAGCAATAAAGTTGATGCGTTGGCAATATATATATATATATTCGTGAAAAACGATGCAAGCTAGAGATATATATATTGTTTTATATTTTGTGTGTTTTTGAAACACATAGAAGAAAAAGTTTCTTTAAATCTCTCTACATCTTCCATTCAAGTTCCTGAGATCGTGACACGTCCACACTCAGTTATCAATCCCGGGAGATAGCGAGGAAGATCGAGTGGTTCAGATAAGAGCATATTGAATAGTGAATGAGCCTCCAAACGTTGGTAAGATTTTCTTCTTCTGTTTTTGTTGATTACAATTTCTTGTATTTACATATTGTATGTATTGGTTCTGAAAAATAATTACGATCAAAAGTTCACTGGTCCCAGATACAGATATGATATGTATAAAAATTTTAAAACCTAGTTCCGCTGCGTGACCGGTGAACGGGGTTCTAACAATTGGTATCAGAGCCAATTTATTTTCGGAACAGGAAATTGTTTTCGATGCTCCTATATGTATGAATTGTGTAGTCACAATTTAAATTGATTGTATGATGTTTTTGTATGTATATTAATTTTTTTTAATTTACTAAAACATGATTGATCGTTAATTATATGGTACTGTGGATTTAGGGTTTATGGGTTGTATTATTATTATTATTTTGTTTATATTTTTTTTTACTGTTATTGTAATGTAAAAAAAAAATGTAACCTATATTGAAGACCTGGAAAAATCGTGAAGATGGATTCATGTGATGAATCGGAGTGACCTGAAGAGACTGGAAGATATCTGAAGTTACTAGAAGATCAAGGAATGCCTTTGGAAATTTTTGTAATTTTAGATTCCAATTTTTAGGTTAAATAATCCACATTACTCGGTCAATTTATGTATGCTTTATATTATGTGATGATAAAAGCATTGTCATGCATACGTATGTCATTTAGATTAGATGTGCCTACACAAATATATTTGATCATAGCCTGATATTTTATATATTTTTTTTAATGTGATTAAAATGGGCAATATACATAATTGGCTTTGAATAATGAGATTAGTTTTTTAATGGTTAGAAAACTTGGTAATTCACATTAATATTAATCTAGTTATTAAAGAGTTTAATAAGTTAGATTAATATGGTCATTTATTGTAATTAGGATTAATATGATTAATTACCTAATAATAAATGAACCGAATAAAGTGTTAGAGTTTAAATAGTTAAAATTTGGTAAACACTAACAAAATAATCTAACCCTAGTAAATAGTTTACAAATGCTTAAATTATTCACTAATAGATTAGATTTTTAATTGTTAAAAATCATTAACAATTTATTAGTTAATTAGAATTTGGTTCTAATTAGTTAATGCGCTAAATAACTTGATTAAAGTTAGTCGTTTAATCCGGTAGAGTCTAGGTGCATTAACGGTTAAAAGAAAATCCTAATTTTAAAATAGTGAGTGAGAGAAGGATATATGACATATATATATATCCTGCGGTCTCCATCATTAGTTCAACACCGTGAGATCCGAGTGGGGTCTCGTGACGGCTTTGCTTTCGTCCTCCCTAGGAAGGGTTTCCACAAAGGTCAATACCAAGGTTGACTTCCTAACAGATAGGATTTCTGAGGGTATTTCGGGATTAACCGACCCTAAGGCGGCAATTCTCGAGTTAAGCTCGTGAGATCTGAAATGGTGGGTTACACTCACGAAGGTTTGGATTAAGTTTGTTAATTAAAAACCTGACTGAATGAACGATGGTTGAATGATATGGAATAAGAGTTATTCTAGAATATCATTTGATTGAGAATGTCTTGGTCCAATATGCAAAGACTTGACCGACCCTAAGGCGACACTTCTTTGTGGTATGTTGGATTGTCGTGGTATAGCAACTAGTTTTAGGGTAGTTCTAGTTCGTTAAACATGTTCATGCATCATGTTTAAATTTATGCCAAAGCACTCGCACTTGTTTTAAATAAATGACTGAATGAATGTTTTATTTATTTCAGCAATAATGTCTTCTGCATTACTTCAAATTCTTATAAACGACATATTAACTGGTGATAACTACACTTAGTGGAAACTTAACATTAATGCAATATTGGTCACCAAAGACCTCAAGTTTGTGCTTACGGAGGAATGTCCTCCAGCGCCTGCTGCCAATGCCACACGAACTGTTCATGAGGCATACGAGCGATGGGTCTCATCTGATGAGAGGGCGCGAACATATCTGTTGGCTTCTATGACAGACGTGCTTGTCACAAAGCATGAAGCAATGACTTCAGCATTCGAAATCATGGAGTCATTGCAAGCCATGTTCGGGCAACCCTCCGAGCAAAAGCGACATGAAGTTGTTCGTTTCGCTATGCTCACTTGTATGAAGAAAGGTACGTCAGTTCGGGAACATGTCCTGAGCATGGTGTCCTACTTCAACAAGACAGAAGTCAATGGCGAGGCCATTGACGAACCCAGTCAAGTGATCATCATACTGACGAATCTTTCGAATAGTTTCGATCAATTTAAGAACAACTACGGGATGAACAAGTTAAGGTTCAATCTCACACAGTTGCTTAATGAGCTCACTACCTTTGAGTCATTGACTAAGGACAACAAGGGTAAGGCTAGTGAGACAAATGTTACCGAACCATCTTCCTACTCTAATAATAAGAAGAGAAAGAGGTCTACTGGGAAAGCGAAGGGTAAGCCCAATCCCAAAAAAGCCCAAAGCAAGAAGATGTCCAAGAAAAGTAAATATGATTTACTTGTTCTTGAGTCGTGTTTAGTAGAAGATGATTCTTCACTCTGGATAGTTGATTCGGGAGCCACTAATCATGTTTGTTCTTCTTTACAATGGATAGATTCTTGGACACAGCTAGAGGAGCAAGCCTTCTCAATGCGTGTGGGGTCAGGGGATGTCGTGTCGGCACGAGCAGTGGGCGTAATTAGATTACATTTTTGTAATAATTATATATTGTTGGACAATGTATTTTATATTCCTGAATTTACACGGAATTTGATTTCCGTTTCTAAGTTGTTAGAACAAAAATATTCTATTTTTTTTAATAATAAGTCTGTTATTATTGGAAAGAATGGTCTGAATATTTGTTCAGGAATTAATGAAAACAATTTGTATGTGTTAAGACCGTAAATACATACTACTATACTCAACACCGAAATGTTTAAGGTTGAAAAACCAAAAACTAAACGACATAAGATTTCTCTAGATAATGACACGTATCTCTGGCATCTAAGGCTTGGTCATATCAACCTTGACCGGATAGTAAAAAACGGACCTTTAAGTAAGTTAAAGGTTGGCACCTTACCTGTCTGCGAATCTTGTCTGGAAGGTAAGATGACTAAGAGATCTTTTACTGGAAAAGGGCTTAGAGCTAAAGAACCACAAGAGCTTATACATACAGACGTCTGCGGACCGATTAATGTTAAAGCGAGGGGTGGTTATGAGTATTATGTCACCTTTATAGATGACTACTCAAGATACAGATACGTCTACCTGATGCAATGAAAGTCGAAAACATTTGAAAATTTCAAAGAATTCTGAGCTGAAGTTGAGAATCAATTAGGTAGGACTATCAAGTCACTACGATCGGATCGTGGAGGTGAGTACCTTGACCAAGAGTTTGAAGACTTCATGGTCGAGCATGGGATAGTTTTCGAACTCATAGCCCCCGGTACACCTCATCAAAATGGTGTAGCGGAGAGGAGAAATAGAACCCTAATGAAAATGGTGAGATCTATGATTAGTTTCTCATCATTACCAAATTCCTTCTGGGGATATGCATTACAAATAGCGGCATACGTTTTGAATGTAGTGCCATCCAAATCTGTTCCTAAAACTCCCCTAGAGTTGTGGAATGGTCGTAAAGCTAGTTTACGATATTTCAGCATATGGGGGTGTCCAGCACACGTGCTGAAGAATAGAACTGGAAAGCTAGACTCCAAATCTGTTGTCTGCCTGTTTGTAGGATACTCCAACGAGACCAGAGGTGAACACTTCTATAGTCTTAAAGATAACAAAGTATTTGTATCGACAAATGCAACGTTTCTTGAGGACAATTACATTAGTGACCATAAACCTCGCTCAAAGATTGTTTTAAATGATTTGGAGCCTGGTGAGACTAGTGTTTCATCAACAAGAGTTGTTGTTCCACAAACATCTGAGAGTCAGATGGTTCCTGATCAGGATACACTACCACCTAGACGTAGTGAGAGGGTTATGAGACAACCTCAACGCTATTTAGCTGTAGGTGAGGGACAAGGTGTTGTCTCTGCTGATAGTGTTGATGATCCATTGGCATTTAAGAATGCAATGGAAGATCCTGATAAAGAGGAATGGCTTAAAGCCATGAATCTCGAGATGAAGTCCATGTACTCTAACTCAGTCTGGGATCTTGTGGACTTACCGGATGGGGTAAAACCCATAGGGTGTAAGTAGATCTACAAAAGAAAGAGAGGAGTAGACGGTAAGGTAGAGACCTTCAAGGCAAGGCTAGTGCCAAGGGTTATACCCAGAAAGACGGGGTCGATTATGAAGAGACCTTCTCACCAGTAGCCATGTTTAAGTCTATTAGGATTCTCTTATCCATTGCTGCCTATTTTGATTATGAAATTTGGCAAATGAACGTCAAGACTGCATTCTTGAATGGCAATCTTGATGAGAGCATCTATATGATGCAACCAGAGGGATTCGTGTCTCCAGATCAAGAGCAAAAGGTTTGCAAGCTGCAAAGGTCCATCTATGAGCTTAATCAAGCATCTAGATCTTGGAACATCAAGTTTGATGATGTGATCAAAACCTATGGCTTCGAGCAGAATGTCGATGAGCCTTGTGTCTACAAGCGCATCATTGATAAGAAAGTAGTTTTCTTGGTCCTATACGTAGATGATATCCTACTAATTGGGAATGATGTGGGAGTATTGTCTGATGTAAAGGGCTGGCTGGCTAGCCAATTCCAAATGAAATATTTGGGAGAGGCGAGTTATGTTCTTGGAATCCAGCTTATAAGGAATCGTAAGAACACACTCATAGAACTGTCTCAGGCATCATATATCGACAAGATTCTTGTACGATTTTCGATGTAAAACTCGAAGAAAGGTAATTTACCTTCCAGGCATGGAGTTCACTTGTCTAAGGAACAGTGTCCTAAGACACCTCAAGAAGTTGAGGATATGAGACGTGTACCTTATGCATCGGCAGTAGGTAGTCTCATGTATGCTATGTTATGCACGAGACCGGACATCTGCTATGCAGTGGGAGTAATCAGCAGATACCAGTCCAACACAGGATTGGATCATTGGGTTACTGTCAAGACAATTCTCAAGTATCTTCGGAGAACGAGAGACTATATACTAGTGTATTCTGGGCAGGATTTGATCCTGTTAGGATACACAGATTCTGATATTCAATCAGACAGGGATTCTAGGAAATCCACGTCTGAATCAGTATTCACCCTAGGTGGTGGAGCCATTGTGTGGAGAAGTATCAAGCAATCTTGCATTGCTGACTCCACCATGTAAACCGAATATGTAGCCACTTGTAAAGCTGCTAAAGAGGCTGTTTGGTTCCGTAAGTTCTTGAGTGATCTCGAAGTTGTTCCAGACCTGGATAAGTCCATCACACTTTATTGTGATAACAGTGGTGCTGTGGCTAATTCCAAAGAACCAAGAAGCCACAAAAGAGGGAAGCATATAGAGAGAAAATATCATCTCATTAGAGAGATAGTGTAGAGAGGAGATGTGATCGTCACCAAGATAGCCTCACAAGACAATCATGCTGATCCATTTACGAAGACCTTACCGGCTAAAGTGTTTTCGGGTCACCTAGATGGTCTAGGGTTACGAGACATGCCTCACATGCTTTAGTGCAAGTGGGAGATTGTTGGGGTTTCTGCCTTAAAGATGTAATTTGTAAATGAATTTATTAAATAAATAAAGGAAAAGTTCAATACATTCTTGTTGTGTTGTTTATTATAAAACTTGTGCATAAATTTAACATCCAAGATTGCCGGATGTAATTTTGAACTGTGTATATGAGTGTCATATACGGATGGATACAGTAAGAGACGTGCAATCTAAAGAGTCCATAGATAGCAAATAAACCTGGGTACTTTATTTGTGGTTAATCTATAGTTGCGGTCCATTCCGTAATGTACGGTGATTCTATCCTGAATCATTCATATGGAGATATGAGAATGAGACACCTTGTATGATGTGATCATATATGACTGAGCCATGATCTATATGAATCTCTCAAACCAAGATCCGTTTATCGATGAGATTCATATATATCAACTAATGATGGCTATATGTGGGTGATCTTAATCCTGAGTGACTTATCGACTCCTTCAGGTTAGATCGTGGTCTTTGATATACCATGGGTGAGGTCGGATGCAATTTCCGATCAATATGCTCCGTATGTTGGGATTACGATTTGGCTTGTGGCTGGGAAGGTTTGTACACAATAGTGGAATCCACTCATTCTTGTGAGAAGTAGATGGTAGTTCCCTTAAGGGTTGATTCGGGGCTTGAACGATATGAGCGCTCTCCTAATTCTGTAAGGAAATAGGATTTATTGTTCATTATAGAATCAACGGTGCTTAAAGGATATATGTAATTAGAGGGGTATAACAGACATTATGACCCAGCTCTAATTGTGAACTATTGTGGAGGATCACACCATGTGTAATAGCTATATCGATGGACACTGAGTTGTATCGGTCTGTGTAAAAGCGTCTACAGTTGAGAGAGTACAGCTTCGGGTTTTTAGTGGAATAACACCGGAGTTAATAATCAAAGAATATTAATTAAAGAGTTTAATTAATGATTCCGTGGATTATTGGAGCTCAAAATACTGTGAGTCCATTAGGTCCCCTTGCTAGCCCGATCGATTTAGGTAACAAGGGTCACGGTTAATTAATTTGATTGTCCAATTAATTATGTTACAAAAGTGACACGTATATATTCGAGAATTAATTGAATAATGAGATTATTTAATTAATGATTCTTAATAGTTAAATTAATTAAATAATTAGATTATTTAATTATATTGATAATTATGAATTATTAATTAACTATTAATTGGAGGGTGTTAGTTGATATATGGATTTAGGTAAAGATAAAATAATATGATTATTTTATTTTACTAAATCATTTATCTAAGTATTTGAATTTAAGTTTAAATTTAAAATACTTATTATCACTTTTAATATATTAGATATATTTGAAAATGATAATTGAAAGATATATATCAACTAATAACATAAGAGATTGTATTGGTTGGAAATTGGAGTGTACATGAAACAATATTATAAGAAGAATTTACATAGGATGTAAATACTTAATTTATAAATATATATATATATGTATTTGGTGAAGCAAGTTGCGTGTTGGTTAGTAAAAAGAGGGCGTAGATTTGTGGTGAAAAACAAAAGATTGGTGAAGCAAGTAAAAAAAAAAAGTCATATATGAATATATATATTTGTCAAAGGAAAAAGCAATAAAGCAGAGGCGTTGGCAATATATATATATATAAAGCAAGCAGCAGTGTGCAGACATATATATTGTGCAAAGATATATATATATATATTCATGACAAACGATGCAAGCTAGATCTATATATATTGTTTTATGTTTTGTGTGTTTTTGAAATACATAAAAGAAAGAGTTTCTTCAAATCTCTTTACATCTTGTATTCAAGTTCCTGAGATCGTGACGCATCCACACGTAATTATCATTTCCGGGAGATAGCGAGGAAGATCGAGTGGTTCAAACAAGAGCATATCGAAAAGTGAAGGAGCCTCCAAACGTTAGTAAGATTTTCTTCTTCTGTTTTTGTTGATTACAATTTCCTGTATTTACATATTGTATGTATTGGTTCTGAAAAATAATTACGATCAAAAGTTCACTGGTCCCAGATACAGATATGATATGTATAAAAATTTTAAAACCTAGTTCCGTTACGTGACCGATGAACGGGGTTCTTACACTGTACCTGCTCTTTTAATACCGAAAAAAGATTGAACCTGGAGGATGTGTGTGGATAGTCACGCAATTAACAAGATCACTCTAATGTATCGTTTTCCCATTCTAAGACTTGTTGATTTGTTGGATCAGTTGAGTGGGGCACATGTGTTTACCAAACTGGACCTGAAGAGTGGGTATCATCAGATTCGGATTCGACCTGGAGACGAATGGAAGACAGCTTTTAAAACGCGAGAGGGTTTATATGAGTGGCTAGTCATGCTTTTTAGGTTGTCGAACGCGCCGAGCACTTTCATGAGAGTAATGAACCAAGCCCTTCTACCATTTATTGGTAAGTTTGTCATCGTATATTTCGATGATATCTTGATTTATAGTGCAAATTCTGAGCTGCATATTCAACACATTTGGGAAGTGTTTTGTGTTCTACACAGAGAAAGATTTGTTGCTGCAGCCAAAAAGTGCGTTTTTATGATGCCAAAAGTTTTATTTTTGGGTTATATTATTTCTGGAGAGGGACTACAGGTGGATGAGTCAAAATAGAGGCAGTGAGGCAGTGGCCCCGACCAAAAACAATTACTGAGGTACGTAGTTTTCATGGGTTGGCATCGTTCTACCGCCGGTTCATTCCACACTTTAGTAGCATTATGGCACCTGTCACTGAATGTATGAAGGGAGTCAAATTTCAGTGGACAATCGAAGCAGAAGAAGGTTTTCAGCAGATTAAGGATAAATTGACAACAGCCCCCATACTTGTCTTACCAGATTTTTCTCAACCTTTTGAGTTGCATAGTTACGTCTTCAAAGTGGGCATCAGAGCTGTTCTGAGTCAAGCTGGGAAACCGGTGGCATATTTCAGTGAGAAATTGACAAGTTCTCGAGTTCGTTACAGCACGTACGATATAGAATTCTATGATGTGGTCCAGGTGATGAAACACTGGCGGCAGTACCTTTTCCACCGTGAATTTATTCTGTACACTGATCATGATTCGTTGCAGCATCTCCATAGCCAAGACAAGATTTCTGCTCGACATGCTTCGTGATCAACCTACCTTCAACAATTTACATTTGTTCTAAAGCATAAGGCAGGAGTTACAAACCGAGTGGCTGATGCTTTGAGTCGAAGGGTTAATTTGTTCACAACGATGACTGTCCAGGTACCGGGTTTTGACTCTTTTCGTGAATTATTTGATTCATGCCCATATTTTTCTGAGGTGATGGTTGTTGTACGAGCGGGGGAAAATTCTGAATTTGTGTTGGTATATGGGTTTTTATTTCAAGGAAATCAACTTTGTGTTCTCGATAGTAGGCCTGCAAATTATTAAGGAAATACATGGTGAGGGTCATGTAGGCAGAGATCGTACCCTTCAGCTAGTTAAGGCGTCTTATTTTTGGCCCACAATCCGGAAGGAAAAAGAGAAGTATGTTGAAAGATGTCGGATCTGTCAATTGTCCAAAGGGAAAGCAACTAATGCAGGTCTTTACATGCCATTACCCATTCCTACCCAACCATGGACGGATTTGAGTATTGATTTCATCTTGGGATTGCCAAGAACACAGCGGGATTTTGACTCCATCTATGTAGTTGTTGATCGGTTTTCCAAAATGGTTCACTTTATTCCATGCAAAAAAACTACTGATGTTGTAAAGGTTGCCCAGTTGTTCTTTCGGGAGGTGTATCGTCTTTATGGATTACCTTCGTCAATCGTTTATGACCGGGACACTCGATTCCTCAGTCACTTTTGGAGAAGCCTTTGGAGAATGGTCCATACCAGGTTGGATTTTAGTAGTGCATATCACCCACAGACAGATGGGCAAACGAAAGTGGTGAACCAAGCTTTGGGAGATTTGCTGAGATGTCTGGTAGGGAATAATGTCCGGTCATGGGATCTATAACTTAGCCAAGCCGAATTTGTCCACAACCATGCTGTCAATAGAAGTTTGGTATTCAGTCCTTTTCAGGTGGTTTACACTTTGGTTCCTCGCAGCCCACTTGATTTATTACCGCTGCCGAACAGAACTAGGATTCATGGAAAGGCTGAAGATTTTGTCCAAGGGTTGCGTGAGGTCCATCAACAGGTGCAAGAAAATCTGTCCCAAGCGGTAGAAAAATACAAGCTGGCCGCTGACAAGAAACGACGTCACTTGGAGTTTGATGTGGACGATTTTGTTTGGGTAGTCCTCACAAAGGACAGGTTTGCTGTGGGAGATTATAATAAACTTGTTGCTAGGAAGATAGGACCACTTGAAATTGTGGAGAAAATTAATCCGAATGCTTATCACATGAAGTTTCCCAGCCACATTCGTACTCATGATGTGTTTAATATCAAGCATTTGATTCCTTATCGTGGCGACTCCTCTGATGACGATAATGTAGGAAATTCGAGGAAGAATTTTCTCCAACCCGGGGAGAATGATGCAGCAGCAGTAGATCAATTGGCATTAGATTATATAGAGAGGTGGGATATGAGAAAAACCAAGGAAAATGGTTATTTCAATCCTACTAGTCCGGGTGACGGAGTCGGAATGACTTGAAATTTTGACAGCTGATGCGTTTCGGCAAGACCTTTCAAAGTCACAAGATTTGCTTGTGAGGCAAACCCGTTTTTAGCCGAATTCCATTGTTTAGGCCATGAAAATACCGTTTTGCCGTTTTAGGAAAGTTACGTTTTTATAATAAATCGAGTTTCCCAAGTTCGAATCGACTTCCGTCAATTCCGGGATGCTTAAGATTCTTAGTAGAATTAGTTTTTGCTTTAATCTCGTTTTTTCCTTTTTTGGTAATTTTTCCTTTTTTGGCTCGTTTTCTTGTTTTTCAAGGAATACGATTAGGTTTAGGTTTTATTTGCTTCAAATAAGGATGTAAGCCGAAAGGCTAATGAGTTTTTGATTAATAAAAATTTAGAATTTCTCTAAATATCTTCATTTTAGGTATTTTTTGTGAATCAACGAATTTGATACCTAATATTCCAGTATTCACGAGCGAATCAACGGAATTTTAGTAGGTGTTTATAGTTGTTTTTAATTGTTTTTTGCGGGTTTTTCTCGAGAGAGCTTCCGCTACATCACAATGTAAAGCAAGGCGGTTTGAGATATTTGATAGTTGATTATATTTAGCTATATAACATAACAAAAACAAATCTTTTAGTAGTTCTTTTTAGTAGTTCTTACTCCAGTTTCTTCCTTCACTTCTCTTTCTATAAATAACAATAAAAATTGTATTACAAAAAGAGTGAATCACATGAGAGACTTGGAGCAAACGATTTCTCCTTCTGGATCTTTGATATTGATTGAAGTTTGCTTTTATTTTTTCTTTTTGGATCTCAGATATATATATATATATATATATTTGTTTATATCTATATTCAAATCTCATAATCTCTCCGCCGTTTTAATAAATTCAATCTTTTTGTAAAGAGTCAATAGAAAATTGCATGCCAAACTACATTTCCACCCATATATTATTTTTTATTCCATTTATTTATTATTATTATAGTTTTGTACTTATCAACCTTCGACTCTCCACTTATATATATATAGTTTTTCCTTTACTACTTGACACATGTCTTGCATGCCCTTCAAGTCATCAAAAAATTGCATTCCAACCCCTATATTATTTCTTATTCCTTTTCAACTCATCAAATATATTGAAATATAATTTTCTAGTTAGCTTTGAAGACTTGAAAGGCATGCAATACATGTGTAAAGTAGTAAAGGAAAAATTATAAAAAAAGGTGGAGAATCAAATGTTGATAAGTACAAAATTTTAATAACAATAAATAGATAGTAGCAAAATAAAAAATCAGTGGGTTTTATGAGAACAAGGTAAAATCTCCTATCAATATGCAAGTGAATTTTTGTTTTTATCTCTCTCTCCTTGCAATTTTACAACCAGAAATTAAACGGTTTCTATTTTGTTAAAAAAACCAAAATTTACAGAGGAACCTAATAAAAGAATTTGAAGACTGCCAACGAAAATTCATCTCATGGAATTCATATCTCACCTCGACACAAAATCCAAAACAAACATAATGGTTTTTTTTATAAAAAAAATGGAGAAATAAAGACGGAAAAAATAGAGCTATATTGTTGTAGTTGAGCAAGCAAATCCATGCTTATGTCAGGTAGTAGTTAAGCAACTCATTAACATCTGCAACAACAAACCAAATAGAAATTTAATGTTAAAAGGCATAATCCACATACTAAAATTTGGCCTTAACCACAACAGAACCATTGAGCAAGAAATTTGCCCAAGATATTCAGGTTTACATATTGCCAAAATTAACAAAAGTGTCACAACTTCCTATTCCTTAATCTATTATGACAACAAAAACACCTCTATTTCATGAAATGCCACCAATTGAATCAACATTTCAAATAATATGTAGACATAATAACTACTTGAAAACCAGGCATAATTAAAACTATAGCAAACATACCCTCTTCGGATCCTTTCTTCCCAACTGTTCATGTCGCTGAACATTGAGAGCCTCTTGGTATTTTGCATTCATCTCAGCCGGTTGTCTTTGGCACTTTTCTTTCGTAACTTGTTCCTTTTTAGAAAAAAAAAAACAAGCAAAACATAATTAAATCAGAAACTTCATACCATTTCCTCAAATAGATGACAATAATTCTAATATAATTTACATCACTCTGGCTTGCAATATTTAGACAAATACAATTTTTTTTAATAAACACTTCCAAGATAAGCAATTGAATTTCAGAAACATAAGAAATACCCACCATCAACTTCTATAACAACCAACCATAACAACCAACCAAATTGAAATTAAAAGTATAAAGAAATTTAAAAGTAAATACCATCACTTTCTTCTCTTCCTCAAATTAAACCATTTTCACTTCAAGGGTAAATATACATCATTCAAATGAAAAAATATATATATATATATGTACAGGCCCTTAAAACTCAAGTAAAATCTACTTAGTATAGCTTGCCCATCAAATTTGTGTTTAGATGGTCTACACCATTATCTGATATGAATTTCCTAACTAAACTTTCCTACCTCAGGTATGAAACCAGTTGGTAATTTCCAAAGACCAATAACTACAAGAACCTGCAGCAGTGATTACTATCAATTGTTTTATTTTCTAAACACCACATTGGATTGAATGTAGTAGTCTCAATATGTAGAACTGTATATACCTCATAGTTGTCTTTAACAAAGAATCCCCCCACTCCGACATGATGGGTAATTTTACTTGTGTTGGAAGTAATCAAACCCATATGGAAAATGAAATAGATTTGGAAAGGTGCATAAAAGGTTTCTGTTCAATCTAATAGACACCAAGTTATAGATGCAAATGTCCTTTGAAATGAAAAGACACGACAATGAACATATGTAACTATTATTTGTTTTTCTTCTTTTAAAATGGAAAGACACAACAATGTAAAGGTGCAACTTTTCTTTAAAGAATCATGACGTTTCCAAAAGGCACTTTGTCTCTATAAATTAGATCATTCATACATTTTAAACATCCTGAAAATTTCATAAAATTGTTGCATTGAGTATTGAGTCATTTGGTCATTGAGAGAGAGTTCTGCATATTCAGTTCGTTGTGAGCTTGTGGATTTGAAGTGCTACTACCACAAGACAGAGAAGCCGTTGTATTTTAGAAGGCGAGCGTTAATTGACCTATAACACCGGTGGATGGGCGTAAATCGTCTTAAAGAAATATTGTCAAACACTAGCCTCGACTTCAAAGAGTCTTACTAATAAAGACACTGCATGTGAAGGTTTTTCTATAAAGTAAAACTATTGGGTTCATAATTTTGTTCTTTGTTTTTTTTTTTTTCTAAATTTATTTAGAAAAGCAATTTACACCAAATTTTTCAACAATTTTAAGACGATTTATTCATTGCGTTTATTGCTATATTTTAAAAAATGAAGTATTTGGATTACTGTTATTTTACTGTGTTTACTGAATTCTACTAAGTTGTTTGTTCATATATTTATTTTGTCCATAATTAGTATGAGAATGTTATTTATATCTGTGAAGGAAAATGAGTTCCTCAAGTAACGAAAACGAGAACACGATGACTAGCACTATAGTACCTACTGTCCCTATTAGTTCTTTGCATGTTGCAACTACTCCTCATCATGGAGAAAAACCTGAGAAGTTCAAAGGAACTAATTTCAAAAGGTGGCAACATAAAATGTTGTTTTATTTGACAACATTAAATTTGGCTAAATTCTTGAAAGAAGATACTCCTAAATCTGGAACTTCTAAGGAAGAAGAAACCACTGTTGATGTCTGGCACCATGCAGACTACATATGCAAAAATCATATCCTCAATGGATTGGATGATGCACTTTACAATGTGTATAGTCCAATAAAGATGACTAAGGCTTTATGGGAGTCATTGGACAAGATATACAAGATTGAAGATGCCGGAATAAAGAAATTCATTGTTGGTCGATTTCTTGACTATAAATGGTAGATAAGAAAACTGTTATCAGTCAAGTCCAAGTGTTACAACTTATTCTTCATGAGATTGATGCTGAAAATATGGTGTTGAGTGAATCATTCCAAGTGCCTGCAGTAATTGAGAAATTATGACCATTCTGGAAAGAATTCAAAATTATCTCAAGCACAAATGCAAAGAAATGGGACATGAAGATATGATCGTGTGATTGAGGATCGAGGAGGATAACAGTCGGTTTGAGAAAAGAGGATCTTTCATGGAGAGCAAAGCACACATAGAGGAGAAAGAGCAAAACAAAAAGAGGAAACACTCTAGGGAAGGCTCTAGTCAAGGAAATTCTAAAAATCTAAGGAGTTCAAAGGCAAGTGTTTCAATTGCAACAAAACAGGACACTGTGCTAAAGACTGTAAGAGTGGTAAGGGTAAAAGCAACTCAAAGAAGAAAGGTAAGGAAAATGAGGCAAACATGACAGAGGAAAACATGACCTCTAATGATTTATCTGATATAAATCTATTTACAGTTGTCTCTAAGATAAATTTGGTTAGAAATACTAATGAATGGTGGGTTGACACCGGGGCTACTCATCACGTTTGTGTTGATCGAAACATGTTTGTTTCTTATCAAGAATTGGATGGAGAACATTTGTTCATGGGGAATTCTTCTACCTTAAAGGTTGAAGGTCAAGGGAAGGTTGTCCTGAAGATGATGTCTGGAAAGGAACTCACCCTTAATAATGTGCTCCATGTTCCTGACATCCGAAAGAATTTAGTTCCCAGATCTCTCTTAAGCAGGAATGGTTTTAAATTAGTGTTTGAGTCAGACAAATTTATACTTATTAAGAATGGTATGTATGTGGGGAAAGGGTACCTGAGTGATGGTTTGTTCATGATGAATGTAATGACCATTGTACCAAAAATTATTATTATTAATAATATTAGTTTTGCTTATATGCTCGAGTCATCTGATATATGGCACGATAGATTAGGTAATGTTAATTATGATTCTATACGAAAATTAATTAATATGGAATTAATTTCAAAATTTCACATCAATCCAAATGTTAAATGTGAAATGTGTGTTGAAGCAAAACTAACAAGAGCATCATTCCATTCTATTAAGAGAGTATAAAAACCTCTAGACTTAATTCATAATGATATAACTTAAAGTTTATAGAGACTAGCGGAGGGAAAAAATATTTTATTACCTTCATTGATGATTGTACAAGATATTGTCATGTGTACATACTATGAAGCAAGGATGAGGCAATTGAAATGTTTAAATTTTACAAAAAGGAAGTTGAGAATCAACTTAGCAGGAAAATTAAAATATTAAGAAGTGATAAGGGTGGTGAATATGTATCCCTTTTTTGGTGAGTTTTGTGCCGAACATGGGATTATTCACCAAACTACCGCCCCCTATACACCTCAACAAAATGGTATTGTTGAGCGTGAAAACCGTACTTTAAAAGAGATGATGAACACTGTGTTAATAAGTTCGAGAACCCTAGAATTTGTGGGGGAAGCATTTCTCTCTACAAATTATATTCTCAACAAGTTGACTCATAAAAAGTTAGACAAAAGCCCATATGAATTATGCAAAGGTCATCAACCTTCATATAAATATTTCAAAGTGTGGGGGTGTTTTGAAAAGGTAGTGGTCCCATAGCCTAAGAAAGGTAAATTAGGATCCAAAACCATTGATTGTATATTTATTGGTTATGCACTTAATATTAGTGCATATCAGTTCCTTGTACGTAAATCTAATATCTCTTATGTACATGTGAACACGATTATTGAATCAAGGAATGCATCTTTCTTTGAAAAAGTATTTCCTTATAAGGAGACACAAGAAAAACGTTCTCTTAAAAGAACTTATGATGCTATTAGTAATAACCAAGACAATCATCAAGAAAGTACTTATCTAAGTCTTTTGGTCCTGGTTTTCAAACATATTTGTTAGAAAATAATATGTTAGAAAATGAGCCTCTCACTTTCAAGGAAGTAGTGTCTTCTCCTGAAGCATTATTTTGGAAAGAGGCTATTAATGCTTGTTAGGTTTTGACTTATATTCTCAAGTGAACTCAATATGAACCAAACGAGACTCAATTGATGTGGAGCTTTCTGACGACGTGGGAAACATTTGGAAGTTGGAATGATGTTGTTTGAGGGAGGTTGAAGACCAGAAGAACTGAAGAAACGAATAATGTGGTGCATTCTAGGTGACTTGCAACGATTTAGGAAACAGGTGTGCAACTGTGACCCGAATCGTAGTTAAATCATAAGCATGCGTCAAATGGACAATCTTCGACGGAAAAGGAAAATGTTATTTTGGGAAGTTCTTGTGCTTGAATGAAAAGGATTTCTCCTTAACAAGAAAACTTGTCATAAATAGGAAATAATATTTATGTGGAACAAGTAATTCTTGTACGTTTAGGAGTAAGATTTCATTTTATCTTAAACTCCGTGTAACTAGTATAAATAGACCTTGTAATTAGGTTATTTTGTGTGGAGCAAAAAAAACACCATATAACATTAGAGTGTGGAGAGATCTGGGTGAGAGACCCATGAAAATATCTTGGAAGGGATCTAAGAATATCACTGGATCAAGTTAGAGATCCATGGGTGATATTCAGAGGAGACCTAAGGAATATTGGGTGGTGAGGATCATGTGAGCGTGGTTGGTGTTAAGGTTTGAGAGAGAATCCTAGAGTATATGGTTATAATAATTTATCATACAGTGCAACTTTCTCTGTCGTCTTGACGACCTATGTTTTTTTTCCCGATTTAGGTTTTCCACGTATATCTTGTGTTATAATTGGTTAATTTTCTCTCATCTATTTTTTGTTGCCGTTTATGCCCTAAAGATGTAATTTGTAAATGGATTTATGAAATAAATAAAAAGAAAAATTCAATTCATTCTTGCTGTGTTTTTTATTTTATAACCTGTGCATATTCAATATCCAAAATTGTAGGATGTAATCTCGAACTATGTATATGAGTGTCATATACGGATGGATATAGTAAGAGACGTGTAATCTAAAGAGTCCATACATAGCAAATAAAGTTGGGTACTTATTTATGGTTAATCTATAGTTGCGGTCCATTCCATAATGTACGATGATTCTATCCTGAATCATTCATATGAGATATGATAATGGAGGCACCTTGTATGATGTGATCATATAGGGTTGGGCTATGATCTATATGAATCTCTACCAAGATCCGTTTACCGATGAGATTCATATATATCAACTAATGATGGCTATATGTGGATGATCTTAATCCTGAGTGTCTTATCGACTCCTTCAAGTTAGATCGTTATCTTTGATATACCATGGGTGAGGTCAGATGCATTTCCTGATCAATATACTCCGTATGTTGGGATTGCAATTTGACTTGTGGCTGGGAAGGTTTGTACACAAAAGTGGAATCCACTCCTTCTTGTGAGAAGTAGATGGTAGTTCCCTTAAAGGTTGATTCGGGGCTTAGACAGTATGAGCGCTCTCCTAATTCCGTGAGAAAATAGGATTTATTGTCCATTAGAGAATCAACGGTACATAAAGGATATATGTAATTAGAGGGGTATAACGAACATTATGACCCAGCTCTAATTATGAACTATTATGGAAGATCACACCATATGTAATAGTTATATCAATGGACACCGAGTTGTATCGGTCTGTGTAAAAGCGTCTACAGTTAAGAGAGTGCAGCTTCGGGTTTTTTATGGAATAACACCGGAGTTAATAATCAATGAATATTAATTAAAGAGTTTAATTAATGATTCCGATGATTATTGGAGATCAAAATACTATGGGTCCACTAGGTCCCCTTGTTGGTCCGATCGATTTAGGTAACAAGGGTCACGATAAATTAATTGGATTGTTCAATTGTGTTACAAAATTGACACGTATTTATTCAGAAAATTAATTGAATAATGAGATTATTTAATTAATGAATAATAGTGATTAAATAAATTAAATAATGGGATTATTTAATTATGTTATTAATCACTAAATGGAGTATGTTTGTTGATATTTGTTTTTTGAATAAAATATGATAATATGATTATTTTATTTTATTAAATTAAATATTTAATTTTTGAATTTAAATAGTTTAAATTCAAAATAGATGGTATCTTTTATTAAAAATAAAAATAAGATTTTGTTTTGAATAAAGAGATATCATGAGGTTTCTTAAAGAGGAAATATATATATATATATATATATATATATATATATATATATATATATATTGAAAACCGATCAAAACAAGATATCGATTAAAAAGGAAATATATATTATATTCTTTTAAAAAAAGAGGCACAGGTCAAAGTTTTTGTTTTGAAGCGATAACAGTGTGCATGAATTAAATGGATATATATATATATATGGTTGGCTGTTATGCAGTTAATGAGAAATTGGTTGTATGATACAGCAGGAATAGTAAAGTATTGGGTCTATTGGATCATTCAATAAGTTGATCTAACGGTTCTGCAATAATTAAAAAGAAAGGTAAAAATTGGAAAAAAAAAAGTTTAACCGGTTACAAGTTACAAGTTACTCTGCTGACTTTATATATTTTCAAATATGTTTTTCTCACGTTTTCTTCTTCTGATAGATTTCTCTCTTTGGCTTCCACATCTCCTCCGACCGCCAACGATCGCCACCGCTTGCAGATCGCCACCTCCCCGGTCGCCAACAAAGCCACCGTCACTTTCATTCTCACGTCACCACCATCAATTCCATTTTCTTCTTCTCACCGATTTGTGTCTTTGGCTTCCAAATCTCCTCCAACTGCCACCGATTGCAGATCGACACCTCCGGCGTCGCCACAGTCACTTCCATTCTCAGTTCTGAGTTCCAGTTCTCACACCACCACCATTGATTACATTTTCTCAGGACGTCCGCCGTCGGTAACGCCAACACCACCACCATCAGTTTCATTCTTTTCAATTCCATGTTTTATTTTTGTTTGAAAACAGCAGATTGTTGGAGTAAAAAACGCCCACATGAAACAATACAGAGACCCAAGAAGAGAGGAGAATGAGCATCAGCAACAAGAGCCAAAGTCGGTGTAATGCACCCTAAGAAAAAAAGCTTCATACAGAGTAAAAACACCCAGAATCCAGAGTAGAAACAATAACAAAACCAGAGCACCAACAATTAGAGACACAAGAACCACAGCAAGCGGACGGAATTACAGGTCTCCCCACTCCAGACGGTCGATTTGAGCTGAGTTGGTAATTTGTTACCTGATTTTAACTTATTTGTTTTTTGGTTTTAATTAAATATTAATGATTTTTTTGTTTGGTTTAACTCTGAATGTACAGCTTCCGAGTGATGGAGAATGTGTTGTGGTGTTAGTTTTATAGCTGATTTTGTTGGTTCTGTTTATTTTTTTTTCCTATTTTAGCTTAATTTGATGATACAGTGTAACAAGTGAGATTGCTTGGTTGTTTTTGTGATACATTGGTTGCATATATTTTTGTATCATTAATTAGTGAGGTTTCGATTTTGTGTTTTGTTTTGTAACGAGCCGGATCCGGTTTCGCATTGGTTTCGCAAGGTTTTTTTCTTTTCTTTTGAAAGAGGTTGGCCCGTGGCCGCCTCTTATTGGTTTGTATCATATGATTTTAACAATCCCTTATATAACTTAAAAGTAATTGTGGTTTTTACTAGCAAGACATACAACGCTGTAATAGTGCAATACGTGTGTTTGTGCATGTTTTTTTTATAGCAGTAGTGTGTATAAATGATATCAAATATATAAAGTAGTTGTAGTCTTTACATGTTAGTTCCAGGAATGACTTATAGCTATTGGATTGCACTTGGTCCATGCAAATTGAAGAAGTTAGTATATCCTAGATTTGTTATTAAGGAGTAACAAGTAACAAGGACTACCTATGCCTGATGCTGCATTGTTAGGGAACCTTTTCAGGTCTAGCATTGTATGTTAAATCGGATTACCCAAGTTTGATTCAAAGGTTTTACAAGTTTGTGGAACATTTTTATTGTTGACACAACTTGAGTTACTGCTTGATTGATTGATTGATGATTTTTGTGAATCCAAATTTTATGTATGTAAGTAAGATGATTATTAGTTATGTTAGCGAAATTGTGTTTTATGTAGTGAATAGGAGCATAGAATGAGGCAATGAGCTCGATGTGTCAAATGTGTTGTAGAAACTTTGATTGTTTCTTATAGCTCGGATTTATTAAATGCTGGATTCGATATACGGGTAACTTTGATTGGCTAGCTAGCATTTTGTGCATGTTAGTGAAAAAAGAGGGCAGATATATAGGTGTTGCTTTAGAATGAGAACTGGATGTTTCGATGTAGTAATTTGCTTGTCCAGTACAATCCGAAATTTGATCTGTCAAAATAGTTGCAAGATTTTCAGTAGGTTGAAGCAGTTGTCCTCCTCTTCATAAGGTTGTTTTCGTTGCTCTTAATTGAATAAGATAAGATATACAATTTATATTTGTCATAGATCACAATGTCATTAGAATTGAATTACCCAAGTTTGATTCGAAGGTTTTGCAGGTTTGTGGAACTTTTTTATTGTTGATACATCTTTAGTTATTGCTTGATTGAGGCTTCTTGTGAATTCGAATTTCGTGTAGGTAATTTTATCAGTTTTGTTAGCAAAATTATTAGATTGAGGCAATGAGATTGCTGTGTCAAATGTGTTGTAGAAACTTTGATTGTTTCGTATAGCTCAGATTTTTTAGAAGCTGGATTCGATATACGGGTAACTAACTCTTTGATTTGTTAGCATTGTGTGTGGGTTTAGCAGAAAAAGAGGGCAGATAGAGGTGTTGTTTTAGAATGAGAACTCGATACTTTGATGTTGTAATTCACTTGTCTAGTAAAAACCAAAATTTTATATTAGTCGTAACAGTTGCAAGAATTCCACTTGGTTCAAGCAGTTTTCTTCCCTTTTCTTGTGGCTTCACATTGAAAATCTTATCATTCCAACTTTGTTATATGAAAATTTAAATAAGAACCAAAAAATTTGTCTGTGGCACATTTTGTTAAGCTTGTTTTCGTTGCACTTAATTGAATAAGATACCCAATTTATGTTTTTCATATATTACAAAGTCGTTAGAATTGAATTCCATCGTTCAGATTTAACTTGGAAGTTTTCTTGAATATTCAAATTGAGTGATAAAGCATATAAAGTGCATTTTGGAGAAAATATTATGTGTTATACTTTCAGTAATATTGTTTTAGCTCCTTCGTAGTTCCTTTTCGAGGTTTTGTACATAATTTAAGATAGTTCTACTATTTGCACACTAATCCACATCTACATATGATGTTATTTATCGACTTGACCTCAATTCCCTGTATATGTTTTAGCTATAAGCACCTGCAAATTTCCCTTGGTTTTAGCCTTGTAGGCTTTGAAAATGAAAATGTTCGCTACTTAAAATCACGAAATGTCTTCTCCACAAGCAATGTTCTATCTTTAGTTTAGGAAAGCATGAGTTATGAGTTTTTTTTTTTTTGTATTGTGCACCTCATGGATGTTAAAGAATTTGATTTATATCATTTTTGCAAGCTCTGCTGACTTTTAGTTTACAAACTTACAATATCGTGAAGCATAAAATATGTACGCATGTCTATCTTTTTCCTTCCAAAGAGTAAAAGATGAGGTGTAGAGGAGGCACATGCAGTGTGTCAATGCTGGGTTACTGCTATCAAAATTCTACTTGTAAAGAAGAAGAAAAAATGTTAGTTTGAGCCAGTAATTATTCATGTATAATTTGAGCAGTTATTATCTAGAGTAATCTACAAAATTTGAATATGGTAGAGATAATTAATGAATATACTGAATATTTATCTTGCATATTCACCTCCGCTAGGTCGAACCATGCAGATACTTTAACACTTTACAATAAATTATGAATGAGACTTCTTCCTCCATATGTATATTGTGTTGCATGTTTTTTACTAGATATATATATCATGTTCTTTCACTAATTATAGATTTCTCTTTGACCTAATTGTAGTCATATACACTTATATATCCTAAAGAAGGTTAAAAATTAAGATTTTATATTGATTTCAAAGGGAATTTGTATAAGTAGAATTTAACAAGTTATATTTGTAATTGTACATTTTTTTTCTAAAGTTGACCATGTCTTAGGCCCAGTTTGACATTGTTGTGCTGTGAGGGGAGGTGCTTTTGGAATTGCTGTGGGAAGAATCAGCTGTGTGTTTGGTAAACTGATTTTCAAAAGTGCTGTGAGAACTAAAAACAATTTTAATGTGTTTGGTAAACTGAAATAAAAACTGTTGTGAGTGTGTAAAATTACTAAAAGGACATACACATCTAAATGGTACTAATGTGTTATACTTTACATTTTTCTTGTTTATTTGTGTTTAGTGTTAAGTGTTATATAATTATGGTACTTTATTGAATTAATTAGCCCCATTTTTTATTCTACTTTATTTAATTAATTAGCCTTATTTATTTATTTTATTCTACTTTATTTATTTATTTCGTTTTTATTCTACTTTATTTATTTATTTCATTTTTATTCTACTTTATTGAATTAATTATCCCTATTTTTTTTATACAGTTATGATTTTTTTTTTGTACAGAAATATAAACCCAATTTTGAAGACCCATTGAAGTTGCGTATAACTCTAGTTTTTCAGTAGTAAATGGCTTGGTTAACATGTCAGTCAGATTCTTAGTTCCTGCAATCTTCACTAGCTTCAACACTCCTTCTTCAATTAACGATCGAATGAAGTGGTAGCGCAGGTCTATATGCTTGGTCCTAGAATGGAACGCTGAATTCTTGTCCAAGTGTATTACACTTTGACTATCACTATGCAACACATTCATCACCTGATCGAATCCCAACTCGGCTAACAACCCTTGTAACCATATCAGCTCTTTGCTTGCTTCTGTCACAGCCACACACTCAGCTTCTGTTGTAGAGATTGTCATTATCTTCTGCAACTGAGACACCCAACTAACTGTAATACCTGCCATTGTAAACACATATCCGGTGTACTTCTTCTATGATCCACTTCTCCGGCAAAATCTGAATCCACATAACCTTCCAACTTGAGTTCATCTCTCTTGAAGGTTAGACACTTTTCTGTCGTACCCTGTAGGTATCTTAGGATCCATTTCACGGCATCCCAAGGAGGCTTGCCCGGATTGGACATGTAGCGACTCACAACTCCCACTACTTGGGAAATGTCAGGTCTTGTGCAAGTCATGGCATACATCAGACTTCTAATAGCTGAAGCGTAAGGAACTCTAGCCATAAAGTCCTTCTCTTCTTCCGTCTTTGAGCTCTGATCCTTAGACAAATTGAAGTGACTAGCTAGAGGTGTTCTTCCTGGTTTAGAATTTCCCATGCTGAATCTCTGTAACACCTTCCGAACGTACTCTGCATGTGAAAGCTTCAATGTACCTTCCTGTTCATTTCTGCTAATCCTTATTCCAAGAATTTTCTTTGCTGGACCCAAATCCTTCATCTCAAATTCACTTGAAAGTTGCTTCTTCAAATTATTTATCTCTTATAAATCTGCATCGGCTACTAACATGTCATCAACATAAAGTAGCAATATTATAAAGTTGGACTTAACTTTTTTGAAGTAGCAGTAGTGGTCAGCATTGCATCTCAGATAGCCATTCTTTTGCATGAACACATCGAACTTCTTGTACCACTGTCGGGGAGCTTGTTTTAAACCATACTAGCTCTTCGTCAACTTGCATACCAATTTCCTTGCTATCTTCCGCAAACCCCTCTGGTTGCTTCATGTATATCTCTTCCTCCAAATCTCCATGAAGAAAGGAAGTCTTCATATCTAATTGCTCCATATATAACCCTTTTGTTGCGACAATACTTAACACTAATCAGATCGTAGTTAGTTTAACAACAAGAGAAAACAATTCAGAGTAGTCGATACCTTCAATTTATTGGAAACCTTTGACTACGAGTTATGCCTTGTATCTCTTGGAACCATCATGCTCCTCCTTGATCCGATACACCCACTTATTCTGTACGGCTTTCTTTCCTTCAGGCAACTTGGTTAACTCCCAAGTTTGGTTAGAGGCCAACGACTCCATCTCATCCTTCATTACAAGCTCCCACTTGCTCGCATCTTCTCCCTGACAAACTTCATCATAGAACTCGGGTTCTCCTGCATCTGTCAGCAGCATGAAGTGCAAGTATTTCCTATTTGGTATAGGAGTTCGAGTTGATCTTCTTAATGTATTCTGGACCTGTGTTATTGGAACATCTCTAGGTAGGATTGGTTCTTGTACCTGGGGTTGCACACCTTGCTCTTCATCATTCTGTTTGATATGTTCCATGATCTCTCTATCCTGTACATCATTTGGTCCAAAAAACTCTGGCTCTTCCGGCTCAGACATCTGTGTTCCTATCTTTGTACATGATCCTCTCGTTGAAAACAACGACTCTACTTTTGATCATCTTACGGTTTTGGTCATCCCACAGCTTGTAACCAAATTCATCCTTTCCATAGCCCACCAAAGTACACTTTACAGACTTGGCGTCTAGCTTATTTCGCTCATGATCACCTATATGTACATAAGAGACACACCCAAATACTTTAAGATGATAAAGTTTTACCTCTTTCCCAGTCCAAATCTCTTCTGGTATAACGAGGTCCAAGGGCTTTAATGGTCCTCTGTTGATCAAATACGTTGTTGTATTGACTGATTCTGCCCAAAACTGTTTTGGCAGCCCTGCGTGTAGCCTCATGCTTCTGGCTCTCTCAGTCAATGTTCTGTTCATTCGTTCTGCTACGTCATTCTGATGTGGGGTTCCAGGAACCGTCCTACTGAGATTTATCCCATTTTGGTAGCAAAACCTCTTGAACTCATTGTCTTCATATTCTCCACCATTGTCTGAATACAGCTTTTTGATCTTCAAACCTATCTCATTCTCAACCCTGGCTTTCCATCTCTTGAAAGCATCAAATACATCAGACTTGTATTTTAGAAAGTAAACCCATACCTTTCTGGAATGGTGGTCGATGAAAGTGACAAAATACAGTTTACCTCCGGTTGATGAGACTGAAGTTGGACCCCAAACATCGGTGTGCACTAGTTCCAGCTTCTCTTTTACCGGTGTTCTTCTGGTCCTTTTGAAGCTCACTCGCTTCTGTTTTCCTAGAACACAACTCTCACAGAAATCAACCTCAACGGATTTTAAATCTGGCAACTTACATTTTGAATGCAGACACTTCAACACTTGAGAACTTATTTGCCCAAATCTCTGATGCCATAAGTTTGGATCGTCTTTGCTTTCCGGCATAGCCATTGAACCGCACCCATCCGTGGTTGTGTAAAGCGACATGTTCTTACTTCCTCAGGCGATTGACATTGCTCCTTTTAAAATCTTCCACTTATCACCTGTGAAATTCAACACAAAACCATCTGACGTCAGTTGCCCAATGGAGATCAAATTCTTCCTTAAGTCCGGTATATGCCTCACATTGTCGAGCTTCCAAACTGAACCTTGCAGTTGAATTTTCACATCTCTCTTCCCGGTAATGTCGCATGCTTGATTGTCACCAAGATACACTTTACCCATATTTCTGGAGACGTAGTTCTCGAGCAATTCCCTGTGAGGTGTGGAATGGAATGACGCTCCCGAATCCAAGACCCAGGACTCCGTCTTGCTTTCCAACGAGCAAATAAGGCAGTCATCTGACTACTCCGATACACAATTCACACTGCTCTTGCCCTTATCTTTCTTCTCAGATCTACACTTATACGAGAGATGGCCTTTCTTACCACAATTCCAGCATTCAACATCTCTTTTGCTTCGTTGCTGGTTTCCCGAATAGTTAGCCTGATTTCTTGGTTTGGACTTACCTCTAGACTTTGATCTTCCCTATTGACTTGTGTTTCGATTTCTGCCTCTGCCTTCTCTACCTTCAAAACTCAATGTTGAAGATGTAGATGCCCCTGATCCCTCTTCACGTATTCTGATCTCTTTCGTCATGATCATGTTTATAACCTACTGAAGATTCAATTTTTCTTTCCCGAACGAGTTGGTAATCGACTTGCATGTTGTCTTCCAACTTTCTGGCATTTGGGTGAGTAGAAACGCCACCATAAACTCCTCATTAAACCCCATAGATAAAGAACACAACTAGTCCTTTACTTCATTGAACTGGTTCAGAAAATCTTTAAAGTTCTGATATGCCGCCATCTTTAAGGTTGATAACTTCTTGACAATATGGACTTTCCTTACCGCAGAAGGTTGTTCGTATAGGTATGATAGGGTATCCAATAGATCTTTGGCTGTCTGTTGATCTTTTACGTTGAAGATGACCTGCTTCGTCAAACTGAGACGAATTGCTCCCAATGCTTTCCTGTCCAAGAGTTCAAAGTCATCATCATCCATGTTCTTCGGTTTCCATTTTTTTTCCCAATCTTCATCGGTCATATCCTTTGGTCTCTCTTTTATCGGCCAATACAGATCCTTCTAGTACAGATAATCTTTCATCTGCATCTTCCAGAAGTTGAAATTCAAACCATTAAATTTCTCAATCTTGTGCGTTTCCTTCTCTGACCCCATCTCCACGACGAAATCGATGACCTCGAGAGAACCTAGATTTATGTGAATAATATGCCCCAACCCGGAGCTCTGATACCAATTGTTGTCGAGAAGAAATTGCAATCACACAAATCTAAACACAAATAAAAAAAATAGAAAGACATAATAAAAGAAGACATAAAAGATTTTACGTTGTTCAACAATTTGCCTACGTCCACGGAGCGCACCGCACTCAATCTACTATATCTTAGAGTTGATTACAATCTCTCAGTCTCTCTTTCAGTCTCTCTACAATTGCTCTCTCTAGCAATTTTCTCACACACTACGCACTTATTTTTCTGCTCTATTCTTCTCACCTTATTAAGTACAAATAATGGTGGTATTTATATGGGAGCACTAGGGTTAGTCAAAATCCCAATTGGAATCTATTTCCTATTCCAATTACTTGTGCACGCAGGATTTCATATTTCTCGCGAAACTAGTCACTACCGCGGTCTGGACCGCTGTGTGGACACATGCTTGGGTCGCGGTCCACAACGCGTAACACGTCTGTGAAACTCCGATCCACAGACCGCGGTGTGTGCACCTTGTCTGCGCCGCAGTGCGCACATGTATCCTCTGTGATTCTTCGTTGTGTGTGCTGCGGTCTGGGTCACTGCCTCATCTGTGGTCGCCGCAGTGCCACCTGCCAGAATTGTCTTCATCACCTGTTTCTGGCTTCACATAACCCAACAGATAACTGCGTGTGGACGCGTCACAGTCTCAGCAACTTGAATGGAGGATGTAGAGAAATACTTGAAGAAACTCTTTCCTCTCAATTTGGTGTATTGATTTCACGCACACATAAATTGCATCTCATGCAAAAAAAAATATATCGACAGATGTGGTTCCGTATTTTTTTTATTAAAAAATACGCCTCTGCCAAATATATATGTATTGATATCACGCCTCTGCTAAATATATATATATCTATATCTCGCCTCTGCTGCTGCTTTTTATATATATATCCTTTGTTTGTATCCTATACAAACACTTATATATGTGCACACGCCAATTTGCATCCAATGCAATCTCTTGTTTTATAATTGATATATATCTTTTAATTATCCTTTTAAAATATATCTAATATATTAAAAGTTATAATAAGTATTTTAAACTTAAACTTAAATTCAAATACTTAGACAAATGATTTAGTAAAATAAAATAATCATATTATTTTATCTTCACCTAAATCCATATATCAACTAATACCCTCCATTTAATAGTTACTTAATAATTCATAATTATCAATATAATTAAATAATATAATTATTTAATTAATTTAACTATTAACATTCATTAATTAAATAATCTTATTATTCAATTAATTCCTGAATATATACGTGTCACTTTTGTAACACAATTAATTGGACAATCCAATTAATTAACCGTGACCCTTGTTACCTAAATCGATCGGACTAGCAAGGGGACCTAATGGACCCATAGTATTTTGAGCACTAATAATCCTCTGAATCATTAATTAAACACTTTAATTAATATTCCTTGATTATTAACTCTGTAGTTATTCCACTAAAAACCCGAAGCTGCACTCTCTCAACTGTAGACGCTTTTTCACAGACCGATACAACTCGGTGTCCATCGATATAGCTATTACACATGGTGTGATCCTCCACAGTAGTTCATAATTAGAGCTGGGTCATAATGTCCGTTATACCCCTCTAATTACATATATCCTTTAAGTACCATTGATTCTCTAATGGACAATAAATCCTATTTCCTCACGGAATTAGGAGAGCGCTCATATTGTCAAAGTCCCGAATCAACCCTTAAGGGAATTACCGTCTACTTCTCAAAAGAAGGAGTGGATTCCACTATTGTGTACAAACCTTCCCAGCCACAAGCCAAACTGCAATCCAACATATGGAGCATATTGATCGGGAACAACATCTGACCTCACCCATGGTATATCAAAGACCACGATCTAATCCGAAGGAGTCGATAAGACACTCAGGATTAAGATCACCCACATATAGCCATCATTAGTTGATATATATGAATCTCATCGGTAAACGGATCTTGGTGAGAGGTTCATATAGATCATGGCTCGGTTCTATATGATCACATCATACAAGGTGTCTCTATTCCTATATCTCATATGAATGATTCAGGATAGAATCATCGTACATTACAGAATAGACCGCGACTATAGATTAACCACAAATAAAGTACACAACTTTATTTGTGGTTAATCTATAGCCTCTTTAGATTGCACGTCTCTTACTATATCCATCTATATATGACACTTATATACACAGTTTGAGATTACATCTGACAATTTTGGATGTTAAATAACTGCACAAGTTATATAATAAACAACACAACAAGAATGAATTGAACTTTTCCTTTTATTTATTTCATATATCCATTTACAAATTACATCTTTAGGACATAAACCCCAACAATCTCTCACTTGCACTAAAGCATGTGAGGCATGTCTCGTAACCCTAGACCATCTAGGTGACCCGAAACACTTTAGCCAGTAAGGTCTTCGTAAATGGATCAACATGATTGTCTTGTGACGCTATCTTGGTGATGATCACATCTCCTCTTTACACTATCTCTCTAATGAGATGATACTTTCTCTTTATATGCTTCTCTCTTTTGTGGCTTCTTGGTTCTTTAGAATTAGCCACAACACCACTGTTATCACAATAAAGTGTGATGAGCCTATATAGATCTGGAACAACTTCCAGATCACTCAAGAACTTAATAAGCCAAACAACCTCTTTAGCAGCTTCACAAGCGGCTACATATTCGGCTTCTATGGTGGAGTCAGCAATGCAAGATTGCTTGATACTTCTCCATACAATGGCACCACCACCCTGGGTGAATATTGATCCAGACGTGGATTTCCTAGAATCCCTGTCTGACTGAAAATCAAAATTTGTGTATCCTAACGGGATCAAATCCTGCCCGGAATACACTAGCATATAGTTCCTCGTTCTCCGAAGATACTTGAGAATAGTCTTGACAACAACCCAATGATCCAATCATGGGTTGGACTGGTATCTACTGACTTCTCCCACTCATAGCAAATGTCTGGTCTCGTGCATAACATAGCATACATGAGACTACCTACTGCCGATGAATAGGGTACATGTCTCATATCCTCAACTTTTTGAGGTGTCTTAGGACATTGTTCCTTAGACAAGTTAACTCCATGCCTATATGGTAAATTACCTATATTGGGAGTTTTGCATCGAAAATCGCTCAAGAATCTTGTCGATATATGATGTCTGAGACAATGTTATGAGTTTGTTCTTACGATTCCTTATAAGCTGGATCCCAAGAACATAACTCCCATCTCCCAAATCTTTTATTTGGAATTGGCTAGCCAGCCAACCCTTTACATCAGACAACACTCCCACATCATTCCCAATGAGTATGATATCATCTACGTATAGGACCAATAAAACTACTTTCTTATTAATGATGCGCTTGTAGACACAAGGCTCATCGACATTCTGCTCGAAGCCATAGGTTTTGATAACATCATCAAACCTGATGTTTAAAGATCTAGATGCTTGCTTAAGCCCATAGATGGACCTTTGCAGCTTGCAAACCTTTTGCTCTTGATATGGAGACACGAATCCCTCTAGTTGCATCATATAGATGCTCTCATCAAGATTGTCATTCAAGAATGCAGTCTTGATGTTCATTTGCCAAATTTCATAATCAAAATAGGCAGAAATGGATAAGAGAATCCTAATAGACTTAAACATGGCTATTGGTGAGAAGGTCTCGTCATAATCGACCCCCTCTTATGAGTATAACCCTTGGCCACTAGCATTGCCTTAAAGGTCTCTACTTCCCGTTTATTCCTATATTTCTCTTGTAGATCCACTTACACCCTATTATTTTACCCCATCCTTTAAGTTTACAAGATCCCAGACTGAGTTAGAGTACATGGACTCCATCTCGAGATTCATGGCTTTAAGCCATTCCTCTTTATCAGGATCTTTCATTGCATTCTTAAATATCAATGGATCATCAACACTATCAGCAGAGACAACACATTGTCCCTCACCTATACCTAAATAGTGTTCAGATTGTCTCACAACCCCCTCACTACGTCTAGGTTGTAGTGTATCCTGATCAGGAACCATCTGACTCTCAGATGTTTGTGGATCAATAACTCTTATTGATGAAGCACTAGTCTCACCAGGCTCCAACTCATTCAATAAAATCTTAGAATGAGGTTTATGGTCACTAATATAACTGTCCTCAAGAAACGTTGCATTTGTCGATACAAATACTTTGTTATCTTTGGGACTATAAAAGTGTCCACCTCTAGTCTCCATGGATTATCCTACAAACAGACAGACTTGGAGTCTAGGTTTCCAGTTCTGTTCTTCAGCACGTGTGCTGGACACCCCATATGCGGAAATGCCACAAACTAGCTTTACGACCATTCCATAACTCTAGGGGAGTCTTAAGAATAGATTTGGATGGCACCACATTCAAAATGTATGCTATTGTTTGTAACGCATATCCCCATAATGAATTTGGTAATAATAAGAAACTAATCATAGATCTCACCATTTCCATTAGGGTTCTATTTCTTCTTTCCGCTACACCATTTTGCTGAGGTGTACCGGGAGTTTTGAGTTGGGAAACTATCCCATGCTCGACCATAAAGTCTTCAAACTCTTGGTTAAGGTACTCACCTCCACAATCCGATCGCAGTGACTTGATAGTCCTACCTAATTGATTCTTAACTTCAACTCGAAATTCTTTGAACATTTTAAATGTTTCTACTTCCGTTGCATTAGGTAGACATATCCATATCTTAAGTAGTCATCTATAAAGGTGATATAATACTCATAACCACCCCTAGCTTTAACATTCATCGGTCCACAGATGTCTGTATGAATAAGCTCTAGTGGTTCTTTAGCTCTAAGCCCTTTTCCAGTAAAAGGTCTCTTAGTCATCTTACCTTCCAGACAAGATCCTCAGACAGGTAAAGTGTCACCCTTTAACTCACTTAAAGGTCTGTTTTTTACTAGTCTGTCTATCTGGTCAAGGTTGATATGACCAAGCCTTAGATACCATATATACGTGTCATTATCTAGAGAAATCTTATGTCGTTTAGTTTTTGGTTTTTCAACCTTAAACATTTCGGTGTTGAGCAGTGTAGTATGTATTAACTGTCTTAACACATACAAATTGTTTTCATTAATTCCTTAACAAATATTCAGATCATTCTTTCCAATAATAACAAACTTATTATTAAAAGAAACATAATATTTTTGTTCTAACAACTTAGAAACAGAAATCAAATTCTGTGCAAATCCAGGAATATAAAATACATTGTCCAACAATATATAATTATTACAAAAACGTAATATAATTACACCCACTGCTCGTGTCGACACAACATCCTCTGACCCCACACGCATTGAGAAGGCTTGCTCCTCTAGTTGTGTCCAAGAATCGGTCCATTGTAAAGAAGAACAAACCTGATTAGTGTCCCCCAAATCAACTATCCAGGGTGAAGAATCATCTTCTACTAAACACGACTCAAGAACAAGTAAATCATATTTACTTTTCTTGGACTTCTTCTTGGTTTGGGCTTTCTTGGGTTTGGGCTTACCCTTCGCTTTCCTAGTAGACCTCTTTCTCTTCTTATTATTAGAGTAGGAAGATGGTTCGGCAACATTTGCCTCACTGGTCTTGCCCTTGCAGTCCTTAGTCAAGGACTCAAAGGTAGTGAGCTCATTGAGCAACTGTGTAAGATTGAATCTTAACTTGTTCATCCCGTAGTTGCTCTTAAATTGATCGAAACTCTTTGGAAGAGTCGTCAGTATGATGCTCACTTGATTGGGTTCATCAATGGCCCCACCATTGACTTCTGCCATGTTAAAGTAAGACATCATGCTCAGGACATGTTCCCAAACTGACGTACCTTCCTTCATCCGAGCGAGCATAGCAGAACGAATGGCTTCGTGTCGCTTTTGCTAAGAGGGTTGCCCGAACATAACTTTTTATGATTTCAAATGCTAAAGTTATTGCTTCATGCTTTTTGACAAGCACGCCTGTCATAGCAGCCAACAGATATGTTTGGGCCTTCTCATCAGATGAGACCCATCGCTCGTATGTCTCACGAACAGTTCGTGTGGCATTGGCAGCAAGCGATGGAGGACATTTCTCCGTAAGCACAAACTTGAGGTCTTTGGTGACCAATATTGCATTAATGTTAAGTTTCCACTTATTGTAGTTATCACCAGTTCATTTGTCGTTTGCGAGAATTTGAAATAATGCAGAAGACATTATTGCTGAAATAAATAAAACATTCATTCAGTCATTTATTTAAAACAAGTGCGAGTGCTTTGGCATAAATTTAAACATGATGCATGCACATGTTTAACGAACTAGAACTACCCTAAAACTAGTTACTATACCACGGCAATCCAACATACCACAAAGAAGTGTCATCTTAGGGTCGGTCAAGTCTTTGCATGTTGGACCGAGACATTCTCAATCAAATGATATTCTAGAATAACCCTTATTCTATATCATTCAACCATCGTTCATTCAGTCAGATTTTTAATTAACAAACTTAATCAAAACCTTCGTGAGTGTAACCCACCGTTTCAGATCTCACGAGCTTAACTCAAAAATTGCCGCCTTAGGGTCGGTCAATCCCGAAATACCCTCATAAATCCTATCCGTTAGAAAATCAACTTTAGTATTGACCTTTGTTGAAACCCTCCTTAGGGAGGACGAAAGCAAAGCCGTCACGAGGCCCCACTCGGATCTCACGGTGTTGAACTAATGATGGAGACCGCAGGATATATATGTCATATATCCCCCTCCCACTCACTATTTTAAAATTAGGGATTTCTATTAATCGTTAATGCACCTAGATTCTATAGGATTAAACGACTAACTTTAATCAAGTTATCTAGCACATTAACTAATTAGAAACAAATACTAATTAACTAATAAATTATTAATGATTTTTAACAATTAAAAATCTAATCTATTAGTGAATAGTCTAAGCTTTTGTAAGCTATTTACTAAGGTCAGATTATTATGTTAGTGTTTACCAAATTTTAACTATTAAAACTCTAACACTTTATTCGGTTCATTTATTATTAGGTAATTAATCATATTAATCCTAATTACGATGAATAACCATATTAATCTAATTTATTAAACTCTTTAATAACTAGGTTAATATTTATTAGAATTACCAAGTTTTCTAACCATTAAAAACTAATCTCATTATTCATAGCTAATTATGTATATTGCCCATTTTAATCACATTTAAAAAAATACATAAAATATCAGGATATGATGCATGTATGACATATCAAATATATTTGTGTAGACACATCTAATCTAAATGACATACATATGCATGACAATTCTTTTATCATCACATAATATAAAGCATACATGAATTGATCGAGTATTGTGGATTATTTAACCTAAAAATTGGAATCTAAAATTACAAAAATTTCCCAAGGCATTCAGTGGTCTTCTAGTAACTTCAGATATCTTCCAGACTCTTCAGGTCACTCCGATTCATCTCATGAATCCATCTTCGTGATTTTTCAAGGTCTTTGTTGGTGTCAGTGTTACCTCACGAGAGCAATCAATATCTACCAAATGTTTTGCACCTGAGGTCCATCGAGTCAATATAAGTGATGACAATATACTTTGCATATTCATGGCTTTCATTACACTGAATGAGTAGGTACAAGGAATACTTGAGGTCTCAAACAATTTACACGAGCATTGAATTTGATTGGTCGATGGTATGAAACAGGTTGTCCATGTCAGATTCTCGAAACCAAACCTTTTCAATGTATAAGTATACCTATCCACATCCTGTACACAATTGCATATGCTAAATGATGCTTCTTCTTTAATTTCATCCCGTACAAGGAAAAATACATTCCTAGTGTATATGGTTGCAGCATGTTTCTTTAGGCTTGTCAAATGAGTAGAATATACTGATGTGATGTTACCACAATGGTAATCATTAAACGTTTCATTATGTCGAATGCACTCCAATGCTCTATCGATGTTTTGCATGAACTCATACAGCTTAAGTCGACAACTAACAAATCAATTAAGGAATGAATTCATACTTTCGCAACGTTATGTGCTTCGCATCCCACCAAAAAAACTGTCTAAGAAAAGTTTCTACCCACAGTTTTCGTTTGGAATACAGTGCATTTACCCACTCATTGTTGTTCAACCGGAATTTGACAGCCATGTTTTTCCATTTCAGTTCAAAGTCTTCGACTGTCATATAAGTCAACATGGAACTACAGAATGCTCGTGTAAAGTTTCCGTCTTGTATATTTGTCTGAACGTTGAGCTCAAGATGCCAACAACATAACCGACGAACGGAGTTAGGCATCACTGTCTTTATTGCCTTATGCATGGCTTTTTTGCCATCACTAACAACGGATTGAGGCATCTTACCGTGCATTGAATCCAAGAAGGTTCGTAACAACCAAGTGTATATCTCCACGGTTTCATCCCCTGGCAACCCAAAATCGAATATGGTTGTTGATTTGTGATGATTGACACCAACAAGCATTACAAGAGGTCTTCGATACACATTTGTTTTGTATGTTGCATCAAATGCTAATACATCTCCAAAATAACCATAATTTGAACGAGACGTCGAATCTGCCCAAAACAAGTTACCGAATCGATCATTTTCATCCAAAGTATATTCGAAGAAGAATTCTGGAGCAATTACCGTTTTTGCAGTCAAGTAGGATATAACGCAATCGGCATCAGAAGATTAAAGCTCATTCCTACGAAATGCATCTAAACGATTCTGCAAGTCTTTCTTTGTGTATCTGACATTTGAAAAGCTACCGGCCTCATCCATAAAGTGGTTCATCACTTGAGCGGTCTTCACACCAACTGAGTGTCACGACTGTAATTGTGCAATATCTGAGTCTTTGAAACTTCGATGTGATCGTAGGAACTGAGTGTGATTTTGTGACACCAAACCGTGAGTATGTTGAGTAACAAACTCTTTAACAACCCATACCTTATTATTCTGGTGATATTGAACTTTTAACGCTGCACAACATCCATCTCAAGTTTTAGCAGTGGGTTCACGTTTTTTTTCGATTCATTGAATATACTTTTGTGCTCTGTACCCTTGCTTAGAGCATACCCACATTCGTCTTGTAATAACATCTTGGCTATCATGTCTCATTTCATCCTTTTTGGTACTAAACCAAACAGCTTTGGAGTAGTTGCTGTAAAAGGACTCAGCGTCTTCAACTGAACCAAACTCCTTTCCGATTACATCAGTAGGTTGCAAACTTCTAAACTGACCCGACTCATCCAACTTGGTTAACTTTGGGAGATTACTAATGTTTGAAGTAGAAACAGGTGTGGTTGAGACAATCTGATCGGTGAAAAGTGGATGGTCAATTTCATCTTCCAGATCATTCATGTTGTAACTGGAACTGCCGTAATGGTAGTTTTTGTATACTGTGTTTGTGTTATCCCAAGCTAAAGGCTCCCGTTGGTCCAAATCAAAATTTGATTTGGACATACTACCAAAGTATGAGTGAGGATCCATCTGTCAACAACACAATAGACCACTGATTGTTTAATTTGATGTTTTTTTTTTTGTATTAATGAAACCTTCGGTTAAATTTAATTGAAATGTAATATACACAGGTTAAACACAGGAAAAATACATACATGTACAGAGAAGATAACAGTATTTCCAATACAGATGTTTTTCTGAACAAAATGTTTAAGACAAAGGAATAAGCAGCACCTAAATGTGGAAGACAAAAGGAAACACATCAATGTAAATGTTCAAGGCAAAGGAATAAGCAGCTGCTAATTGTTCAAGAAGGATGGAAAACGTCGCACCTATTGCTACCTTCAAATTGTGATGTTTAAGCAGCTGCTAATTGTTCAAGAAGGAAGGAAAACACAACTATTGTTACCTTGAAATTGTGATGTTTGAGCAGCTTTTTGTTCTTGAAGAAGGAAGGAAAATTCAACAGCTTTTGTTAATAACAAATTGTGATGTTTAAGTAGCTCCAAAATCTTAAAGAAGAAACAAAAACCCAATAACAAATATGGGATCGATTTTTGATGTTTGAGTACCAGCTAAATGTTGAAGGCAGAGGTAAACCCAACATTTAAACTTCTAAAGATACTGATGTTTGAGCACCATTCTTAACATGTGTTTACGATGAACAAATGCTTCCCGCGGAAGCCAATTCAATCTTCAAACAAGCCAAAAGAAAAGCACCTGGAACGCCATAATGTTAACATGAGTTGTATGACTTAAGTTAGGTGGTGTTAACGGTTAACAGGTGGGTAGAGTTGGTGGAGATAAGTAAAGCCAATTGAATGAAAACAGCCAGCCTCCTATAACATAGTTAACTAGGCCCAACCATCAGACTAACAATAACTCAATTTAGTTTTATCTTATTCTTTTAAAGAAATTGGGTTCTTTGGGACTCAAGTTTCACTATAAGAATAATCATGCAATCACTCAGAATTATTTACTGCAATTGCTTAAGTAAATGATTTTTGGTGATTACCAAATTAATGCTCCAAATTGTTACCAACAATGTATAACGTATTAGTGTCAGACAAAAACAATGTACTTACCACGATAGTATAATTAGTTACAAAGTGTTTAATTTTTCCGTGAAAATAGTTACAAGTCAAATTATTAAAAAAAATAGTTACCAAAGCAGTATAAGAATGAATGTAATCAATAATGTTTTCATGGCGATAGAGTAATTAGAGTTTCCAATCCTTTTAAAATTAACTTCACATTTGATTAATCGTTGAACACAACGGAAACAACTTATTTACAACCTTGTACAATTTAATTGGACGATATTATTCTATGAATATAAGCAAATTTAATTTCTCTTATGGAATCAGATTACAATAGTTTATTAAAATTATTATTTTTATTATTATTACTATTATTATTATGGCCTTTTGAAACATAAAAAGAATTTCAATGCTATGGAGGAAATCGATTCATGTCAGAAAAAAAAAAACAATATACTTACCACATAATCAAACTTACTTATAGAGAAGGAATCGTTTCCATATGCCTAATATCATTCTCAAATAACAATTGTCGTGAAATAGTTAAAAGTCAAAATATTCAAAAAAAACATTGTTATGAAAGCCGTAAAAATGGTTACTAGAGCCATAAAAGTGGTTATCAATACTGTGAAGATGGTTGCAAGTCAAAAAAGAATAAAAAATTAAAATTGGTTACCAGAGTCTTAAAATGCTTACTAGAGCCGTAAAAATGTGTACTAATGGCGTGAAAATGGTTACAAGTCAAAATTTAAAAAATCAAAAGGTAGTAACCAAAGCCGCAAAATGGTTACTGGGGCCGTTAAAATGGTTACCATTACCGTGAAAATGATTACAGGTGAAAATATCAAAAATTTAAAGGTAGTTACCGAAGTCGTAAAATAGTTACTGAAGCCGTGAAAATGGTTACCAATGCCGTGAAAGTAGTTACAAGTCTAAATTTTATAAATAAAAAACTGGTTACCAAAGCCGTAAAATGGCTACTGGATCCGTGAAAATGGTTACCATTACCGTGGAATTGGTTACAAGTCAAAATAAAAAATATTTAAAAGTGGTTACCCAACCCGTAAAATGGTTACCACTTCCGTGAAAGTGGTTACTAATACCGTGAAAATGGTTACAATTTGAAATTTCTAAAATCAATAAGTAGTTACCAAAACCGTAAAATGGTTACAGCATCCATGAAAATGGTTATCATTGTGTAAATGGTTACTAGTCAAAATATCAAAAATGGTTACCAATCACGTGAAAATAATTAAAAGTCTAAATTTCATAAATAAAAAACTGGTTACCAGAGTTGTAAAATGGTTACTGAAGCCGTAAAATTTGGTATCATTGCCGTGGAAGTGGTTACAAGTCAAAATTTTAAAAATCAAAAGGTAGTTACCAAAGCCGTAAAATAGTTACGAGGGTCGTTAAAATGGTTATCAATACCGTGAAAGTAGTTACAAGTCTAAATTTCATAAATGAAAAACCGGTTACTAGATCCGTAAAATGGTTACCACTTCCGTGAAAGTGGTTACTAATACCGTGAAAATGGTTACAATTTGAAATTTCAAAAATCAATACGTAGTTACCAAAACAGTAAAATGGTTAATTGATCTGTGAAATTGGTTACCATTACCCTGAAAATGGTTACAAGTCAAAATGTCAAAATTTTAAAAATGGTTACCCAAATCGTAAATTGGTTACTGGAGCCGTAAAAATGGTTACCAATCATGTGAAAAAAGTTAAAAGTCTAAATTTTATAAATTAAAAACTCGTTATCAGAGCCGTAAAATGGTTACTGAAGCCCTGATAATTGGTACCATTATCGTGGAAATGGTTATAAGTCAAAATATTAAAAAAAAATGGTTACCAATGACGTATTAATGGTTACTAAAAGTCGTAAAAATGGTTACTAGTACCGTGAAAATGGTTACAAGTCAAAATTATAAAAATCAAAAGGTAGTTAGCAAAGCCGTAAAATGGTTACCATCGCTGTGAAATTAGTTACAAGATAAAATATTTAAAAAATAAAAAATGGTTATCAATGCCGCATTAATGGTTACTAAAAGCCGTAAAAGTGGTTACTAGTGCCGTGAAAATGATTACAAGTCAAAATTGTAAAAATCAAAAGGTAGTTAGCAAAGCCGTAAAATGGTTACTAAGACCGTTAAAATGGTTACCATCGCAGTGAAAATGGTTACAAGATAAAATATTTACAAAAATGGTTATCAATGTCGTATTAATGGTTACTAAAAGCCGTAAAAGTTGTTACTAGTGCCCTGAAAATGGTTACAAGTCAAAATTGTAAAAATCAAAAGATAGTTAGCAAAGCCGTAAAATGGTTACGGGGGCCGTTAAAATTGTTACCATCACTGTGATAATGGTTACAAGATAAAATATTAAAAAAAAATAAAAAATGGTTACCAATGTCGTATTAATGGTTACTAAAAACCGTAAAAGTGGTTACTAGTACTGTAAAAATGGTTACTAGTCAAAATTGTAAAAATCAAAAGGTTGTTACAAAATCCGTAAAATGGTTACCATCGCTGTGAAAATGGTTACAAGATAAAATATTAAAAAAATAAAAAATGGTTACCAATGTCGTATTAATGGTTACTAAAAGACGTAAAAGTGGTTACTAGTACAGTGCAAATGGTTACAAGTCCAAATTTCAAAAATTAAAAGGTAGTTACCAAAGCCGTAAAATGGTTACAGGAGCCGTTAAAATAATTATCATCGCCGTGAAGATGGCTACAAGTCAAAATATCAAAAATTTAAAGGTGGTTACCCAAGCCGTAAAATTGTTACTGAAGCCGTGAAAGTAGTTACAAGTATAAAATTCATAAATTAAAAACTGGTTACAAGAGCCGTAAATTGGTAACTGGAGTCGTAAACATGGTTACCATTACCGTGAAATTGGTTACAAGTCAAAATATTAAAAAAATAAAAGTGGTTACCCAATCCGTAAAATGGTTATCACTGCTGTGAAAGTGGTTATTAATACCGTGAAAATGGTTACAATTTAAAATTTCAAAAATCAATAAGTAGTTACCAAAACCGTAAAATGGTTACATGAGCCGTCAAAATGGTTACCATTACCGTGAAAATGGTTACCATTACCGTGAAAATGGTTACAAACTAAAATATAAAAAATTATATGAAAATATATAATTAATTAATTTATCATAATTAAATATAATTTTTAATTATAGAACTTTTTTTATTTAGGTTTTAATTTAAATTTTTAAATTTTTTAAATATAAATTTTAAGGAATTGTAAAAAATAAAAATAAAAATAAAAATTTGGTGGCAACCGGTTTCCCCATTGGTTTTTTAATTATTAATGGGGGTACTGTTTGTGGTTGTATCATACAGCCAGCTGCACAGCAACCATCCCCATATATAATATACCTTATGTATATGTTTTTTGGTTTAAAAAAAAAGACCCGATTGATACACTCATCAAGTGCATGCGTTTGGTATAAAAAAAGAGAGAATATATTTGTATGCTCTACTTGTAGTCGTGGACGAGAGATTCTTAGGTGCATCTGATGCACCATGCATCTCCCAATCTGATGTTGCCATGTCAGCAAACTTTGCTGACGTGGCAACATCAGAGTGGGAGATGCATGGTGCATCACGTTGCACCCAAGTTTTAGGCGTCGTGGACAGTTAACACAATATATATATTGTTGACGTCGATTTCTGGATGTATGAGAAAAGTCAACAAGGATTGGATTTTAGCTGTGATTTCAGCTGTGATTTCAAAGAGAAAGAGAAAGAGAAAGTAATCGGACGTAAGTTTTTTACGTGGTAAAACTCCGATGACCGGAGAAACGTCCACGGGTGGTTGAATGATCAACCAAGCCAAAATCCACTATGAAATAATATAATTACAATTCTCGATCTCTCTTTCTTCTCTCTGTATTTTTCTATGATTGCTGTCCTCTTTTGTGTGACGAGATTATGAGTCTATTTATATGTCTATAGAACCCTAATCTTCTTTGTACAAGTAATAAAATATATTTGTATTTAATTATGATTGTTTACTTGTTTGAAGTAGTTTGTCTTCTTTCCTGTTTCGGAGACTTGTATTGAGATCGAATGAGACTCTAGTAATGTAGTCCAATTAGGACTTATTTCCTTATAAGAGCGTAGTCTTTTTGAAGAAGTAAAATTGTTGACTAATTAGGAACCCTCTGCTTGATAATTCTGCTATTCTTGGAATTCCTCTTTGATATGGATATCTTCATGAATTTTAATGACTCGATTCGTGTGAGCTACACGCTGGGCTTTTTATTTTTCTTCATGTTTATCCCAAGTAGGAAACGATATCAGCCGGTCCCGAGTGACATCATCTGATCCCGAGTAGAAAATGTCACCAACTAGCCCCAAGTATGTTTAACTGACCCCGAGTAGTATATGGCGTCAATTGACCCCGAGCAGATCATGTTCAATACTTGTTTATTCAAGCTTCTCTTCTTTGGTGATGTCTTGTAGGATATTTTCTGAATGTCTATTCGGATGTCCACCTGGCAATTTTATCCTCTTTGTCAATGACGTGTATATCTGATAAAATTTACATACGACAATACCCCCTTAAAATATTTTTGCTGAATAGAATTTCGTTTCGGGCAAAAGTATTTTAATCAATTCAATTTTCATTTCTGTGCCAGAGTAAATGTCTTATCATAATGGCGTGTCTTAATGGCGACTCTGTAAATTCGATTTGTCCCTTCACGCGAGATCTTTAATGATAGAGACGTCTTAGAATTCTAACGGCAAAAGCCAGTTCTCTTCTTGACACGTGTTCTTTACCTCTTCATTTTTCGATACCATTTATGAGAAATGACCTTCGCGTCTCCCCGTGCACCGCCTACGTCATCAAGTCTCGTCACAGATTTTTCCCGCCTTGAGACCCTAGGGTTTTGTGTAATCACCCCTTTTAAATTCTTCACTGAAGGGTTGCTCTGGTTCATTCTAAAAAACTTGAAAACCAGAAATTTTTGCCAGCCCATATTTCTTTGCGCAGGAAATCACCATTTCTCAGTAGAAGATTTTACGTTCAGATTTCTTCATTCAAGATTAGTGTTAATGAATCTGTCCTCTCGTCAACGACTTTTACTATCACTTTCGAAGCGCTCGATCGTGGGGATTTCCAGCTAGTTTCCTGAATTCGAAGATTATTGGGGGAACTCTCTCCTAATGAACCTCCATTTTTAGAAGTTGACGTTTCTGGGCTTCACCCTAACGTTCATTTTTCTATATTCAGTTCTGATTTTTCATCTAGTTCTGAATTTGACGTTTCTAATCACAGGGTACCTCTACGAAGGATGGGAAAACATCAAAGCAGAAATGAAGTCCATAAGCACAACTCGGGCAGTGTTCGGATCTTGGAGCAGACTGTTAATGAGAACGATGTTGAAGAGGCGTTCAGAGTATCTCGTCTCACTTTCTCTGTTGGTCTCCCGAGTGGGTTTGACACCGAGCCGAATGTGGTCGGGGCAGATGAGATCGAGAAATATGGTTCCCGATTCGATCTAGACAATTCGGTTACTTTGATTCCCGCTGGTGATAGAGCTGCTTGGAATCCTTCCCCAGGCATGGTGGCAATCTATGAATCCATGCTCTGCTGCGGCGTCACACTTCCTCTTCAGCCGTTCATTGCCTGGTTTTTTATTGAAGCAGGGATTGCCCCGACTCAACTGGCCCCGAACAGCTATAAGATATTGATGTGCATGTGGCACATGTACAGCCGGATGAACTTGTCGCCGCCTTCCCCAAGTGAGATCAGACATTTCTTCACGCTGAGGCAGTCAGGCAAGACAGGGATCTATTTCCTCATGTCTAATCCGCCAGACTGCTGGGTCCTCGAGGGGACAAAGGTGAACTGAGGAGTCAATACTTCTGATGACCCTAAAAAGAGGGGGTTTGTATGGGGATTCCCTTCATCCAACAAGTTCTGGAAGAACAGTTGGTTTTTCACCTGAGGGAATCTGGGTCTTGAAGTCACCTTCTCGGCTGGGGAAACTCGGAGGGTGCTGAAAGTTTCCCGCTTCTTCTGTTCTCCCAAGGTTTGGAACAACAAGAAGCTTAAGTTTAGCACCTCTGAGCTTACTAGACTTGCTCGGTCAACAGTTCGTACGCTGGAGAAGAGGAGCAGGTCTTATCTTTTCAAAGAGACAAAAATGATAGAGCTCGGCTTCTTCAGCCAGATTTCGGCTTACCGCAGGCGATGTAAGTGATCTTTGTAACCCTATTTTTTTTTTCTTTTTTATTGTTATTTTTTACTTTTCGTATTCTGACTCGGTCCCCATTTTTTTTCTAAGTGTATGACACAGACATCGTCTGCGACCTTCAAGCTCGCCAAATGAAGTTGATTCTTCAGGTGAGCCGAAAAGAAGCTTCTCGTCAGAGCAATAATGGTATTGCCCTGCTTGAGTCTGATGAGAAAACTGATGTAGCCGAGGAGCAAGTCCCCGAATATGTCCCCGAGGATGTCGTTCAGCCAACCTCGGGGGAGACTGGTGGTCCGAGTGGCCCGATCGATACTCAACTGCCTGATGACGGGGAAAAGCAGAGTGAAAGTCCTGGTGAAGAGCCTGCAGAGCGGTCAGATGCTGGTGATGAAGGTAATACCTCAGCGGGACAAGTACCTATAGGTCCCAAATTTTTTAAATCTTTCCAGGATAATGCTTAGAAAGATCCCGCAGCTGATCTCAGCTTCCATCGTTCTCGGGCTGAGAAGCGGAAGGTGGTCGGCTCTCCTACTCACTCTCTCAAGGTAGCTCGGGTGGTCTCATTCATTGACTCCAGTGATAAAGATACTGGGGCTGAGATTCACCCGAGCGTTGTTAATGTATTGGCGGATGCAGAGACTTTGGAGCCGAACAGGAGTTCCCCTCCCCACGAGGTTGAAGATCAAAGGGCTGAACCCTCGGGGGTTCCTTTATATCCTTCTCCTCAGGATATGCTACAGGAGATGTCATCCGGTCGGGCTTTCATCGGGGATGACCGCTGGAGTTGTTTTCGGGATGGCTCCCTGACAGACCATCTTCAAAACGTTTTTAACGGTGCATCTTATGTAAGTTATCCTTAACTTCATCAATTTTTTTGTTTATTCACCAGATTTTTAATTAAACTTCTTTGTAGATGGTGACCGATTTCACTGAGTTGGTTGAGACGCAGCAACATCAAGCTGATAGAATAAGGCGTCTCGAGGCTTAGCTGAAGGAAAGTGAGGATAGCCGTGCTCGGGTCGAATCGACTTATCAACAAAAGGTTGGCTCTACCCAAGTATTTGCCGACCACTGCTTGGCAAAGCAGGTGGAGGCCGAAGAAAGGGCTTCTTTGGCAGAAGAGATAACTTAGTCACTTCAAAATTTATTGTCTTTTGCTTAAGAATCAATGCTTAGGGTCGAGCAAGAAGCGGAGCAGTCTAAGTCGGCGTATGAGCAGAAGATCGAAGACTTGGAACGCCAGTCTCTGACGATCGAGTCTCTATCCAAAGAGGCCAGGCTGGAACTAGAAGTGCAAGAGGTATATCTTTTCAAGAGATCCTCTGCCTATGATGCCCTTCTCCTTCTGGAGTTTCAGCATGGGTTGGTTTCAGTTGGCAAGTTCTTCAAGGTTAAGAATCGGGCGACTGAGAAATAATGAACCAACTGGAAGCTGTCGATCAAGAATCATGTGGATCGATCCTTGGAATCTCTTCGAACTCAGATGAAGGAGTGGAGAGCTTACTGCCGTAGCCGAGGAAAAGAGCCTCATCCTATGCATTTGGAGGTTCCATCCGAGCACTCCCTCTCAACTTTTTATGCCAGTCAGGAGCCGGTCTTGGAGGGTGTGGTCCCTGATGTCGGACCGATCCCAGGAGAAGATTACAGCCAGTGGATGGACGATTCGGTCGACACGATTGCTTGGCCTTCTAATAAAAGTCTGCTCCGCGAGTACGAGATGGTGTCCGACCCGAGTATTGGCAAGAGTTCAAAATCCTCACAACCTTGATTTTTGTAGAATTTTCATAAGTTTTTTATAGAAATTCTTTGTAACAATTCTTTGTAATTCTTTGTAATTCTTTTACATTCTTTTGTAAAGAATTCTTTGTAACAATTTTTTTTTTGTAACGATTCTTTGGAGAGATTAATAAAATCCCGAGTTTAGCTTTTCTGAACCGAGTGGTCTTGATCTGATTTATTGCTTCAAGGAATTTCACCTTCAACTTGACTCTATTGTTCATGAGTATCTTATTAAACTAGCTATTTCTGATGTTCGGCTAACTTAACCGAGTATCTTATTAAACCGGTTTCGTTCCCCGAATAATTTATAACGCCAAGTATCTTATTAAACTGGATGTAACAATCTTCATGCCAAGTATCTTATTAAACTGGCTAATTCTGATGTTCAGGTACCTTCACCGAGTATATTATTAAACCGGTTGTCACTCAAATAATTTTAATGTCAAGTATCTTATTAAACCGGCTCTTGCAATCGTTATGCCAAGTATCTTATTAAACTGGCTAGTATTATTAACCGAGTCATCTTAAAACAGGCAAGTAAGTTTATAATTGTGTTTTATACACGGTTGCTACCCGAACATTACATCAAGGCTCACCATGATCATATGTTCGAGTCCTTACGCATTACCGATGACGTCTCCCTAGTTTTTATGCTTAAGGGTTTGCCGAATTGTTAAGCATTTTGATACACTTAACACAGCTACGCATTTCACCTGAATTTTTCGATAACGTCCCGAGCCTTTCTCCAGAATCTGGTGCATCGGGTTTGCCTTTTTGCTAAGGTCAATTTACCTTGCTCGGCAGGCATGCTCCTTCGAGCTTCTCCGCCCATTCGGAAATCAATGGTCTCAAGTATTATATTTGCATGTTCTTATTATCATGCTTGTCTTCCATATGTTCTTATTATCATATGCTTTATCTTTCAGAAATCCTGAGTTTGATTTTTATTTATAACTGCAAAATCAACAAAGATTTAAATTCCACAGCTAATATCTGACCTAACTAAATTGTCCTAACTAAAAAAAAGAACAAAAAATAATTTAAGGATAGAAAATCTTCAGATATTGGGCATTGCATGGTCGGGTAAAACCCCTCCATTGGGTCGTGCAATCCAATACGCTTCATGGCCAGCTATTCCTTCGACTTTGTACGGGCCTTCCCACTTATCAACCAGGGAACCTGTAGCTTTATTTTTTGTGTTCAATGACACCTTTCTGAGTACCAGGTCTCCTAGTTGGAATTTTCTGACCCGAACATGAGAGTTGTAGTGGCGAGCTACTCTTTGCTGATATGCTATATTTCGAATTCGGGACTTCTCCCTTTTCTCTTCTAGCCCATCTAGGCTTTGTAATAGCATATCAACATTATGTTCTTCATCATATAGCCTGACCCGGGGTGATGCATATGACGTTTCTATGGGGATAACAACTTCTGATCAAAACGCTAAAGTGAATGGAGTCTCTCCTGTTGACGTTCTTGTTGTTGTCCGATATGCCCATAATACTTCGGGAAGCTTTTCAACCCATCTTCCTTTCTTGGGATCTAGCTTTGCTTTGATTGTGTGCTTGATGATTTTGTTCACTACTTCAACCTACCCATTTGTTTGAGGGTGGACAGGTGTGGCATAGTAATTGGCAATCCGATACTCTTTGCACAACTGTCTGAATTTCAGGTTATCGAACCGGTTACCGTTGTCAGTGATTATAGTGTTTGGGACTCCAAACCTATAAAGTATATTCCTTTTCATGAAATTTGTGGTGTTTGCTTCTATGATATGCACCAATGCTTCAGCTTCTGCCCACTCGTGAAGTAGTCAGCGGCTACTATGGCATACTTTGCTCCACCCCTTAACCCAACTGGCATTAGGCCGATTGAATCCAAACCCCACATGGCAAATGGCCATGGGGATGTGAGGTTTCTGAGCTGTTCATGGGGTTGTCGGATATCATTAGCAATCCTTTGGCAAGTATTGCAACTCTCTAGATATCTCTGTGCATCTGAGAATAGAGTAGGCCAATAATAACCTTGCCTGAGTACCTTGTGTGCTAAACTTTTACCCCCTGTGTGGTTTTCGTAAACTCCTCTATAGATTTCCTGTAATATTCGATATGCATCCTCCTCTGACACACATCTTTGGAGTGTTCACCCCCTTCTGTATAGTTCTCCACCAACCAATGTGTACCTTGTTGATCTATACCTGATACGTTTTGCTTGTAAGGGATCTTCTGAGAGCACGCCTTTTTCCAGGAACCTTTTTAGCTGAGTCATCCAACGGTCTGGCGGTGTTTAGATTTCTAAAATTTCTAAGTTTCTTGGTTCAGCTGTGCTCGGTTTGAGGAGTTGTGCAATCGGAATAGTCTTTGGCCTGATTGTGGTTGTTGCTGACGCTAGTTTGGACAATGCATCTGCCTTTTCATTTTCCTCCCTGGGGATCTGGGCAATCTTATATTCTTTGAATTTCTGGAGGAGTTGTTTTGCAATGTCAAGGTAGGCTATCATGCATTCATCCTTGGCTTGGTACTCGACCAGGGCTTTGTTGACAACTACTTGTGAATCACTGAAAATCTCGACTTCATCTGCCTCGAGAGCTATGCGGACTCTGAGTCCAGCTAGTAGCGCCTCGTACTCAGCTTGATTGTTGGTTGCTTTGAAATCAAACCTCACTGCACATTCGACATCATCTCCTTCTGGAATGCATACTACGATCCCTACCCTGCTGCCATGAGTGTTTGAAGAGCCATCAACATACAATTTCCATCGGGAATTTTTTCCCAACATCCTTTTTGCTTCCAGGTTTGGCTCTGTGAACTCTACTATAAAATCTGTCACTGTTTGCCCTTTGAGGGATGTCCTAGAGACGTAGTGGATATCTAATTCACTTAGCTCGATAGCCCATTTGGTCAGTCTTCCTGAAATCTCTGGGTTCTGTAGAATTTGCTTTAATGGGCAGTCAGTGAGAACCTGGATTGTATGAGCCTGAAAATATGGCCTTAGCTTCCTTGCTGCTGAAACCAATGCTATGGCCATTTTCTCTGTCTTTGAACACCTGGTCTCGGCTGATAGAAGTGTCTTACTGGTGTAGTACACTGGCTTCTGTATTTCATCTTCTGTTCTAACTAGGACTGAGCTTATTGCTAGTTCTGTAATTGTTAAGTACAAATGGAGTGTCTCTCCCATCTGTGGTTTTGAAAGGATGGGAGCCTGCCCTAGGTATTCCTTGATTTTTAAAAAAGCCTGCTCGCACTCTTCATTCCATTCGAGTCCTTTTCTTTTTTTAAATACTTTGAAAAAGGGTGCACATCTATCTGTGGCCTTTGAGGTAAATCTACCCAAGGAAGCAAAGCATCCTGTTAGGCGATGTACTTCTTTTAGTGTCCTTGGTGAAGTCATTTTCTATAGGGCCTGGATCTTCTCAGAGTTGACTTCGATTCCTTTTTGGTGAACTTGAAAACCCAGGAATCTTCCTGATAGAACTCCGAATAAACATTTGTTCGGATTTAGCTTCATTTGGTATCTCCTCAAAACATCAAATGTCTCTCGCAGATCTGAAGTATGCTTGTCTGTCGTGATGCTCTTGGTCAGCATGTCATCAATGTATACTTCCATGGTCCTTCCCATTTATCGTGCGAAGATTCTGTTGACCAGTCTTTGATATGTTTCCCCTGTTTTTTTTAACCCGAAGGGCATTACTGTGTAACAGTACAAACCCTGATCAGTTGTGAATGTTGTTTTTTCTTCGTCAGCCTTGTTCATCCGGATTTGGTTATATCCCAAGTAAGAGTCCATGAAACTGAGTAACTCATGGCCTGATGTAGCGTACACCAACTGATCTATCCTCGAAAGTGGAAAAATGTCTTTTGGGCATGCCTTGTTCAAATCTGTAAAGTCTACGCACATTCTCTATTGTCCATTTTTCTTTTAGACGAGGACTACATTAGCTACCCATTGAGGGTAGTTGACCTCTCTAATCGACCCTACAACGAATAGCTTCTCCACTTCCTGTTTGATTTCCTAACTTCTCTCGAGATTGAATGATCTTCTCTTTTGTATCATCGGTTTTGCATTCGGGTCTACTGTGAGATGGTGAGATATTATTCGGGCATCTATCACGACCATGTCTTCATGACTCCAAGCGAACACATTCTTGTATTCTTTGAGCATATCAGTGAGGCTTTGTTTGACTTTTCCTTCCAGGTTGGCCCCGATCTTGATCCTCTTATCTGGTTCATCTTATTTCAAGATAATTTCTTCCACCGGTTCAGTTTTGGATTCATTCGACTCTTCTCTTGGATCGAATTAGAATGACAGTGACTTTTTGTTCTTACTAGGTTGCGTTATAGTGCAAATCTGTTCATCATTTTTGTCTTTGTATACTGACAGGTTAGCTCTTCGGGCCATCTATTGGGATCCCTTGACTACACCGACCCCCTGTTCAGTCGGGAACTTGATCATTAAAACATAAGTGGCTATTACGGCCTTAGTTTTATTTAAGAATGGCCGACCCAACAATGCATTATACTGCCAATTGTCTAAGTCTACTACCACGAAGTTGAGCAATATAGTTCTCTGACAAGGTGCCACTCCGATCTTTACGGATAGCTTTACTGTCCCGAGTGACCTGACCTCAATTCCTCCGAATCCTCTGAGTAGAGTATGGAAAGGCTGTAGATCCTTTCGGTCCAACTTGAGTTGATCGTAGACGGCTACATTGAGAATGTCTGCCGAACTTCCATTATCTATCAAGATTCTCCTAACTTTCCGGTGACCAATCCGAGCACTTATGACTAAGGCGTCATTTGGCCGAACGTCGACCCCATGTGAGTCTGCTTCTGTGAATATTATTGGGTCCCATCCTTCATTTTCCATTTTCGGGTCTAGCTCTACCGAGTTCATGTCAAAGTTATGTCTTGCTTCTACTGCTTCTCTGATTTCCTGTGTTCGCTCTCGGTTACTTCTCCCAGTGGATGGTCCTCCAAAGATTATGTATTACTTCATTGGCCTCTGGACTGGCCCTTTGATTTCGACCAGAGCTATGATCGGCCCTGATCTCTTTCTTTGTTTCTAATTTCTCATCCCTTTTCAAGATTACATCCTGTAGATGTTCTTCCCGAATGAGGGTTTCTATGTAATCTCTGAGCTGGTAACACTTTGAAGTCTCATGACAGGTTTCCTTATAGAATCTGCAGTATTTGGTTGTATCCCGCCGAGCGAACTAAGACTGTCGTGGTGGCTCTTGTACCAGATTCTTTGCTTCCAGTATGGCCAGAATTTTCTCCTGCTTTTTCCAAAGATGGGTGTAGCTGGTGTATCTACCCCGGTATTTCTCTGTTGTCTGTTCGGTATTACGCCTGTTTCCCCCGTCCTTACTCTTTTCTTTGTTGTTTCCTTTCTGTTTTCCCTTTTGATTCTGCACATTGGACTCAGCGTCCTTTTCGAGTTTCCTCCATGCATGTAGCATCCTCCAGTGGCTAACTCTTCTTCTTCGGCTAGTGCATATCCTCCTACCATGTCCATCATATCTGTATATCTGGTCAGACGGGCTCTTCTTAGGTCAAAAGACAACCGTCCATTCTGTAGGTTGTTGATGAATGCAGCAATCATCGATTCATCGTTTGCACTGTCGATTTCTGATACCGCTTGGCCGAATCGCCCTAGGTATTTCTTCAACGACTCATCTTTCCCTTGTTTTATTTGAGAAAGGTAAGCCAGTGATTTTTTCCTATGAACATTGCTCAGAAATTACCTTGAGAAACTCCTGCTCAGTTCACTGAAACTTCCGATGCTTGTTGAGGGCAATCTCCCTAACCATCTTGAGCCTATGTCTCCTAGAGTTTATGGAAAGTTGAGGCATAGTAAGGGATCACTATGGGCATACTGAGCCATAGCACTTTTATAGCGTCTGACATGTTCTTTTGGGTCTGTATCCTTCTTGAACTGCTCCACGTGTGGCATCCTAAATCTTTCTGGGAATGAAGTTCACAGGATGTCCCTAGTGAACGGACTGTCAGAATCCTGGTCAGATAAATTGTTGTACCCATAACGTCTGACCAGTGCATCCATTTGACGCCTATTGTTCTCGACTTCTCGAGTTAGGCTCTGGATTACGACATCTCTATCTCTCACCAGACTTCCCTGATGGTTGAACCGCTGGGTGATTTTCATTCCTCTTTCTGGCTCTTAACTTTGATGCCTGGTTTCAAGTATGATTCCATGATGACGCTTGAGATGGTGCCGATCGCTATCTTCTGATGACGACCGATCCCTGTGTCGGTCATGTTTGTGGTGTCTAGCAAGGACTGTATGATCCTGGTTATGCTTCTGACGTGGTCGTTCCTCTTCAGGTGTTTCAAGTCAAGCCTGGTTGATTGGAGCAGAGTTCATTCTGGCTTTCGGAGTATTTAGTTCTGGCCCTACTACTATCGAACGAAGTCGAGCATGTGGGAGGTTAGGTGGTTGTGCTTCTTCTGCAGCCAGTAGATCAACTCATTCCTTTGTTGCGTCTGCCACCAATTGTTGCAACGCCTCTTGAAAGGGTTGTGCCAGGTCTCCGCTGGTCGGAGAAACTTGTTTGATCCCCGACAGGAATGTAGGTTAGTTCTCTGTGGTTGTAGCGAGATCTCGGGAGCTACTGTAAACATGGAAGTTATCTAGAGATTTTTGGACATCTCCAGAATTGCTTCTGCTTCCTGCCATTACCTTTAATTAAATCGAAGGTTCAAGCCCCTTCCTCTAGCGTCAATTGTTGACGTCGATTTCTAGATGTATGAGAAAAGCCAACAAGGATTGGATTTTAGCTGTGATTTCAAAGAGAAAGAGAAGGAGAAAGTAATCGGATGTAAGTTTTTTACGTGGTAAAACTCCGATGACCGGAGAAACGTCCACGGGTGGTTGAATGATCAACCAAGCCAAAATCCACTATGAAATAATATAATTACAATTCTCGATCTCTCTTTCTTCTCTCTGTATTTTTCTATGATTGCTGTCCTCTTTTGTGTGACGAGATTATGGGTCTATTTATATGTCCATAGAACCCTAATCTTCTTTGTACAAGTAATAAAAGATCTTTGTATTTAATTATGATTGTTTACTTGTTCGAAGTAGTTTGTCTTATTTCCTGTTTCGGAGACTTGTATTGAGATCGAATGGGACTCTAGTAATGTAGTCCAATTAGGACTTATTTCCTTATAAGAGCGTAGTCTTTTTGAAGAAGTAAAATTGTTGCCTGATTAGGAACCCTCTGCCTGATAATTCTGGTCCTCTTGGAATTCCTCTTTGCTATGGATATCTTCATGAATTTTAATTACTCGATTCGTGTGAGCTACGCGCTGGGCTTTTTATTTTTCTTCATGTTTGTCCCGAGTAGGAAACGATATCAGCTGATCCCGAGTGACATCATCTGATCCCGAGTAGAAAATGTCAACAACTAGTCCCGAGTATGTTTAACTGACCCCGAGTAGTATATGGCGTCAGTTGACCCCGAGAAGGTCTTGTTCAATACTTGTTTATTCAGGCTTCTTTTCTTTGGTGATGTCTTATAGGATATTTTCTGAATACCTATTTGGATGTCCACCTGGCAATTTTATCCTCTTTGTCAATGACGTGTATATTTGATAAAATTTACATACAACATATATATTAGAAGTTCTAGAATTGTTCTAGTAGTTTTTCCAAGAGGAAGAAATTGTTTCTTCTTCAATTATCTCTATGTCCTCCATTTAAGTTTCTGAGTACCGTGACGCAACCACACGCAGTTGCCTGTCCCGGGATATAGTGAGGAAGATCGAGTGGTTCAGACAAGAGTATAACGTAAAGTGAAGGGGCATCCAAACGTTGGTATGATTTTCCTCTCTTTATATTGACTTCAATTTCCTGTATATACATATATTTTATTATTGTAATAATTTTTATATGTATAAGTTCCAAAAAAGAATTATAATCCAAAGTTCACTGGTACCAGATCGTTTATGATCTGTATTAAAAAATTTAAAACTTACTTCCGTTGCGTGACCGGTGAACTGGATTCCAACATTTTTATGCTAAATACGTTATTATGTTGCTATGAGTTATGAGCGTATATTAGGCACGAAGCTTCCACGATCATCGGTTCAAAATCCCTAACAATTGGTATCAGAGCCTTGGTCGGTGAGGGTGGTTTCAAGTCTTTACGGGCTATCGTATGGAGGACTTGGTAGCCACAGTTTGGCGATGGCATTTTTCAAGTCTTTACGGGAGATCGTATGGAAGAATTGGTGGTATTGGGATGATAGTGATGGTTGCCTAGTATGGATTTAGCAAAGGAGATACGTCTTGTAAGCGATTTTGAACTCGGTAGAGTTTGATGAAAAGAAAAATAGTGATGGAGGAGATTTTTTTTTTTTTGTGGTAGGTACAAGTCATAAAGATCCAATTTGGGTTACACAGGGCGTTAATTGAATATTAAAAAAAATGAATGCTCGAATTCTCTGTGTGGTGTGGGGTTTATCCGGCAAAGCAATCCCAGTTCTAGTAGCAAGTCTTTCACCAAATGTGTGATGCAAGGACAAAATGTCTTTCACAGGGTTAGGTGATATAAGGACATGTTATCTTTTTGGCAGTTTTTCCCACTGGCCATGGAAGAGGATATGTTGCTGCTAGTGGTCCATAATTGTTCACAAGACATTGGTCAGAAAGTGATGCAAGGTGTATGGTGGACAATGATGTCGATGGCTGACAAACTCCCTAGTAATCTGACATGGGGAGTTGTACCGCAATTTCAGCAAGTTATTTCGACATGATGGTGGAACAACGAACACAAAAAAAGGAAGAAAAAAAAATCTTATGCTGGTTCATTCCTAAGTGATTATACCTTGTGACGGGATATGTTGATTCTCGGTGATGAGAGTCGTGGTTGTGGACAAAGGTCTTGAGAATTCAAGCCAAATAGGAGAATTCTTAGTTTTGGATCATATTCTCAAGTGAACCCAATGTGAACTAAACGAGATTCAACTGATGTGGAGCTTCTTGGAGACGTGGGAAATGTTTGGAAGTTGGAATGGTGTTGTTTGATGGAGGTTGAAGACCAGAAGAATTGAAGAAACAAAAAATGTGGTGCATTCCAAGTGATTTGTAACTGTTTATGAAGTGGGTGCGCAACCGTGACCCGATTAGTAGTCAATCATAAGCATGCGTCAAACGGGAAAGTGTTCTTTTAGGAAGTTCTTGTACTTAAAGGAAAATGATTTCTCCTTAACAAGAAGACTTGTCATAAATAGGAAATAGTATTTATGTGAAACAAGTAATTCTTGTACGTTTAGGAGTAAGATTTCCATTTACCCGATTCGTAGTCAAACATAAGCATACGTCAAACGGGAAATCTTCAACGGAAAAGGAAAGTGTTCTTTTGGGAAGTTCTTGTACTTGAAGGAAAAGGATTTCTTCTTAACAAGAAGACTTGTCATAAATAGGAAATAGTGTTTATGTGAAACAGGTAATTCTTGTACGTTTAGGAGTAAGATTTCCATTTATCTTAAACTCCCAATAACTAGTATAAATAGACATTTTAATTAGGCTTTTTTTATGGAGCAAAAAGAACACCATGTAACATCAGAACGTGGAGAGATTCGAGTGAGAGACTCATGGGAATATCCGGGGAGGTATCTAAGGGAATATCAATGGATCAAGTTATAGATCCGTGAGTGATATTCAGGGGAGACCTGGGGGATATTGGGGTTTCTTGATGAGGATCATGTGAGTGTGGTTTGGGGTTAAGGTGTGAGAGAGAATCATTGACTATATGGCTGTAATAATTTATCATATAGTAGAACTTTCTATATTATCCTAACGGCCAGCGATTTTTTTCCAAATTTGGGGTTTCCACGTATATCTTGTGCTATGATTGGTTTATTTTCTCTGATCTATTTTTCTGGTAAAAATATGGTATGAGTTGTAGGCGTATATTAGGGATGACGATTCAGCTAGGAATGTCGATTCAGTGATCATTGGTTCAAATTCCCCAACAATGTTGAAATTGATTCCATCGTGTAGAATCATACATTGGAACTAGTGGATCTTCCTCTCGGTAAAAAGCCTTTGGGCTATAAATGAATTTTCAAAAGAAAGATGAAGGCTGATGGAACGATTGATAAGTACAAAGCAAGATTAGTTGTCAAAGGATATAAGCAAAAAGAAGGCTTAGATTACTTTGGCACATATTCATCGGTTACGAGAATAACATCCATTAGAATGTAGATAGCAATAGCGACATTGCATGATCTAGAGATACATCAAATGGATGTTAAAACGGCATTTCTAAATGGTGATCAAGATGAGGAAATCTATATGGAACAACCTGGTGGGTTTGTCATTCCTGGATAAAAACACAAAGTATGTAAGTGATACCCGCGATTCTGTCGTTAGGAAATTACGGATCCCAAAAAGATATTTCTAAAAAGTTCCTACACAATGTGCTCTATAGTTATGAAAACTAGCAAAGCGGCAAGCGAGGGTATTGTTCCACAGGGAGGTGGGATTCATCGACCATCTCTAGTTCTAGCTATTATTACAACACTCTGAGCGAACTCGTGTGTTGTATGTGCGGAAAAGAGAATAATAATATAACTACATAACTTACATAAATCATACATACACTGATAGTTGGAATGGAGAGATGCATGAAATATGTATACGCTAGGGAAATGACTCAACCGTGACAATCCTCCTAATAAGCACTAAATACACATAGTCCCTCAAATGTGCAAGTATGTGTTATAGGCTTGTGTCCCCTTAATTAATCTCTAATCTCTCTCGATACCTTAGAGATCTCATCCACACAAAGCATGGATTTATTAAGTGCCTTGGAACACACAAAAGAGCCATATATGCTAGCCTAGTGATACTCTAACTTTCTGATCATATACACAAGACGTTTAGTTGGGCATGTAACATAGGTCATACTACAGCCAATGAATCATTCACAAAGCTAACCAAATACGGGATGGCAACCAAGTGAAGGCATTAAGAATACAATATACCCATATAACACGTATGTTACTTGCTCGTGTCCCCTTAACAAATCTCCACCCTCTCTCGGGTGCATAGAGATTGCATTCATGCATAAGCATGAATCCATTAAGGATGGTGGGACACACACACGAGCTCTACACGCCACACAATATATAACATATAACCTAAATGTCATTCACAAGGTGGCTAATCGAGTGAAAGCATTAACCGAGTGAAAGCATTAAGCACACTAAATATCCATATTACAATACAAGTACAAGAGGAATTTGGTTCATCTTTACTTCTAAGTCAAGGATTCGGTTTTATCAACCTCCATAGGATAGCACAAAATGAAGACAAGTTCACCAAACAACAATATGCAACATAGTTGATTATTATTCATTAATACCATTCAATTTCGGGTTAAAGGTTCATCCTCTTGATTTGGGATTTTTTCCACTATCAATTCATCACTCAACCCAAACTATAGGAGAGCAATTGTGTCTTAATACAAAGACCAATAAAGTATAAGAATATTGAACCAAGCTTAATTAAGCATAAAAATGCATCAACTAAGCCTTTCTTACTCTTTAGAGCTAAAGCTCTAGCACTCAAGTCATTCAGAACATGGTATTATGGGGCTTATCAACCAACATATAAACAAACATGGGATGCTAAATTACACTACTCCTACTATAAATTACTCTACTCCTAATCTCAATCATGCATACATGTCAATTTTGGCCCTTAACACACATGAATTTCATACCAAGAGATTTAATCATGCATACAAAAGAGCCAACACTTACTCAAAGAGTAGAACAAAACCAAAACGAATTTAAAAATAATCATATTGTTGACGGTGATTTTTGGATTGATTAGAATTTATCACACGTCACATAAATAAACATAAATCAATGAAATAATAAATTGCTTAAAAGAGAAAAGGGTAAAGGCAAAGGTAATATTTTACGTAAAACTCCAAGGTGGGAAAACGTCCACGATTACCGGTAGCGGCGAGAAAATTCACTATACAAAAGATTGTTACAAGCCTCAATCTCTCTTGTACTCACACAAACAGAATTTGTGTTTACCCTTCTGTAGGTGTTATTTGGATCTATTTATATATGCATAGAACGCTAAGCCTTGGTGTACAAGTAAAATAAGTTCCCGTAATGGAACCAAATTCTATTTTTTTGGAATCTTATTTTCCTCTTTCTTGTTTTATGCTGCCTGTATTATAATTACATCAGATCTCTTGCTCAATTTACATTTTGATATCTATTAGGAAGCTTGTTTCATTATTGGGATGTACTTCTAAATCTCTTGTTCAAGTCGAATTCATTCTCTACGTATTAGAGTCGTAACTTCATTAAACCTGAGTGTTATCCACGTGTCATGCAACCGACCACCTGTCAAACCTGGCCAAATTTACTTTTCCTCATCAGCAATTTTACCCGATCACAACCTTTGCCCCGACCATCTTGATAAACCCAATCGGGTCTTCTTGTTAGTTAGTTTGCGATATCTTGGTAGGGGGTTTGATGGGTCTTCTTTGGTCAACTTGGGTTGACGTGGCACCACAGACTCTGGTCTACTGCTGACGAGTTATATCATCTAAATCGTACCTACAATAATACCCCTTTAAACATACAAGGCCGAGTGTTCTTTTCAGAAAGGGAGTTACTCGGTGAAGTGTGTTTAATTTATTCTTCTTTTTTATCTTATAGTATATTAATGTGCAATAAATGCTTAACAACTAAGCATTAACACTAACCACATGCATTTTGGTTGACGGAATCATTTGTAGCATTTCGAATTTCGAACGGTGCATGATTTTTGAGGTTTGTACACCTATTTCCACTTTTGTACATTACGTCTGGTGACATTTGCATGTTCTGATGACGTCCTATATATTTTAAAAATTTACACTTCCCTCTCACGACTTCACAGTTTCTTCCGTAAAAACCCTAATATTTTCTTCTTCTCCAAATCTCAAGCTTTTCTTCAATTCTTTTTTTCTTTACCAACAGTTCGTGTTTCACTGCTCTCACCGTTATTTTAGGTATGGATCACATTCTCAGTTATTGATATTTCAAACTTCTTATGTGTGCCATCGAGACTGGCGATAAGGAGAATATCGCTAGGCTTGAATCTATACTTTGGGGTCACTTTCACACATACACTCCTTTGTTTCAACCTGTTGCTTTAAATGTAGATTACTTTGTTGCTCGTCCTAAGTTTTGTTCATTCATCTGCTAACCCTCATACTTTTACTTTTATTTGTGCTTGTCCAGATACACTGAGGACAACCAATTAGAGGCAAGCTGCCAAAGCTTCACCCAGGGAAACTGCCCATCTTGCGAGTGATTTGAAGATAATCTCATAAAAACTGAAGATGAAGGAAGTCTCAAGAGAACGACGGTCACGTATGCTAAATTAAGCTATGGATTACCAGTGTGCCTTCAACTATAAAGTCAATACGGTGACCAATGACGAACTCAAAAAATTCATGGATCGGTTTGACCTTCCACGTTCTGTTTTGATCTTCTACGGTGTGCGCTATATATGGAACCCTCATCCTGGTGCAGTTTCTATTTATGGGGACATGTTGTCCTCTGGGGTCACCATCCCTATTCAACCTTTCATCGCTCGATTTTTGACAGATGCAGGCATTGCTCATACTCAAATAACCTCTAACTGATATCGGGTGCTGATCAGTCTGTGGCACCTATGGAAGAAGATCGGGGCCAAGTCTCACCCCCCCCTCCCGACTCCCCAAGAACAGCTGGATTCCCTATGGTTTCGATGATAAACCTGCCCCTCCCACTCACAAAGACCATAAGGGCTTTATCTGGGGTTTCCCTTACTCGAACAAGTACTAGAAGAATAGTTGGTTCTTCGTTAGAGGTGATTGGGGTGAGATTGTGGTGGCCGATCCTAACCAACGAATAACTAGGAGCAATGTCCTGAGGCACTTCTGTAACCCCAAACTATAGAGTAAGACTGCACCTGTGATGACTCGGAGCCAGTCTAACACAGTTATTAAGGTAGCCTAAACTTTCTAGGAGGTCAAGGATTGCCATAATTTATATGCTGAGAAAGAAATGATCGAGATGGGGCTTTTCCCAGCTATCTTTACTCGACACAAGCACTGTAAGTCCTGAGTCCAATATCGCTTAGCTTTTGTTGTATGTATTTATTCTTATTGCTTTTCATGGGGTTTTCTTTTTAGTGTATGAGATGGACGTTATTGCTGGTGAACAAGCCGAGAAGGCTGAAAACCTTGACTTGGTTAGCAGGAAAGTGACTGTTGAATAAGTGACTCATGGAATCGCTCCCCCCGAGCACGACTTAGTGGATCACATTTATGAGTCTGATCGTGACACTTCGATGGCTCCTGCTAGAAAGGCTGAAAGGAGCGATCGTGATGATCCTCCTCTCAGAGATAGTGGAAGAGGGTCACCTAGGGACAGGTCTGCTCGGACAAGGTCTACCTAAAAAAGTTCTAATCGAGATAGGTCCTGTATAGAGAGATCTAGTAGAGATATGCCCAGCAGGGAGAGGTCTAGTAGAGAGGAATCTGGTGGAAAGGTTTCTGGTGCCAAAGAGGTCAAGACAAAATAGGGATCCTCTGCCCCCGAGGCTATCGGTAAATGAAAGGAGGCTCCGCCTGCTGTTGGTCTAACAGCTCCCCGATCGGGGGTTGATCCCATCATTTTTGATGAGGATGAAGAGGATGATCAGGACACCCGGACCTATTTAATTTTATGGGAGCAACAGTCGAAGAAAAGGGGCGATCGAGCGACTACGTTGCATGTATCCCTTCCACTTGCTCTGGTCAAGATAGCTGAACCGGCCTTGGGAAGGACTGGTGATGTGGCCGGGTCACAAACAGTAACGCGTTCCTCTCAGCCTGAGCCATCTCAGGTTCAAGTTGATCGTCCTTCTGATCGGGATACTTCTTTTCTGCCTACATAGCACTCTGGCAAGGCCCCATGCAGTTTTCCATTAAAGGTCATATAGTCTTCACTGACTCTGACTCTGACTCTGACTCTGACTCTGATGATGGTGGGCCCAATTCGGAGGAGCATTTCATTGATGAAGGAATGATTGATGTTATTGAGGAGCAGACACTTCTTTTAGTGTTTAAGTCGTGGCTATGCAACGGTCAAGTTGGTTGGGGATGCTGGGATGAGCCAAGCTAGGGATGCTCATATTAGCACATCTTCTGTGTCACTTCCTTAGGAAGGTGTCAGTGAAGGTCAAGTCCCTAAAGGGCAGGGGTTCGAGGCCCCTGCAACTGTCTTTCAGGCTGGATAGGCTATTGGAATTTCAAAGGTGTAAAATGTCACGGGCTCGATCCTTCCTGCAATACCCCCGACCATCTCTACTTATGGCAATAATGGGCTTACTTCATCAGCTTCTGCGACTGCTCCTGTTTCTGGGTCTTCTCAGCTCCCTAGTTTGAGTAGCTCTTACGTCGACCCCCTTTCCATGCCTCACACCATGTCATCTAGTGAGGGGTATATTAGTGACGTGTACTGGAGGAAAGCCAGAGCTGCTAGTAACTCCAAGAAAATCCGTATGATCTTCAATAATGGAGTTTTTGTAAGTGTCTTTTATGTTACCTTTCACATGTGTACATACCGGTGTTCTTAGTTTTCATTTTTTCTTTCAAGTGGTAAAGGAGTTGACCTGGCCTTAGCTGACCAGAAGAAGTAGGATACGAAGATATCCTAGTTGAAGAGGGCTCTTGCTGAAAAGGATGATACTCTCAAGTCATCCTCTTTTAGTGTATCCAAAGTCTAGCAATACGAGGAGAATATGAAGAATAGTGTTGCGACTAAGGTTACTCTGAGGAAAACTATTGTTAATGTTCAGGGTAGGGCCTCCACAACTGAGACGACTCAGAGAGCTCACCATAAGGAATGCTGAGCTGGAGAAGAGGGTCGTAAGGGCAGAGTTGGGAAGTGTTGAGCTCGAGTAGAGGGCCATTCTAACTGAAATAGCAATGGATAAACTCAAAGAGAAGACCCGGATCGCCCAAGACACCTTTACCTCTATTCAGCAAGTCATGATTGAGACGCAGTAGACATCTGAGGAGGCTCAGATCCATTATGAGCATCTGGAAAAATATCTAGAATAACAACAAGTCAGTATGAAGGTGCTCTCCTAGGAGGCCAGATCAGCCCTGACGTCCAGAATGTATAATGTTACAAGAGGTCTCTAGCCTTCGATGCTATCATGCTGAAAGAGTTTGAGAGAGAGCTGGTCACTGCTCGGGTGTTCTTTGGTAGTAAAGATAGGTCATCAGGGGAGGCTTACCAAAATGGGGACATTACCATCAATAGGCATAAATACGAGTCTCTAGAAGCCATAAAGAACCAAAGGATCAAGTGAATGGCCTATTGCAGATCCATTGGGAATGACCCGCATCCTATGCACCTGGAGATTCCCTCTAAGTCTTCTCTGTTGGTCTTCCATGCTGGGGAAGAAAATGGTGTCCTGACAAAGGAATTGACATTGACCCCTTGCCAGACACAGATTACTCCTCATTTATGGCTGACGACCCAGAATATGACATCAGTTGGCCAGACTTTGGAGACCTGACCAAGGATTATGGGGGTGACGACCCTCCTTCTGATGGATCCGGACCTGGAGGTCTCTTGCGCACTCCGAATACTTGATTCTTCAGCCATGCTCTCTGCATATGTTGTTCATGTAACCACCATTTTGTAATCTCTTAAGTTTATGATATTAATAATACCATGCTTTCCTTTTTGCTGTTTGTACCTAGACAAATAAGTTAGTATGAATTATATGTTTTGTTTTATGAACGGGATTACTCGGGGGCTTGAGCCAAATTGAGTAAGTAACTAAAAACCGAGTGATCTGCGAATGGTTATGACCATTTGCTTAACTTGAACTACGTACATTATACTGTACCAAGCTAACTATCTCAGCTATAACCAAATCCTTACGTATAGCGAGGATCATTTCGTAATTTAATCGCCCATTTTCCGTCATTCTGAATCGAATGACCCATCATTGACTGAACAATTTATGACTGGCCAGGGCTATCTATTAACTTTATATATACGTGCCTTGTGGCACTACGCTGAGCACCCTGACTTCAACCAAATAGTTCAGTATCATTAGTTATTTTTCTAACTCCGTTAGGTAATATGGTTTAGCCTGACTGATTGTCTTGCCTCTCTATTGTTGCTTGTTTGCCAAGTAGTGTTCTTTTTATGGACCATTTGCATGGTATCTGGTTTATAGACGTTTGTCTTTTATCTGTCAACTAAGTCATTCGGACTTCTCCAAATAGTCTGCTGATCAAGATTCATTGCTATAATTCCAGCCGACAACTCCCTCTTTTTATATAGTTAATAGATATCACTATCCATTTATTTGAGGGATAAAGTTAAAGAAAATATATAATATCAATTTTTCCCTTACATGTCATTTGTTTGGCACAAATTTTACCCTTTAAGAATTTCGGGAAGGCATGAATTTGCCTGAGTTGATTACATCTTAAATTGAAGACCTATACAAATTTATCATGTGTCACCATATTTAAAATAATATTTATAAGGTGTCGATATTGATACTCATAAAACTTATTAGTACACCCATATTTTATTGAAAACTTTAATTACAAAAATATTCCAATAGTAATTTACCAATAAGGACAAGTTACTTTAATTGTTTGGTTAAACTTTCTACTGCCTCAAAAGGTCTACAAACTTATATTTGAGTTTTTTAGAGTTGTTCGGCTGGGCTTTTGAGATCGTCTACTTTAAATTGAATAGAGGCTAGTAGAGTTTAAACTTCTACTAGGTAAAAACTCATGGGGAGATACTTTTCCAAATAGATATTCTTTTTATAAAAAAATCTACCAATCAAACAATTATAAGTTTTTTGTTTCAAAAACTCTATTTCTAATTGATCTACTACAAATAGATCTTTTACCAATAGAGGTTTTCCAAAAACCCAACCAAACAAGCTCATACATTTATTAATTATACTCATATCTTCAACTATATTTCTTTATTAAAAAAAACTTTTAATAAACTCTAATTTTAATGATAAACCCTAATTTTATTTCAAATATCAAAATTTCTCATCATCACATGATTATCATATTATTTTTGTTTTTCGTTTACGTATAGTTATAAACTCTATCAAAAAACCATTTTTTTTAACGATAGCGGTATATATCAATATGTTTTTTTTAAGATAGCCATAGACATTAATAAGAAATTTTTTTTAAAAGATATCTGTATAAATAAAAGAATTTCATAATGAAAATCTCTTGACCCCATATACGGTTTCACATATTCTCTTTTATAAGGCTCCTACATTCGAGATATTTCCAAAAGTAAGTTGGACCATCATTAAAAAAAGATTTGATTCCGAAAATAATATGCTTTTTTTTTATAAATTGGGTGTGATAATAATTTAAGAGTGTGTATAAATAATATGTATTAAAATGAATATATTTATTTCAATGAGGGTATTATTGATATTAGAATGAGTGTTTATAGTAATATTTATTTTTAAAATTTTAGATATTGGTGTACTTATAAAAATAGGTGTACTAATAAGTTTTATGAGTATCAACTAACCTATTTTATAAATAAAACTACGTTTTTTTGTTCCTTTTCTCGGTGTCCAATAAAAAAAAGGGAGAAAAAATCTTCCAAATGCTCAAAATCTACATTAAATAACAAATAAAGTCTAATTAAAAACTAATAAGTCTAAAAATTCTATGTGAAGTAAGCCATGGAAACTCCAAAACCAGAAGAAATAAGTCACATGCCAATGGATGAGGAAATAGAGGGTTTTGGCACTTTTTTGAGTTGGTTTTTCAACACTGTCTCTGTTTTAATAACTTTTGTTTAAAATGCATCAAAGTCAGTGACTTCCAAAAATGTCTTTACCGTACACATTTTTTAATTATCGTTTTGATTTTAACTTTTGGAATATATTTTGAAGTTGTCTGAGATCTACTTCTCTCTCTAACTGTCTTAAAATGAAAATCTCTGTAAATTGAAATACATGTTCATCTTCTTCTCCAACGAGTTCGACATTCATATAGTTATATAAGATCACTCATCTTATCAATTTGTAAATATCAAACTGATAAGATGCCTCAAACTGATAAGATGAGTGATCTTATGCAACTTCGAAAAATACAAATATCGAGCAATTATAATTTAAAAGCAGAATCAAGGAAACTCTAGATAATCAACAAAACTCTAGGTCAAATATAATGACGGTTCTCGCCTCTTGAGTGGATTTGATCAGCTTATGAAGCTTATAGAAAACTATACTAAAGTCTCAGACAAAAGTCTCGGAGAGTATTATAGAAATCTCGGAGATTGTTACAAAAGTCTAGAAAAAAGTCTCCGAGACTTCTGTAACACTCTCCGAGACTTCTGTAACACTCTCTGAGACTTTTATCGAGCTTTATCGATCTGAGACTTCTGTAACACTCTCCGAGACTTCTGTAACACTCTCGAAACTTTTATCGAGCTCTGTAACATTCTCTGGATTTCTGTAACACTCTCCAAAATTCTATCGAGACTTTATAACATGCTCCAAGACTTTCACTAACTTATTTATTGTTCATCATCATCGTCTTCCACACTCGAAAATCCCAGCCCTCAACAACTTTAGCAATGGAAGATTCAAAATCGAAACCCAATTTGGGTTTTAAATTGAACAAAAAGCTCTGGATTTGAGTGATCGTCTGGGTTTCAATGGGACTTTCTCACTATACTTCACAACTCTATCACTATAAACCGAATGAAAGAAAGCTAACGTAGAACAACTGTTATGGGTATTTTTATCTGTTCACCATAATATATGTCTTTTAAACATAAATTATTAAAATAGAGACACTGTTGAAAGGTCATCTCCAAAAAGTGTCATTTCATTTTTGAACTCCTAATGGACTAACTTCAAGGCTGAGTGTTGTATCGACTGTAATACATCTTGAGGTAGGTTCATTTCTAGTTTTTTTTTTATTGATTTTTATATCTTTAATCTCAAAACATGAAGATTTGGGTTATGCACTCAAGGCGTTGGATAGAATTCTCTGACCAAAAGAATTCATTTACTAGTTATGAGAGGCTATTTGTTGAGATGGATCATGGATGTAAAGTGTGATGGGAGAATGGCATTGGTTTTTATTTTATTTTTTAATTTGAAATTATGTATTAATTTATTAAATTTATTTTACTTTTGTCTGCTATAAATATTTAATTATTTTTTTATTGACACGTGGAATATTCCTTATTGAAAGATAAAAACGTCCCTAGAACCGTTAAGTTTGATTAACGATTGACTAACAGAAGGATCTAATTTTATGAAAATTTAGGAACCACTTATACTAAAAAAATAAACACGGTCAAAAAAATAATATTTCAACAAACTTTAGGGATTAAATTGATAATAGACTTTAAATATATCCACAAAATCTTACATATATTATTACATGGTTAATACATGTTATCAAATTATTGATCGAATTAACTATAAATAAATTAATATTCTTACATATATTTGCTAATAGAAACTTTGATTTATATTATTTCCAGTATCACGGTGGTACTAATTTCGGAAGAACATCCGGCGGTCCATATCTCACCACTTCCTATGACTATGATGCACCCTTCGATGAATATGGTAAATTTAATAAATAATTCTTTTCACTTTTTTTGTTAACTCTCAATATGACATCAGAATATTATTTTTGATAATTTTTTAATAGGAAATCTGAATCAACCAAAGTGGGGACATTTGAAGGAACTCCATAAAGTCTTGATCAAGATGGAGAAGACTCTCACTCATGGCAACATCTCCAATGTCGACTTTGGAAACTCTGTCACTGTAAGACATACAAATCTTCACCAGGAATTTTTCTGTTTTGTTTTTTAGTTGTTGGAATATTTTTTTAATGATGTTTATGTGAATTAGGCCACCATATATGCAACCGAGGAAGGTTCAGGCTGCTTTTTTGGTAATGCAAACACAACAACAGATGCTACAATCACTTTCCAAGAAAGTGAATATGCTGTACCTGCATGGTCTGTCTCTATTCTTCCTGATTGCAAAAACGAAGAGTACAACACCGCCAAGGTCAACGCTCAAACTTCATTGATGGTCAAGAAATCCAACGAAGCCGAGGATGAACCAGCTTCTCTCAAGTGGGTTTGGAGGCCCGAGATCATCGACGGCCCTGTTCTTGAAGGAAAAGGACAATTCGCTGCTAGTAAATTGATTGACCAGAAACAAATCAATGATGAAAGTGATTATCTTTGGTACATGACAAGGTAATTATCAATAATTCTTCACTTGAATCATATTTTTTTTGTGACCATTCATGTGTTTTGTTTTATTGATTGTTCTTTTCCGTGGACAGTGTGAACCTGAACGACGATGATCCAATTTGGAGCGATAACATGACATTACGTGTTAATGGCAGTGGTCATGTTCTTCATGCTTATGTCAATGGAGAATATCTTGATTCAGAATGGGCCACTTATGGAATTTTCAATTACAAATTTTAGAAACAAGTGAAGTTGAAACCAGGACCAAACCAGATAGCTCTGCTTAGTGCAACGGTCGGTCTACAAAATTATGGTCCAATGTTCGACCTTGTACAATCGGGAATTCCCGGACCTGTTGAAATTGTAGGAAGAAAAGGAGACGAGAGAGTAATTAAAGAGTTGTCGGCTCACAAATGGTCCTACAAAGTAGGTCTGCGTGGTTTGGAAGACAAGCTTTCCGATTCAGATTCTAATAACTTGACCAATTGGTTATCAGAAGAGCTCCCCTCCCAAGTAACAGGAGAATGACATGGTACAAGACAACATTCAAAGCGCCACTTGGAAGTGACTCTGTCGTGTTGGATTTGCTTGGCATGGGAAAAGGTTTCGCTTGGGTCAACGGTCACAACATTGGTTGCTATTGGCCAAGCTACATGGCTCAGGAAGATGGCTGTATCACCGAAGCTTGCGATTACCGCGGCTCGTATGACAACAAGAAGTGCCTCACTGCTGTGGTGAGCCTTCTCAGAGATACTATCAGGTCCCTCGTTCGTTCATGGATAAAGACGTCAACACATTTGTTTTGCTTGAAGAATTCGGTGGCAATCCATCGCAGGTGAGTTTTAAGACTGTTGCTGTGGGAACTGCTTGTGGACATACCTATGAGAAGAAGACATTGGAACTTTCATGTCAAGGAAAGCCAATTGCTGGTGTTTTGTTTGCTAGCTTTGGTGATCCACAAGGCGCTTGTGGGTCTTTCACTAAAGGTACTTGTGATGCTGAAGAGGATGTCTTGCCGATGATTCAGAAGGTAAAATCTGTATTGGATCTTTATTTTTTAAACTAATTCCTTTGTTTTTCAATTCAATTGTGAAGAAATTATTAATATTTTTTCTTTATATATGCTTGAACAGGAATGTATTGGCAAGAATTCATGTTCTATTGAAGTTACAGAAGAAAAGCTTGGAAAAACGACATGTGGAGATATTGTCAAGAGGCTTGCCGTGGAGGCTGTTTGCTAGGGGATGGACTTTCAGATTCTTATGATTTTTTTTTCTCTCTTATTTTCTTAGGCTTAGTTTAGTTATAAATAATTTATGGACGCCTCTTTTTTTTTATTGATTTAATTAAACTCCCGTAAATTTAGGGATCTTTTAGTTTGCTTTGTAAAATTTATAATTAATTAATAAAGTGAAGGTTTTCCAATATTTCTATACGATTTTCTTGTTATTTCGAATGCAAATGATCTATTTAAATGTTTTCTGGAGCAATTAGCATTTCCAAATAGAACTAAAAAAAACAGTTTATTTAATCAAGTCATAGTTTTGATCATTAGGACCTAAATATTTGAAAAACCATAAACTTCATAAGAGCATCCAAATCTCTGAATTGAAAGGATTGCTTTAGCGGTTCAAACTGATGTAATTGTCTACCAATAATGAATATGAAAATATTATGGACAAGTATGGAGATGGATGGTGTAATATTAGTGTTCTATGGATCATGTGACCCTATTCTCGAGTTGTTCTATCATGAACAACATAATTTGAATATACTAATACATATCAACAACATCACATGCTGGACATACTTGATTATAATTTTTCATGTCATTTGGTAGCAACAGTAACTCTGATATGTGTACTCAAACGGATTTTAGTACTCTGATCAATTCAGTCCCACGGTGGACCGAGAGCAAGGGCGAACCCATATAGAGACTAGGTAGGACTCATGCCCTATCTCAATTTTTTTTCAAAAAAATAATTCTGTGTATATATATATATATATATATATATATTAAGAACAGTTGTCAATCAATAGCTATTAGCATATGTGATAGTGGATCTTTCTTTTTTAAAGTAAAGGTGCATGGTTCAAATCCCATACTTGTTAATTCATTTTTTTATATTTTATTTATTTTATTATTTTTTTTTATTTTTTTTCTCATTCTTTTTATGTCTTATTTATTTTACCATCGTTTCCAATTTATTTTATCTATTATATCGTTGTCAATTTCTTAACTATCATTAATTTACGTTTACTTAAATTCAATTTTATTTATATTAAATTATATATTATTATTTATAATAGTTTTAATTTGATATACTTTAACACGTCCGATCAATAAACACTGAAATCTCATATTTTATTTTATTGGATTAAAATAGTTTATCTATTACTATAATTCATTTTATTTTATCTTTAGTTTTTTTCTTTATTAATAATTTTAATTTATTAAGAATCAATAAATCAATAATTTTCCATTAATTTGAAGAATAAAAAAGTTAAAACATATTTAGTAACAGTTATTAATAAATTATTTTTACATGAATTTAAATTGATTTCATGATAGATGTAAAACGAAATTTCTTATTATAAAATTATATTGTAATTTATTTTTAAAAAAAAAATTCATTGTTTATGTTGTTTTTCTTGTTATTATTATCTAATTTTTAATATTTTATTTTTATTTTTATTTTTTTTTAATGTAAGAATATTTAATTCATCTAAATAAGTGTTTTATTTATTTTATTTTATATAAAAACAAAACTATTTTTTAATAATCTTAATATTTTAATATTTTTTTATATAATTATGATTTTAATTTATTCAAGTTTTCTAATTAAAAATTTTGAACCCGCCCTAAAGGAGAGATTTGAGAATTTAATATATTTCAGTGTCCGTATAACATGCTTTTCTTATCCCAATCCCAAATTCTGTGTTTACTGGAAAATGACATCACTCGCACACCACAACCCATATTTGAAAGACTTATTTGAAAGAGAATACATGTTTATGTATATATAGTCTTGAAATCAAAGGTCCATTAATCATGTGTTGTTGACAATATGAGTAAAAATTTCTGCTAAAAGAAAACACAAATTTGATGCTCTATATATCTGTGAAGTTAAAGTTGAAACACAGTCTATCTATAAAACTAGGTACAAAAATTTCCTCCGTTACAAACTTGACAAAATCAACCACACAAAACATAACAAGAACTACTTAAGGCCTCCGTCATGTAGCTGTTTTTCTGGTCATTTTCGTTTTTATTTTTTAAAAACGATTTCGAAAACGTTTTCATTAATCGTTTTTCATTTTATTTTCGAAAAAAAAAAAAAAAAAAAAAAACCAGTATTAAATGTGAAAGATTTAAAAAACACAAAAAACTTATTTTTTGTTTTTGTTCTGTTTTTCACTTTTTTATATAAAAAATTCATTTTTTTATATAAAAAAATCAATTTTTTAACTATTAAATGTACTATTATACGTTTTATATGGTTAGAAAAAGACGGTATAAGATTTTCAAATGATCAAAGTTCTCATCTTATATATATATATTTCAGAATAATTTATTTTCAACTAGAACTAAAAGTATTCATACAATAATATATAAAAATATAAATATAATAATATATATATATATATATATATTGTAATTATTTATTTATAATTTAATATTTTAGTTTTGATTAACTCGTTTTTTTATATGTTTTTTTGAATTAATTTTATATGTATTATTTTTGTTTAATTTAAAAATTAAAATACAAAAAGTATATTATTAATTATATGATCAATTTGTTTAGAGTTGTAATAATATTAAACAAAATGTGACAATTGATATTTCAATTTTTGATAGTTTTTGGTTAACTTATCAAACGTATTTTTTTCGTTTTTATTTTTAAAATACAGTTTTTAGTATATGTTACCAGAAGCGTTTTCAGAATTCAAAACTGAAATCAAAAACACTATTTTTATTTTCATTTTTATTTTCGAAAAACTGTCTCAAACTTAAGAGTACAAGCTCTCACGAATCAATTAAGCGCATTGAACTTGTCTTCTTTCAAACTTCATGTCTATCATGGAGGTCAAAAGCTCCTTCGATAACTTGCGTGTATGATAACGGCGATCAAACTCCACGAAGGCTGTTAACTGAAAAACGTTTACGGGTCGGGTCCTAAATCTCTACCTCTTGTAAGTTTTTTTTTTTTTCTTTCTTCATTTCTTTGTCCTGAATTCCTCAAAAAGTCCACACCAGATGACTGATAAAATGCCCCATCCACAAATGACACTCTGCTCACACCATCCACTTCACATTCACAAGCGGAGCTACTACAACCTGAACCCGAACCCGAACCCGACTCTTGAGATCTCGGCTCCTCCGAAAACTCCGGCGCGACAGGCGGACCCCTACAAGCATGAATGAACGCAACCTCTCGAATCTGCGCCGGTGTCAGTTCACTACCCAGAGGAATATCCGGGGGATTTCCAGGGAAATTGAAGGCGGCGGAGGCGCCACGTAAGCAAAACACAGCGGCGTCGTAGGCTCTGGCAGCTTCCTCCGCCGTTTTGTACGAACCCAACCATATCCTCCCTCTGCTTTGCGGCTGCCGAACTTCCACCACCCACTTCCCCCATTTTCTCATCCTCACACCCTTGTAACGTCCGCTGCCGTTAACGCCGCCGTCAACTCCTCCTCCACCACCCCCGGGCCTCACCATTTTGATTCTCGAATGCAGAGCTAAGCTTCGTTTTTTTTCCAGGCTTAAATAATCGGCAAAAGCAGAAGCGTGGAGCACGTGGGAAGCACGTGTGGTGCGTGGGTGAGTGCCACGGAGGGGTGTGTGCTTTCGACGCCGATTACACGTGGAGGAAGATAAGCGGGAAAATAGACACGTGGTGAGGTTAATGGCTAAATTTGGTAAAATTACGGCGTCTACACACAGAAGACGACTTGTTTCTAGAAGGTCAACAGTTGATTTTTTACCTAATTGCTATTCTCTCAATGATGTTACGAGGGATTCAAAGTATTTGTACTGGTAATTCCAAGTTTGTTCTCGCCGCTGATATGAATTTACTTCCAAGGAAAAACTTTGGGGGTGTGAAAGCGGCAAAGATACGATTGACTCTGTAGTCATCCTTACTCACTTCACATCATTCCAAAATCTATTTTCTTTTTCTGTTTTTAAAGAAATATAAATTAATTTTCTAATAAAATTATAATTTTATAAAGAGAAAAGTATAGAAATTTGGAAATTATCGTACACAAATCTCCATACACACATGTTGAGTGTAGTCAACAAGTTAAAGTACTATATGAGCTAATTAGACTTTGAACAATTGATTAATTGGTTCAAAAGATTAATGGTACCTTTTTAAGGGGTTCTTGAGGAAATATTACTACATTAATGATATATATTTAAAATGCGTCAAATTAGTTATGGAGACAAAAATATCCCGAATTTTTATTGTGAACGTGAGACAGAAAAAGTAGAGACATAAAAAGCGTTTTAGGTTGAAAACGACTGGAACTCAATCGACGGGTTGGATCTCGACGGCGATGAGACCGGAAGTTAGAAACCATCGACATTTCGAGAGTTGACAGGAAATCTGAAGCGATCGAGGTAAGATGAGTTTGATTTGGTATCGTTTTTGTTGTTGATAAATTGAATGGAATGGTAGATTATGTTTTACTTGTGGATCTGAGAATGATTGTGGTAGATTATGGTTTATTTGGTAGATTAGGGTTTCCAATTAGTTGAATAGGTTTTGACGAAGATGATAATCTAGGTTTGCGAGATTTTTGTTAAATAAATAGAGCTTTTATCATTTGAAATCGAGATTTTAAATCGATCCATTAGGTTGAGTTGAATCGAGATTTTATGTTAAGGATTCGAGAAGTTTTTCAAAACATTCGAGCTTTTGTCATTTGAAATCGAGCTTTTAAATTGAATCATTAGGTTGAGTTGAATCGAGATTTTATGACAGGGATTCGAGAATTTGTTCTAAACGTTCGATCTTTGATTAATAATTTTCAAGATTTCGTATTACAAAGCCGAGCTTTTGTTTAAAACGTTTGAGATTTAAACAAAGTTTGAGTTTTTTTAACATAGACCGAGGATTTGCTTAAACATTCAAGATTTTAACAACGTTCGAGGTTTTTAAAACATATTCCGAGCTTTTGTTTAAACGTTCGAGCTTTTGAAAACAGTTGTCGAGCTTTTGTCCAAGGCCCGAGAATTTATTAATTTTTTTCGAGCTTATATATGAATGGATCGAGGTATTTTTTAAAGGAAGCGAGATGTTGTATGTGTTTCGAGTTTTTTTAAACAACGTTTGAGATTTTATCCATGGCCCAAGTTTATATTATAGGATCGAGGTATAGATTCGAGGTTTTTTATGAATATACTGTAAAAAAAATTGTGAATTTTTAGATGACGAATCGGTTGACGAAATTGCTGAAAACTCCGGAGGAAGAGTGGTACGAGGGCAAAGTGACTTAGCACGACAAATTTGGCACCCTTGGTCGTATAGAAGACGCACTTAACCGGGTCTCTAAAGAATTTGTTGTTGAAGACCGTCGTCAATTAATGGCGTCATATTTTGGGCATTTCATGACAATGCACCAGCCAATGAAGTTTTCGGGTGGTGTTATCCATTAATTACTTTTACAGAAGTTGCATCATAATGGGCCTGAAGATGAGATGCGGTTTATGTTAGGGATTCATGAGGTTAGGTTCCCGAAGGTAGAATTCTACCTGATCACAGGATTGTAGTTCGGAGTGGTACTGGACACGACTCGGTATCGTAGTGTGGACAATGGCATACACCAGCGGTACTTTACTGGTATGGAGGAGATTTCGTTCGCTCAGTTGACAGTTGTTCTAAGCCGCGGGGAGTTTCAGCAGACATATGGTAGTGTGAAGCTATGTCTTATCTATATGTTGAACTAGATACTATGGGGTTGGACGAGAGAGTGAAGATTTCAGTTTGGCAGTTACGGCTGGTGGAGGATCTCGTTGCTTTTGACGCGTTCCCGTGGGGTGCCCACGTGTACAATCATTCCGTATATCAATCAAGCATGCGCTTGATGAGCGACGGGGGCGGTTCGAGAGACGCTAGCAATCAAATGGCGCTGACATACACATGCATGAGACCTACAACATTTATAGTCTATCTTATGCCCTGTTGGTAAGAATTTTGAATTACAACCTTTAGGTTTTTTATCGTGTAATAGAGGTTATGGATTTAGGAGAGTAACGTACTTATATTTTATGTAGATATTTGCGTTCGAGGTGATCCCTGCACTCGGCACCCAGTTTGGGACCCGAAGAAGTACCGATTTGTCTCCCTGTGTACAATCAGAGGATGAACGTTTAATGTTATCTTTGATCCTAACTTCGGTTTATTTTTCGTATGTATAGACATTAATGAAACATCAATGGAATCGAATTATGTAGCGTGATGCCCAAGGGGAAGTGAAGACGGCGAGGTAAAAAGTGTTGCAGTTCAGGTAGTCCGCTGATGACCTTATGACCATACGTGGAATACTCCCGGCAGGAACCCGTCCTAAGCACGAAGTCGACATGGTAAGTGTAATACAATTAAGGGTTAAGTATTTTTCATTGTAAATGTGAAAAACAATATGATTTTTCATTGTGTTCAACACAGGTTCTTGTACCGTACAACGTCTACCACTAGCATTGGCTTCTCGCGAGCGTCGACCTAAAAGCTGGGACGATACACATACTAGATCCCTGGAGGCAGTCAGTCCCCGTGTAGATCAAGAAACAGTAGGTCGCACCATTGCGATGACTTGTCTTGTCCATGTTGTATCAGTCCGGCTGTCATGAAGCCAGAAAACCTAGAGAGGAGAAGTTCTATAGACAGAATAGGCTCTTCGAGGTCAACCTGGTGTCCAGATCAGTTGTGCAGCAACAGGACAGAAGGTACGACAATCAGAGAACTTAAAAAACACTTCGTTTCAAAATTATAAACATTGTAACGGTTGTTAATCTTTATGTTTGCAACGGAAACTGTGGTCCTCATACGTTACGGTTGATCGAGTACGTACTGGTAGACCAAGTCCAGTACGATTGGATAGAAGTCGATATGCCCAGCATCCGGGAAATGATGGTTATGGAGGTTTTTTGTAGTTCCGAGCTTGCATTTCGTTTGTAGTTATTGTAAATAACATTAGTAGTAATAAAAATGTTAATATAATTTTTCATTTTCAGTATTTAAACTGTTAACGTAGACACGAGTCCATTCATTTTACAAGCACACTAAAAATAACATACATTTTGCAAGTACTGAAAATGACATCTATATAAATGCGTCCATTTATACTACGGCGGACTCCTTCTCTGGACACGTCTGTTTGTTATGTCCAACTTAATGATAGATGCTACACTTGCGCTGGTATTCTGGGGAACAACTCTGCTCACACCAACATTCATCAAAGGTGGGTTAGAACACCTCCTACTATTATAACCTGATTGGCCACATTTTCTACACGTTTGTGTGGTTGTCCGCTCGAAAGATGACACATGTCGGCTGACTCTCGGGCGCCTTGCTTGTCTCCTGGACAATGGATTCAACACCACCCGCTCAATGATGTCGGCTGGCACTACCCATGAAGAAGGATGGCCAACAGACATAATAGGAACCGAGTACGCATCAATAAGTGTCTCTCTCTTGTAATAGTTCACACACAGATGTGAAATCCAAGTTTCGCTCCTCCCTGTAACACCATTAAAAGTATATGTAAAACTAATTTCCTTTCGCTCCCTGTAACACCATTAAAAGTATATGTAAAACTAATTTCCAATAACCACAAACTTATAATATCAAAGTATTGTACCTTGATGCTACAAGAGCGTGTGAACATAGAAACATGTCCATCTGAAATTTATTGCACGTGCAATTTTTCCGGGCTAAGTCAATAGTCCACTGCTTCCCGGACCGTTTGATGGAGAATATGTTCCAGTCAACTGGATTGACGGTCTTATAACCACGCTTCTCAACACATTTAAGGATCATAAGAAGTGTTGTGTCGGTCAACTAATAATGCATGGACTGTACGGCTCGATGGCGATCATGAAACCACCTCTATAGCATATTTTTAATGAACTCTGCCAGTGTCAACGTAGGCAATTGCCGTACAAATTTTAGGCATGAGTTTATGCATTCAGAACATTAGTTGTCATTACCTTGTACCTTCTTTCCGGACAGTGTACTCGGGACCACTTGTGGGGACCGGCATCATTGGCATAATCATATGCATTCTGGTGCAGGTTATGTAACTCTTCCTGTAGAGAAAATCGCGTAACGAAAGCATGAAAAAAAAAGGATTAGGGTTTGATATATTTAAAAAATTTCTCTTTTTAATGACAAGAACCTTAACCCTAGATTAATTGATGTACATAAAAAGTATCGTATCTTTTTTTTCGTGACGATTGAACTAGCGTCGAATTGAATCCGTAAGATCTTCCAATCCAATCACGAACGTGAATCACCTAGGAGTGTGGGCTCCCTTTCTTTAAATTGTATACATGAGGATGGAAACAAACAAAATCTTCTTCTTTATTAGTCACAATAATCCTCCAAGAGAAAAACCAATAACGTTCGGTCACTTGTGAATTATCAATCAATTTGATTGAAACTCGCGTGAACCTTGATTCGATGTTGTACACAAAATCATTTTGATGCAAAGGATACTAGTGTACTATCGAAAACAAAAACGTTCCCTCTTTTCTCTATGCTTGGCCGAATTCTTCACACAATGAGTTGGACGAGGTTTTTTTTTTTTAATTTTATAACAATAATAAAAAAAAAAAAAAAAAAACTTCTCACACAAAAACTAAGGCTTGGTCGAAATTTACAACCTATATTTATAGGTTCACAAATCCTCTCCTAAAGAAGATTTACTTGGTATGCAAGAATCCTATTCTTATGTGGATTTACATAGTGACCAAGAATCCTTTTCCAAAAAGAATTCTTTCCTACACCAAGACTCTTAATCCAACTCATTAGAGTATTTATGACCATATTAAAGACTTCCTAATTTGACTAGATAAATAATTCATTTTATTTATCTACTTATCAAATATAGTCTTTAATATTAATTATACTACCAACAATAGTATAATATTATGAGACATTCTCCTATTAGGAAAAAGATTTTGACTTTTAATTAAATAATTAATTAATCAACAAATTAATTAATTTTTATTTAATTAAATAATAAAGTAAAAAAATAATATATTTTAGTCTCTTACATATTAGCCTTGTCGCCCATGACATTATATAGGCATATATATTATTTTTCATATTTTATTAAATCCATTGGACATTAATAAAAAGTCTACATGTGAACTAGATCATTCTTACAAAAAGAAACAAGTCAACATGCCTTAATACAATTCTAGATAGACCCCTAAATTGGTCTAGTAAAATATATCAAGTGATCCATGCAAGCTCGAATGGATTGAGGATCTTGACGGGCTATCTAAATTTAAGCTTCAATAGACATAACTTAATCGCAATCAACAAATGATTCACTTATGTCCAATCTTTAATTTTAATTCATTCCACTAAAGAACTAAAATTGAACTCTTAAATAAAGATATAATAAGTTAATATTTCTCATTCATACCCTAGACAATCTTAATGGAGAAAGTGTATCCTCGTGAAGAATATTAGTAATCGTCAAAAGCTCATAGACGACATAGCTCTCCAAGTTACCATATTTACTCATATGACCACATTTTGAACTTGGATATTTTGACTTGTCCAGAAGCCATGTTTCAATAGACACTATTGCAAACTTAACGTTAAGATTTAATATCCAATACCTCAAAACATCCATATAATGATATTCTACTCTCATTTAATAAATGGAGCCATGATGTCCATATCTATAAATGAAGTCCTCTATCAATTAACAAATGAATACCACCAAACTATCGAGGATAGACTGTGTTATATAATCGTACTCATCGATAGCTCAAATGATAACACTTGCAACCATAAGTCCATCATTTATCTCAGGATTAAGATAGACTCTCCGATTGTCTTCAAATGAGAACTTTTATTCATTAACGGTTATAGATAATGTATTTCATTGTGATCCGATTCAATGCACCCAGTGCACTATATTCTTTTGCCCAAAGACACAACACTTTGATGATTTTAGACTCATCATAACACATTTGATCCCACTCAAATGCTAGCAAAAAAACCTACAACTTTGACAAGATAAAGTCGCTCAACCTTTTTCTTAAGTTGTGAACATTATTCAAGGCTAACTAAAGAATTGTGTCTACCTTATACATATCTAAATGTATGAACAATTCTTTTTTTCTCATAGTCTTTTGACCTTATGATTATTTACTTTTGACAATTATAATAATTAAAATATAAATGATATAAGATTTGTCAAACTAGAAATCACTTTATTAATATGAAAAGATTGTCAAATACATTATTATACTCTGGCTATCGAGCATAATCCCAACACTTCCATGTGGCGGTTATATTTCAGCTCGGTGTACGATCTAGTTGTTTTATCCATTATGGCTGCTACATCCTTTCTGTGAAAGCACTTCTTCATATTTTCAACAAAATACATACAACACATCGTATAGGTGGCATCGGGAAAAACTTTGGAAATCTCAGCTTTAATGCTTGCATGCCGATCAGAAATGAAAACCAGATCATCAATATGACCTAGAGCGCCCTTTAAGCAATCCAAAAACCACTCCCATAAAAGGTTATTTTTTGAGTCGCAGTACCCAAAAGCAATTGGATACACTTGTTCATTACCGTCTTGTGCAGTTGTAACAAACATTGTACCCCCGAATCTTCCCTTCAAATGGGTACCATCTACTGCTATAACTGGACGCATACACCTCCGAAATCCTCTGAGTGAGACATTCAATGACATGAAAAATACAGAAATTTACCATCTTCTTCGCACTGTAAGTCAGTGATTATGCCGGGATTTTTTTGGCTCTAACACATAACCAAATGATGGCAATAGTTGGAAGGATTCCTCATGCATTCCATAGGTTAGTGATAATGCATACTGCAGGGCTTGATATGCCTTACTGTACATGATTTGGATGCCATACATTGTTTTCATATCCGTAATTATGTCTTTTGGACGTATTAGTCGACCATCTTGTTGTTAAAGTCTAGGTGCTACCACTTATCTAATTATGACTGCACTAGTTTATCGGTGGCGATGGTGAATCTCCTCCAATGGACAAGTGTGTTTATTCACACAACTTCTTACTTGGAAGTATGTCCCTTCATCTCTCCTCGCAACTCTTAACTTCCACGTACAGTTATTCATCAAACAAACCAGATGTAACGTTATCTTATTAGACCTTTTTACCTTCCACTCGAAGTTCTGCCGCACTGCAAATGACTAACTAGTTTCTTCAAATCCTTTTTAGAAGGAAAAAATTGCCCTTTTATATATCATGCTTGTAGGTTCAGCTTCTACTAGGTTTCTGCTTCCACCCATACCAAATGAGTATGATTCCGCTTCTAGAAGAACCCACGTTGTGCCATTATTAGAGTCATATGGTGTTACATTAGGCCGAACCTCGGAAGTCTTAGGTATATCTGGTGCACTGCAACTAAATCTATGTACACGTCTTTCTGATTCTATAGGATGTTCATCTTCCTCATTATTCGCTACATTATCTACCAGATGCAAATTTTCCTCATCATCCACGTCATCAATCGGTCCAACATTCGGTTCAGTGGTCTGCTCATTGTTCATGTCATTGAAGATCTTATTGTATTACTGGTTGTGCTGACCATCATTCATCTCAAATTGACAACCAAACACATCGTCAAATTGAGGTCTGACTATATCGGCTTGGTCGGCTACTTCTGGTAGGACATAATACTTGTTTTCCCGAGCTTCAATCATCTTCTTTCTGTGAACAACTGGTTGCTTTCGCCTGACGATCAAAATTGTTAGGTGTTTTCATGAGGAGGGACCTTCTGCTACCCTCTCAATCAGACTGACACATACTTGAGGGATCACCCTATATTCCCATAGCATAAACTAAACATCATCGTCGTTCCTTATAAATGTGTGACACGTAGTCCCAGGAATGATTGATATACAGTGTAGATCAACATTGTATTTGTTCCCATCATACTTCACATCTGTTTCCACAATCGACAACAATTCTTCGTAAGTCATACTCTTTGACACGTACATTCCTTGGTTATCGGAACCTAAAAACCTCTGACTTCCATCAGATAATTGCTCCCATCAACCGTTGTAAGATATGACTATTCTCACCCGATTCATTCTCCTGTCCAAATCGTCATGACAAACCATTATAAAAATCCTCCAACCCCGTTTCCAAAAAATACCCAACAAAATTTAATAAACAAATCTAAGAAGAATAAAAAATGCTCGATCTAATAGAAAAAAAATCAGAAAAATCTAATAAAAACTCAAAAATTAACAAAAAAATCTCGAATTGTTTTACAAAAGCTGGACACCCTACCACAAAAGCTCAAAATTATATAAGAAAAGCTCGAAACAATTTAATAAAAGCTTAAAATATCAAAAACTCCTCGGCAAACAAAAATATTTCACGTAAAATATACAATACAATTAAAGCTCGCCACGATACAACAAAAGCTCGAAATAATATAACATCAGCTCGAAACCATATAATAAAGCTCGAAAAAATCAAACATTTCCTCGCCAAACAATACAAAATTCCTTGATAATGAAGTTAATATACAATACAACAAAAGCTCACCACAATGTAACAAAAGCTCGAAAAATATCATATAGGCTCGAAACAATAGAATAATTCCTCGATAAACAATCAAAAATCCCTCCAATACAACAAAAGCTCGCCACCATAGAATAAAAACTCGAAAAAATATAATAAAAGCTCGAAAAAAATTACACAATAGCTCTTCACAATAAAATAAAAGCTCGAAATAATAGAGTAAAAGCTCGATTTTTATTTTTCAAAATAACTCGTGCACGGAAAAGCTCGATTTTTTTTTTTCAAAACAACTAATTCTTACATTTTTAAACCACTCACAAATGCATAAAACTCATTAGGGAGATCATCAGTTACTTACATATTCAAAACAGAGATAAAAGTTTTTGAGAGAGAGGACTGGTAGATTGAATGCCAGAGAACTTTTATGGAGATTTTTTTTTTGTCAGAACGTAGATGAAATCACATATATGACTTTTAAGGACAATTCGGTAGTTCACTATAATTGATGCATTTTAAACATAAGTTATTAAACTGGTGACACCATCGCAACTCAACAAAAAAAGGTGACATTTATAACCAATTCCACCTGATTAATTGGTAAATTACTAAATTGTTCCAAAAATTAAACACTTTAATGTCTTGTTGAGTGTCTCAAGTGGCTTCGATGGCTCTTGGTAATTGGTTCTCTTTCTTAAAGGTCTAAAACTTTTGAAACAAGCAAATTATTTGTTTTAGAGTATACTAAGACCATTTAGGGATGACAACGGGTTGGGTTCGGGTGTATTTTGTAAAATCCAAACCCTTACCCGTAAAAATTTTCCTCACCCATGTCCGCCCTCAAACCCGAGTAGGTAAGCGGGTTCGAGGGCGGGTTTGAACCCGCGGGTTATGGCTGCACCCATACCCTCACCCGTGAACCCGCAAAACAATGTGGGTTCACGGGTGGATACTTCACCCACGGGATACCCACAAACCCGCAACCCACGAACTCGAAAACCCGCGATTTGTCATTTGTAAATTTCCACATGTGATCACCTATTGGATACTTAATTGAATTAAATTTCCATTTCTAATTTCTTACTTAATACATTACAAAACAATAATAACTATAAAAATAAAACAACCAAAAATAATTCAAATGTCTATGTATGTTTATATACAATTATTTTATTTATACAGGTTCGCGGGTCCAACCCGAGGGTTCGTTTTTCCAACCCGCACCCGTCCGCGAACCCATCGGGTTTTTCATTAAACAGGTTCGCAGATCCGTGGATCGTAAATTCACCATCCACACCCTACCCTATAGGGTCGGGTTTGGGTGGGTGCCCGCAGGTACGGGTCAATTTTTCACCCCTAAAGACCATCTCCAATGCATGTCTTATTGACAATGTCAAATTTGGTACAAAAAAAAAAGTGAAAAATGATATATTTGATACAACAATTTAGTATTGTACTCCGATGAACAGTTGTATTTAACATGCTATTTTTATCATTTCATTAATTAAAATTATAAAAGTCAACATTTACTATTAATGCATTCATTAAAATGCTGAAGAATGATTTGATGAAATAGATTTTGATTGAAATATCATTAATGTACATTAAGTTTAGTATTTTTTTTAATTAAAAATGTTGTATTTATTGATGTGCCAAATTTAACATATGTTATATTGTGTGTCAAATTTGATACAGTATTTGACACTGCATTGGAGGAAGACTTTTATACTCTATGTTAAATTTTAACATTGGTATACTAATTTAGCATAGCATTGAAAATGCTCTAAACAGGCTTAAATTCTGGTTATATAGTTTGAGAGTTACGATCCTCTCCAGATGAATGGTTAACATTTGGAAATCTGTCAACTATAGAAAATGTAAAAATCACATTGATGAACATAAGATATATCCTTTTATATATATATATATAAAGTACTCTTCAAAACACAGATGTAACTAATATCATACCTTTGGAAGCTGTTGTATATAAGACAACAATTAATCAAGTTAAGTCGACAAATGTCACAACACAAGAAGGTTACAACCACAACACTAAATAAGCACTTGTAGAATAATTTGAGATAAGTTTTGTACCATTTTAGAAGTAAATATGGTTAATTTGTTTTCGATAATAATCGAGTCGATAAACAGATTGATTTAGACATTAAATGGTGCTTGCCAACAACATCACTTGACAAGTCTTGATCAAATCGGTTATCATTTGTGTAACGAGGGAGATTATCCTTGAAGGAGCGAATCCAAATCAATATCTCCCCTCAGAATGAAGAATCATGTTTGAGAAGTGCTATTGAAGAATGGTGCAATGTGTCCCACGTTCGTTAGGCGTCAATAAACACACAAGGAAAGATTTACAACTCCACGTGGCAACTATCGAATCGGTCGTGATATGGAAGATCCAAAACCAACGAACAATGATTTAAACTTGGTACAAAATCTAATAAAGTATTACCATTCATTTTCAATTTTACAAAATCTATATATTTTACCAATTGAATGGCCGTACAAAAAATAGTCCATCCAAATCAGGATTTGAATAATTTTCCGGATAAAATTAAGTTGTTTGGACAACTCCAAGAATCTAAAATTTTCCAGAAGTCCGTCCCGCTTAAACTACTCAGCTATATATTGGTGTTTAGAAATTCCAAAGAAACGAATCTTGAACTAAAATTCCATCAAAATTCTCTTCTCCATAATCGACGGTTGGCAGTGGTGGGGCAAAAATATCATTGGACAGCTCATCAAACCCGGGAAATAACCCGTAATCATCCGACACGAAATTACCCGAACCCATCGTCTTAAAAAGATCCAAGAATGACCCGTCCGTAACCCCATCACTATCCAACTGTAGCGTCGTAACCTCCGATACCGACGGAGACGAATACTCAATCTGCGTTTCCGACACCGATTGCTCCGACTGAACCCTCGTAGGCACTGAATTCGCGAATCTCGCCGCGACGGTTTGAATCTCCGACGAAGTAAGAGACCGGCCGCCAGCAATCTCCGGCGGATTGTCGGGGAAATTGAACTTGGCGGATCGGCCACGTAAGCAATAGAGTGCGGCGTCGAAAGCACGAGCGGCTTTCTCGGCGGAATCGTAGGATCCCAACCAGATTCGCTCACGGCTGTTTGGTAGTCTGATTTCAGATACCCACTTGCCCCACTTTCGTTTTCGGACCCCCTTGAAACGAAGGTCGTTTCTCTCGCCGGGATTTTCTGTTGCGTGTTTCACCATTCTTCTTCTTCTCTGTTTTTTTTTTCCAAAAAAAAAAATGTCTTTTCTCTTTGTCTTCAGATATTCTTCTTCTTTTCTTTTATGAGTGACGATTGATTGAAATCGGATTGCGACTCGGTAGAATTGGAAAAGTTTTTTTTTTTTTGGGTGCTGGTTTGAGTTATGGATTTTGCGGCTGAGTGAGTATATATACGTGTGTATTGAGAGTAAAGAGGAAAGGGATGGGGTCTGACCGTGAGTCAACACACTGAGATGGCGCGTTGATCTGAAAGCCGCAAAGCAAAAGAAGTGGACACGTGTCTTGTTGAGGAGAGCTTTGTTTAATTTGTTTCTAGATTACGCGGGGCAGGAGCCAGGAGGTGTTGTTTTTCAACCACGTTTGTCTTTTATTACTCGTGTCCCATTTTTAGAGAATTTTTTTATTATTATTTTTTATCATATTTGAAGTCATGTGACCTTTATCAGAGTATCAGACTATCACTATCTCGCATAATGCGGGCCCGAGTCTGACTTATTGGATTATTAAATTAGTTTTTGAATACTCTCGAAATGATTTTATTCTTTGATGTCAGTCGGTCTAGTTTTTTCCATAAACGGTCTTTTTTCTGACGGTCTAAACAGGGTACTAACATGTTGAAGATACTTAATCTGAGATGGATAGGGACCTTAAACCAAATATGTTCTGATATGCAGGATCCTTAAAACAGATAAGTATAAAGCATACTGAGATTTTACGGAACTATAAATCTTAGTATAGTAAACTTTCTGAAGCTCAGGAAGAGAAAACTTAGAAAATCATAGAGTAAATAAACACACTGATTTTATTATTTTCTTCTGATGATCTTATAAAGAGCGAACATATCCTTTTATAGAGGAGAGGAGGGAGCTCTCGAAGATACAAGCTAAGGCCATAGGGATGGCCTACGGCCTGATTTTACAAGATGATGTCGGACAGATGGCAGCAATAATTAAAATACACATAATTAAAGCAGATTTTACAGGATGTCGTCGGCCAACAATAATTAAAGCACACCGTAATTTAAGCAAAGCTGTTTGAGCAGAGAAAGCAGTTGCTGGAGATAAGCTTGAAAACAGGTTATGGGCTGTTGAGATTACAAGTGGCATGATCTTCATCGTCAGAGTTGAGGGCTCTATAAATATAACAAGGCCAAGTGTCATTTTGTTGTGAATCTTGTGAATCCAAAAGATAAGAGTTCTAGAAAGGGTGCCAACTTCAAGATAGGTCTTTTAGGACACCTGGAAGGATAAAATGAACATCTGTAGTGTCACCGTTGACGTCACGGAGAAAGTTGAGGAGAGAGATTTGGATACAGAGTGGATAAATTCTTTCGTAATCATACGAAGTATCCTATTCGTAACTGATGCTAGAAGTCCACAGGAGCTTGGTATGCGGATTGTAATGATAGGGTCTGTGGAAGAACCAGATATAAAATACCTTAGCGGCCATTTTCGTGTCCATTTTCCAAAAGTGGTACTGTCCCATGAGTTTGGTAAGTTCATTATCCCAAGCAGGCAAAGGATTGAACCATTGAAGTAAAGTACGAAGGTTGGCATTATAGAAGGTTGAGTCATGGACCAGACCATATAAGGCTAGAAGGGGAAAAACCATAGCATGATGATGCAGGACAGATAAACACCATAAATACCATAAAACCTAAGGAGAATAGTGGTAAAAGGGAGGAGATACAAAGGGGTCAAGAAAAGACTAAGTACTGTTGACTAGACGGTGTCTACAGTCTTGGACATTAAGCTGAGAGAGATAGATTGGAATATGTGTTTTGGTAAAGCTTTGTATATGCTGAATATAGGGAGATTGTCCTGGAGGTAGAGTTACAATTAACTCGGGGGGGGGGGGGGGGGGGGGAAGGTATAGCCAGAGAAGAGGCTGAAGATGAGGCTACAGAGGTTATCATATAAAGTAAAGGGATAGGTCCAGCACGGGAGATAATAGTGACAGGGTTAGGTCTAGAGAGCATATCAGGAATGATGTTGTTATGTCCCATAATGTGTCTTATAGTGAAATCGTATATGGAAAACCAATCTTTGAGTCTCAGTAGTTGAGGGTTTGGAGGAATCTTGTTGCGGAACTCGATGACCTTTGGAAAAGATGAATTGTCAATTTCTACGATGAAACGTCCATTTCTACGATGAAACTTCTAGTCCTGAGATAGAAATCAAATTTGGAGATTCCATGTTTGACTGCGAGGATCTCTTTGTAGACCGTGTGATAGTGTTTATGGGCATCTTTGAATTGTCCACTGGCATGGCTACAGTAATGGCATTTTCCTTCCTTTTCTTCATAAGGATGGCGACCCAAAAATGATCACTAGCATCTGTTTGGAGGATGAGTTGTCTTGTAGAGGGTATGTGCAAAGGAAGTGGTTTCTGGGAAACACTCTTGAGATGGACAACTGCTTTAGAATGGGTGGTATCCCAATGAGGTGGATATTTCTTAAGAAGATTGGACAAGGTTGTGGTGTAATGGCTGGCTTGTGGGATGAAATCTCTGATATAGTTGATGATGCCAAGGAATTGCTGGACTTGCTTTTGGGTGAGGTCTAAATCAAGGAAATCAAGTAGTTGTTTAGCCAGATAAGGACCAGGAAGGTATGTCCCTTTATTTATTTGTAGGTCAAGGAACTCAATTTCACTGACACTATCGAGCTCTTCTTTTTCAGATAGCATGATCCCATATTGATCCACAATTTCAAGGAAGTGGTGTAAAAGCTCGTCATAAGAGATATTGTTTGGGGAGAACAACAGTATATCGTCAATGTATAGTAAGGCAGAGTGGAGAATATGACTAAAAATCCTAGTGATGACCTTTTGGATAAGTGATGGGGCCGTTTTCAAACCAAATGGTAGAACGGTCCATTTATATTGCGTATTTGGAAGGCAGAAGGTTGTTTTATATCTTTCTTCGAGATGGATCCCTATCTGCCAAAAGGCTCATTTTAGATCAAACTTGGAAAACACAGTTGCACCAGGCAATTGTGAAAACAAGGCATTGGCCCTAGGGACTGGGAATTTATCATCACAGAGGAACAGATTGAGGGGCTTGTAGTCAATGACTATTCTTTTCTTGCCTCTGAGCTGTTCTGAATGTTTTTCAACATAAAAGGCTTGGCACACCCAAGGAGAAGAAGTGGGTTCTATCAAACCTTACCGAAGGAGTTCTTCACATTCTTCATTGGCTAGCTGAAGATCTGTGGGAGATATCCCTTAGTGAGAAGCTTTGGTTGGGTTAATGTCTTCATTGAGCTTGAAAGGTAGTTTGATGAAGAAGCTTGGATTTTTCCATAAAGGTTTAGGGTGTTTGAAATCAGCATGGCTGTTTATACAAAAAGATATGCGTTTCACTTGGACTTGCTGAAAAGAAGGGTTAATTATAGATAAAGGGAAAATCTTTGGTATACTGGAGAAAGGTTTGAATTCCCGTTTGAACCGGATACCAGTAGGAAGGATTCTGATGAACTTGGATTGGTTATAAACATCCTAACCAATCAAGACATCTTTTTCTGGTAGAGGGGTGCCAATGACATGAGTCCATAAAGTGCATACAGGGAAAAACTGGATACCAATTTTATTTTTTTGAGACCAAATTGGTGGTGAAGATTTGACCATCAGCTGCTAGAAATTCAATATCTTTCTTCTTTCATACATCTGGAGGCAGAACTCTTGGGTTCATCATGGTGTAATGGACGCCTGTATCAAAGTAGGCGATAACAGGGATAGGCTTGGAGTATTTCTTTGCCAATATTTGGACTTGAATTTGGGGACCTAGCAATAGATCACTTTTGTTTGTCACTTGATATGCTTCTGAAGAGAGATCAGACTCTGAGAAGTTAGAAAAATCTAAGGAGATACTAGAGTTATCATAGTCTTGGATCATAAAAGTAGTATACGGGTTGCATCTTGTTATGAGAAAATGGATTCAATGTCAGCATCAGAGGGAACTTCATCAGCTATCTGTCTGAGCTTTTGAATGAGTTTGGCTGATTTCGTTCCCTTGTTAGGACATTGTTTTACGTAATGTCCTTGCTGTCCACAGGCAAAACATTTGTTTGATTTGTTCCAGGATCTTCTAACCTTCTTCCGGTAGTACCTGTACTTTCTATTCTTTTTGTTGCTAGAAAAAAAAACCTTTTCTTTCTTATGTTGCCTTCTGGAATGGTGTTAAGGTCTACAGTTGCAGTGCTCTGCAGATTTGCATTTGAGATGATATGAATCATGTCATTTGCAGTATCTGTCATACTTCTTGCCTTTTCTGAGCATTTTCGAGAAAACTCTCTGTGTAGCACAGAGTTTGTCCAGGGCGGTAAGAGTGACCATGTGGCTTCCACCTAAAGTGATATCACGGAGGGATCTGCCTGAAAGTTCAATTGTCCATTAAAGTTCACCTTGGAGTTCAGTAGGAAGAGAGTTCAAATATACACGTCTCAAGCTTTCATCATTGAATCCTCCGAGGGTATGATATCAGAAAGACATGTGCATGTAATGGAAATTTATGTCTCTTTTGTCAAGAGAACAACGACGCATTTCGAAGAATTCCTGTTAATTTTGTTTATAAAACTGAGAGACATCTCCAATGAATTCTCAAAAAATGATTCTCATAGCCTGAGACACTGAACCACATCAAACTAGCTACAACTGTCGGTATTCTCCGAGAGCTTGGTACCAATCTCTAAGAGATCCAGTGAATCTGGAAACAAACTCTCTTAAGATGGTTTCTGTATTGTTTTCATGCTTTACGGTTTGAAGATCAAGTTAGGCACTCATTTCAGACATCTTCCGTCTCCATTGTCGGGGAAAAGAGTCTTCTAAATTGAACCATGGGCCATTTATAGGTTTAGAAGCAGGGACCGGGGACCTTTGCTCAGGAGGTTCTTCCACTATGGGCGTAGCTTCATCAGAAGTCTCATATGATGTTTCAAGTGTATCAACTGTTTGGGTAGATGGTTGAGGATCTGTTCTGGTTGCCATAAAGATTTGAGAAAGATCTGCTAGGGTAACTGAATCAGATATACCAGTCTTGTGAAAAGATTGTTCAATTGAAGCTGGATAATACGTTTCCCAAGAGGAATAAGATTCGTAGGAAGACTCAGATGGTACCGTCGAGGTTTCAGTTGAAGAGGTTTCTTTAGGAAAACATAGAAATCGTGTTTGTGATGATCTGGAGCAGATTGTTTTTTCTTATGGGGAGAATACCTTTTAGAGGGTCGAGTCGGTCTGCTGGATGACGGCTTGTCAGATTGTTTTAGTGAAGACAAGGGAGGATATTTTCTGAAAAGGTCACCAGTTGACTTGAAAAATTGAGAGTGATCAGGAGGTCTAGAAGCATGTGGCGATGATTAGGTTGGAAATATAAGAGATGGGGTATAAGGATATGGTCTAAGCACATAGTGTGTACTGGTGAAGTGGTCTCGGTGTATCTGATCTAACTGGTCCTTCAACTGTCGGATTTCTCTTTCTTTACTATCAAACTCAGGGCCAAAATATCTCGGGTTGATGTATTGATGGAGATCGGCATCCAGTCTAGCAACTCTCGACTGTAAATCTGTGTACATGTTACGTAAAGAGGTATCCAAATGCTGAAGATGAAGATCATATTGAGAGACATGATAGGAGACCTGGTCAATTTTCTGGTCAATAGAGTGTATGACTCTATTCTGTACTCTGGTATTACGAGAGTGCCAGTTGATGACCTATTCAGCCTGGGAATGTTGCTTGTAGGATGCATCTGGGAGGATCTCCATGGATTGACGAAAGGTCTGGAGAACAGGTTTCTCTCAAGGTTGGAAGTCGGTTCTAGAGGGCCGGAAGAGGTGTTAGGAGTTTCTCTAGCTCCTCTGGCTCATCTAGCAATAGTCTTTCAGATCTGAGGATTTGAATGGCTCTATCGTAGATAGGGATATGCCTGTTTTTAACAGGATGTAAACCGATCCAAGGTCTATTTGGATCTTTTGGTTTTCGGTGGAAAGGACCTGGCTTGCAAGAAGATCTCATGAATTTGGAACAAGTTTTGCATTCGCAGTCTGCATCACACATATCTGGGTCAACATCCCATATAAAATGGTCGTTGATTTTGTCAGTGTAGATTGGGGATCCATCAGCCTCAAAGCTATATATCGGGATATCATCTTCAGAGATGACTGGGCGAATCATGAGAACCTGAAAAATTGGTGGCGCACTGGTAGAAACTTCTGGAGTATGGGCTGAGATTAGTTCATAAGTGGTTTGGATGGAGCCATCAGGCTGTTTGGTGAATTTTGTGTCTGAAGAGATAAAATGAGTGGTATTTTGGAAAGCCTTCTCATAATTGGTGATCCATTTGAGAGGCATGATCTCCATAAGTTTATCCCTAGGAAGTTGTTTAGGAATCTGGATAATGGTGGGAACTTTATCTTCCTTTTCTTCTTTTATGAATATGGTGTCTCCAGTGTGACATGGGATGGGAAGATCAAGGGCATGATCTTGGAGTCTGTAGGCAATCTGGTGGAAAAGAGCCGCCATATAGGAATTGGGCATCATAGGTGCTCTTAAGACTTGAAGTTGAACCTTGAGGCGGTTGTGGAGATTCTGGTCTCTGAGAGGGATGTTGAAGTTGGGGTAGTATGTAAGAGAGATACTACCTGCATGGAGTGTTGATATACAAGTCCCGATAACCGCGTGCTCGTATTCTTTATAGATGGTATTGAGGAGGGTAATTTTGGCGGTGACTATTATATTTATTTTTAAAATTTTTGGGTCAATAAAACGAACCGGATCGGGTGGTTCCACTTCCGCATTGCCAGTTTGCCACATCGGATATATTTAGACATTAGAATAAAATATTTGATTTCTAGATACTACTATCCATATTCATGTGTGCTCAACATATATTATTAACAGTATCTTAAATATAAAAGTGGGTTGCATTTAAATAATTATTCATATGGTAATAATATGATTTGCTTTATATGTGGTATAAAAATAAATTTGATAGACAATCAATTTAAAATTTGATCTCCAATACTTCTGTTTGAAACATTATTTTTAATGACATGTCCATTTTTTTATTTTCTTACTAAAAATAGATAAAAATCAATGTTAATATTAAATACTTGTTGAATCAACCGAAAAAATTGTTATGCAATAAACCGTCTGAAAGTAGATAATCATATTGACAGTGTCTAATATTTTTTTATTAAGTCATCTTGAGGTTAAATATACACGACTTCATTGGAGTAAAATTTATTAACGTAATATCTATTAATCATACGTGGTATCACAAATCACTGTTGCAATAGAGATGCTCTAAGGTTTTATATTATAATAATTTTACTTTGTTCAAATTTGTTATCTATATCTGGTATCCAAATAATATGGCATCATTGTAATATATTTATTTAAATTATATTATATTTATATGATTTAAATGAATGGATTACAGTATTACCACATCATTTATATACAAGATTTGAACACCAAATTTGGATAAATAGCATTACTTTATTATATTATAGCCAATCTGAACATAATCATCTATTTAAATAAAAATGTGTTAATCAATTTTCTTTTTGATAGTATTTATCTATCTATTTATTTAGATTATGTATTTTTTTAAGATTTTGTTATTAGCAAGATTCAAACCGTTGATTTGGGAATCATTTATCCTAATCTCTAACTCATCGTCATTTATTCAAGCTTCAAATTTGTCCATTTACTAACCGAATTACTTCTATGGAGACAAAATGTGTTCGATTATATTGGATCAAAAATGATTCAAGAAATAATAATAAATAAATAAAAGGTTCCACGGCTTTTTAAAAAATTGGTTTATCACTTACTTTTTCTTTTATGTGAAACGAGTTTGAGTATCATTTTCCAGTTATATGATAAAGTATGGAGATATCCTTTTCTTATAGTAGGAATCGCATTTTGGGGCATGGGTATAAATCATATAATAGCATATTTGAATTTGTTTATATTTGTCATTCACTGTGGATAAATAATTATATAACTGTCCTTTATAAAACACCAGTGGAGAAGAAAAGAGAATCGAATCGAGAATGGTCATTGTGATTTGTGACAATGAAAAAACTAAAGTAAAAGAAAAGCTGGGTCGAAAATATGAGTACTGAAGCCTATCGGTTAGGTTATCAGAGTGAAAATTGAGAGACGGAGGGGTCAAGCAGGTGTGGACGTCAGCAATCAGCTCCACATGCCCGGCGTCAGCTAAAATAACGTCAGCACGTAAAAAGGCCGGCGGTCAAAACTCTAAAAAACGCGTCAGCTTGAATTTCAATTTTGAACCACCATACCATAAATACTATGCCGCCGGTTTTGCTTTTACGTCATGGATGAGCACTCCAAGTCTCCAATAGAGATTGCTGACTTCATCTATACATTCACCGTCAAAAGCGGATCATACGATATTTATTGTCGGGTGAAACTTTTATATATGTATGTATATAAAAAATGATTCTTCATGTGTTATTAACGATTTAATATGGGATGGTACGGTACGGTATGATACAATACATCAGTATTTACCTATGATCTATTAGGACCGTATCAGTGTGATATGCTTCTATTTACCTTAATTTATCGTGTTCGATACCGTCCGACAGCTTAACATATCGGTATGATACGACACGGTTAAGGTAGACAAGCCTTAAGGGACCATGTGATCACAGATTTACTGTTTTAAATTAGAGTAAGTAATTTATTGATTGTGATTTTTATTATTGGTAAATTATTAATCATTCAACACACTAAAATCTATATATTATAAGTAATCTAAGGTTAAAATTCTATATATCACAACCCAAATAAATAAACAAATATCACATACCGAATATAAAAAATTAAAAGTAGAGTATGAAAACATTGGATGAAAATAAAAGGCAATGTAATGAATAATGTTATATTTAAAGGTAAGTTTAGTAAAAATGGTTGAAATTAAATGTAATTTACTAATAATGAAAAGGTTAAAGGAAAATTGTATAATAATAGTTTTTTTTTTTTGTTTTTAGATAGCCCGGGTCAACCCTCTCAAGGGTACGCCCTTGTTCACTGCATCGTCGATGGGTGCATGACATGTGGTATGAAAAACTTATTTGATTGGTTTTCTTTACCACATTGGATATATTATTGGACGGAAGTCGGGTGTATACAAAATTTTCTCCTAGTTTTGTTTTATTTCTATCATACCCTACTTTTTAAAGGTTGACATAAGGAGTAACATGGGGCTAGAATAAATTTCTTTCAACCAAGCTTGTTGAATAAATTGCTTTCAACAAAGCTTGTTTTATGTCGTCAGACACACGGTCACATGTTCGAATTTCCCTAATATTAAATTTTTGGTCCAGTCTTAAGGGTATTAGCTCAGCTTATGGAAGGATGGGTATGGAAATTGGGTAGTTTCTAAATCAGCGGTTCGAATCCTACCCCATATATGGTTTCACATATTTTCTTTTATAAGGCTCCTATATTCCAGATATTTCCAAAAGTAAATTGAATCATCAATAAAAGAGGAGGTCATTCCAAAAATAATATGATTTTTTTTATATAAATTAGGTGTGATAATAATTTAAGGTTATAAATAAATAATATGAATTAAAATGAATATACTTATTTCAATAAGGGTACTATTGGCATTAGGGTGAGTGCTTATAGTAATATTTATTTTTAAAATTTTAGACATTGGTGTTGTTGACTGCGATTTTTAGACTAATCCCCTATCACACAAATAAAGCAAAGTAACAATTGATTGCAAACAAAAATAACAAGAAAGTAAAAGACACGTAGAGTTTTATATGGTAAAACCCCGTAGTGGGGAAACGTCCACGGTTGCCAATGATAACAACAAGAATTCACTATGATGAAAAAGATTACACACTCAATCTCTCTTTCGTACTCTCGCCCCTCAAAGTTGTGTTCTCTCATTTGGATGTTTTTTGGGTCTATTTATATAGACATAGAACCCTAATTCTTAATATACATGTAAGAAAAGTCTTTGTTATTTGATGAAATTCTGACTTCTTAGTGTCGTGCTTTTTCCCTTGCTTGGGGTTGAGTGATACTTTAATTGTCTTTAGATCTCTTTCCTAATCTAAATTCTGATATCTGTAAGGAAATTTACTTCCTCATCAAAGTATGTTTCCAAAAGCCTTGTTCAAATCAGATTCTTCTTTAGCATATTTGAGTCGTAATTCCGATGAATCTGGGTGCAATCCACATGTCACGCGTCTGATCGTCCATTTTTTTGACCATTTTTGTTTACCTCGATCATCGATTCTACCCGACCATCTTGACACCCCGATCGAGTTTTCTAATCCGATCATATGCGTTATCTGAGTCGGGAGGGACTGGTTGGGTTTTCTCAGTCCTACTCATTTTGACTTAATTTGATCGTTTTCTAGTGATGTAGCACCCCCGACCTCATTCTTTTGCTGACGTGTCACATCACCTAGGATTTTCCAATAACAACACCCCTTTGAACAAGCAAGACCGAGTATCTCGTTCGAAATGGAACTCACTCGACGAAGTATATTTAACTTATTATTATTTTTTGTTGTGGTGCTTTTGAATGCGCATTTAATGCTTTGCGGCTGAACGTTAATGTCAATCACGCTCATTTCGGCTGACGCAATCACTTATCCAATTTTTCAAATTTCAAATGGCGCGTGTTTTTCGTTCAACATGCACGTACCCCCATTCACGTCTGATGGTGTACGGATGTTCCTATGACGTCATTCGTCCCTATATATTGCTCAAAAACTTTCTATTTTTCCTTCACGATTTCATAGTGATTTCTCACAGAAAACCCTAACTTTTCTTTTCTTTTCTTTTCTTTCATATTTTTGGCTTTCCACATTCTAACCCTTGTGTTTTCATCACATCTTACACACATCTCAGGTATGCACCTGACTCTTCGTTATCGATATTTTAAACTTCTCATGCATGTTATCGAGGCTAGCGATAAGGAAAATTCGATAGGCTTGAGTCTTTTCTTAGGGGTCGTTTTCCTCCGTCCCTACCCATTGCTTTAAACGAGTATTATTCTATGGTCCGTCCCATTTTTTTCCTTCTTTTTCTAACCCTCTTGGTTCCACTTATGTTCGTGTCCATTCAGATATGACAAAGACAACAAGGTAAAATCCTAGAGCTTCTCCTAAAGAGACTGATCGTCTGGCGAACGACTTGAAGATACTTTCTCAACGTTGAAGATGAAGGATGTCTCGAGGGAATGACAGGCTCGTATGCTAAAATTGTTGGTGGACCATCCCTGTGCCTTTGATCTTAAGATAAATGTGGTAACTGATGAGGAACTTACGAAGTTTAGGGATCGGTTTAACCTTCCTAGTTCGGTAAAACTGTCTTGTAGCAGTGATCGTACAGTGTGAAACCCACCCCCTGTTATAGTTGCAATTTATGGGGCCATGTTGTCTTCTGGGGTGACTTTCCCTTTACAGCCTTTCATTGCCCGCTTCTTGGCAGATGCGGGTGTCGCCCTCACCCATCTGACCCCCAAATCATATCAAGTGTTGATCAATCTACAGCATTTGTGGAGAAAGATTGGGACAAAGTACCCCCCGACCCCTCAAGAGATACATAATTTTTATACATTGGGTCGGTCCGACACAGGCGGGACATTTTATCTCCAGTCGACATCATCGAGCAGCTGGATCCCCCATGGTTAAAAGGAGAAACATGCTCCTTCTACGCATAAGGACCATAAAGGTTTCATCTGGGGGTTTCCATCTTCTTACAAATACTTGAAGAACAATCGGTTTTTTGTTAGCAAAGATTGGGGTGAGGTTGTGGTGGCCGAACCAACCTATCGGCTAAACCGAAATGGAGTCCCGAGGCATTTCTGTAGCCCCGAGCTATGGAACAAGGTTACATCCGTTATGACCTGAGAGCAAGCCAATACCATTGTCAATGAGGCCCAAACTGCTTGGGAGGTCAGGGATCGCCACAACTTATACTTGGAGAAGAAGTTGACTAAACTAGGTCTCTTTCTAGAGATATCTGTTCGGTGTAGGCACAGTAAGTTTTTGTTTCTGTTTCTGATTTTTTCTGCTGGTGGCTTATTATTATTGTTGCTTATTACTCTTTGAGTGCCTTTCTTTTCAGAATATGAACTGGACATCGTCATTGGCAAGCAGGCTGAGAAAGCTAAGAACCTCGATCGGGTGAGTCTAAAAGCTGCTGCTGATCAGGTGGCTCAAGGCATTGCTCCTCCTGAACATGACTTGGTGGAGCATGTTTACGAGTCTGATCATGACTTTCTGACTGTTCCTACAGACCAGACTGTGGCAAGCAGTCATGATGCCTCTCCCCCTCGGAGCGATCGGAGGGGATCTTCTAGAGATAGGTTTGATCGGGTTCATTCTTCCATGGAAGGATCTGATTGTAAGAGGTCGAGTAGGGAGAGATCAAGTCGAGATAGGCCCTCTAGGGATAGACGAAGCCTAGAGGAACCAAGTAGAGGAAAAACCCATAAGATCAGGTTTGATGACAATGTCTCTGGTGATAAAGTGGCCAAGATAATCGAGGGATCTTCTGCCTTTGAGGCCATGGGGAGAGTATGAGTGAGGCAGACTCGTTGCCATCTCGGTTGGAAACTGCCCCCGTTCTTTTGGATGAAGAGGGAGAGGATGATCAGGGGACCTTAACTGAGCTTATTCTAAGAGAGCAACGGTCAAAGTAAAATGGTGATCGGGTGGTTACGATGTCTTTCGCTATCCCATCTGAAACAGCTAAGGCCACCGAGGCAACAATACATTCACCTTGCCCCTTGCCTTTTGAAATTCAATCGATCGTTCACCAGCGGGTCTTCTAGCACATCGCCCAGGAAAGATTCTCATGGAGTTTTCAGTCAAGCGTTAAATAGTCTTCACAGATTCAGACTCTGATGATAGTTTTCAGTCAATGTTACCATGCAGATTCAAACTCGGAGGAGTTATTCATTAACGGCGATATGTTGGACATCACAAATGAACAGATGCTTGGTCTGGTGCCAAAGTCAAGGACTGGTGCTGCAGTGAAATTAGTAGAAGTTGCTCCGGCAGTCTAGCCTGGGGATAAGACCCTCTTACACCACTTGGGTCCTTTGCGCCCGACCCTTCCTTTGATGCTTCCAAATGCCTCTATTTCTGACTGATCCATTCCGTCGACAACTTTGGATACCCCAACCTCTAGGTCCCCTCACTCAAGTGAATTTCAAGCTGACCCCCTCTTCATGCTTTGCTTCATGTCAGCCGGTGAATGATATATTGAAGATAGCTACTGGAAGAGGCCAAGTCTGCTAGTCTATCTGAGCGGGTTCAGATGATGTTTAATAATGGAATTTTTGTAAGTACCTTCCATATCATCCTTCTTCTACCCACCATACGGTTTTCCTAACCCTTACTTTCTTTTTAGGCATTGGAAGAGCTGACTCGGACCTTAGCTGATCAAAAAAGACAGGCTGTGGAGATATCTTAGCTGAGGAAGGCCCTTGCGCAGAAAGATAATACCCTCAAATCTTCTTCTGCCAACACCTCCAAAGTCAAGCAAAACGAAGAGCAGCTGAAGACCCACGCTGCGACCGAGCTTGCCTTGAAAAAAACCATAGCCAACATCCAGGATAGGGCTTCTGCATTTGAGGCAATCCTTAGGCAGCTTACCATAAGAAATGTTGAACTAGAGAAAAGGGTTGCTAGAGCAGAATCATTAAACACTCAACTTGAGTCGAGGGTCATCTTGGTTGAGACAACACAAAGAAAGCCCATGAGGAAACTTGGCTTGCTAAAGACACCCTTATCTCTGTCCAGATGGCCATGCTCGAGACGCAACAGGTATATGAGGAGGCTCGGATGTATTATGAGTTCTTGGATAAGGACTTGGAGCAGCAGCAAGTTAGCATGGAAGTGCTTTCTTAGGAGGCTAGGTCAACCCTTGAGGTCTAGAACGTGGACCGGTATAAAAGATCTTATGCTTTTAACGTTGTCGTGCTGAGGGAATTTGAAAGGGGACTAACCACTGCTCGAGCATTCTTTGGGGTTAAGGAGAGATCTTCGAAGGAGGCTCAATGTAAATGGGACAGGGCTATTAATAAGCACAAGGATTAGTCCCTAGAAGCTATAAGGAACTAGAGGATTCGTTAGATCGGGAAGGATCCTCATCTTATGCATCTGAAGTTTCCATCAATGTCTTCTATGGTAAATTTCCATGCTAATAAAGAAAGCCACACTTTAACCAAGGGCACTGATGTTAGTCCTTTGCTAGGCAAGGACTACTCTCCCTTTATGGTTGATGAGCCTGATGATAACATTACTTGGCTGGATTTTGAAGACTTGAGCCAAGGACATGGTGGCGACTCTCCTTTTAGTGGTTCCAGGCCCGGAGGTCCTTCCAAAACCTCGAATGTTTAAAAAAAAAAATAGTTGCCACCTTGTACATCTCTTACTTCATTAATAAGATGAAATTTGCTTCTTCTTTTTTTGAATGCTATATGATTGATTGTGACAGCTTATCAACTCGAACTATGTGTGTTGTGCCATATCTAAGTTAATCGTTTCGGTTGTGATTGCATCCTCCCATGCAATCTCTTTAATCTTGACCAGAACATTTTATTAGCCCAAGTTACATTTAGTCTATCTTCCTGACTTTGGCCAAGTAACTTCGTGTGACAGAGCTTGAAATGGCTCTTGCATAGGCAATGCTGGGTGGTTGTTCGGTCAACCGATCGGTTACTCAAGATCTCGACCGTCTTGCTGCTTTTATGTCAAGAAGTGTTCTCTTATAACCCATTTACATGGTATATGGTTTATAGACTTTTGTCTTTTATCTGTCAAATAAGTCATTAAGATATCTCCCAATAGTGTGCTGATCAAGATTCATTGCAACGACATCTTGTATTTTACTATCTTAATAATGCCCTGTCGCACATGTTTTTAAGCAAAAATACTTATCCCTTATTCAACTCTTGGTGCATCCCATCAGGTGCTTATGACCTGAAGGCTCCCTAGCAGTGCTTTATTGAACCTAACTAGTTTCAGTGAGTGTATACTGTCTTTGAGACATATGCTTTTGGCCCCTTCATTGGGACTCTCTAGCGCCCACACCTGATACTGATCGATTTCTAAGTGCCCCGAGATTGCTTTTGTATACGAAAAAAAAAATTTTGAACACTATTCTTGATATCTGAAATTTTCCCTTAAAGGGGCTTTTATTAAATGCTAAAAGAAAAATTAAATAATCAGCTAACAAAATGAAATCAATCTCTAAAGAAATAAGAACAAGCTAGAAGAACTGAGGAACCCTTAAGGGTAGAAAAAATTTAGGTATTGGGCATTACATGGTCTGGGTAACTCGTTTCCTTCTGATCGGGTGAGATGGTACGACCCATGTCCAGCTAACCCAACCACCTTGTACGGACCTTCCCATTTATCCACCCCGACTGACTTATCTCTAGTTTTGGGTGATACCCTTCTCAGAACTAGATCTCTAAGTTGGAATCTTTTGACTCGGACATACGAGTTATAGTATCTAGCGACCCTTTGTTGATAGGCCGCGGTTTTTCCTCTAGACATATCTCTTTTTTCTTTAAACTCGTCTAAGTTCTACTCTAGCATACCAGCGGTTCGACTTGGGATGAAAGAGATGCACCCTTGGTGAGTTATGAATTACTTCGATCGGGATCATTGCCTCTGTCCCAAACGTTAGCGAATAAGGGGTTTCACCTGTCGAAGTTCTTTATGTGGTTCGGTAAGCCCATAGAACTTCATGCAGCTTGTCTGTCCAATTCCCTTTCTTGGCATTTAGTTTTACCTTCAGGGTGTGCTTGATTATTTTGTTTATAGCTTATGTCTGACCGTTGGTCTGAGGGTGAGCTGGTGTGGCATACTAATTTTTTATACTGAAATCCCGACACATATTTCTGAAATTGTCACTGTCAAATTGAGTTTCGTATCGTGTCTGGGATTCCAAACCAGTAAATGATGTTCTTCTTGATAAAAATCATCATATTGGCTTCGATTATGTGTACCAGCGCTTCTGCCTCGATCTATTTGGTGAAGTAATCTACCACTACAATAGTGTGTTTTGCCCCGCCATTGGTTACAGCAGGCATTTGGCCGATCAAGTCTGACCCCCACATGGCGAATGACTAAGGTCATGATAGACTCTTCAACTATTCTGGAGGCCTCTTTATGTCGTTAGCTATCCCTTGGCAACCCCTACATTGGTCGGCGACCGTCTGAACGTCTTGGAATAAGGTTGGCAAATAGAAGCCTTGTCTGAGAATTTTATATGCCAAGCTTTTACCTCCTAAATGATTTCCACATACTCCCCCATGGACGTTCTCTAATATCCGTTTGCTTTCGATAATCCTTTCCTGTACAGCTCTCCCCGAACCATTGAATACCTTGTAGCTCTGTACCTGTGCCGTTTTGCTTCGATTGCCTCTGTTGGTAGTGTTCCACTTTCCAGGTAGTCCCTGATCGGGGTCATCCAAGTGATTTGGGATTCTCCCATCGTACTTATCTCCAATATATCTTCTTTGTCCTCGATGCTTGGTCTTTTAAGATGGATAACTGGGATAGTCTTTGACAGTACATGTTAACTTTGACAAAGCATCTGCCTTTTCATTCTTCTCCCTCGGGATCTGGGTGATCCTGTACGTTTTGAATCTCCCTAACAACATTTTGGCCAGCCTCAAGTATGCGACCATGTTGTTATCCTTGGCTTGATACTCATCCAAAATTTGGTTTACAACCACTTGTGAGTCACTGAATATTTATAGCTCATCTGCTTCTAAAGCCGTGCAAACTCTGAGCCCTGCCACAAGTGCCTCATACTCGGCCATGTTGGTGGTGGCTTTGAAGTCAAACCGTAGGGCACATTCTACCTAATCACCTTCTGGGGTAAATATGACTATCCTGACCCCACTGCCATACGTGTTTGACGACTCATCTACATGTAGTTTCCATGTGAGCTCGTCATTCTCTTTCAACATCCTGATTACCTCACTACTTGGTTCGACGAACTCTGTGATCATGTCAGCCACGACTTGCCCCTTTATTGTGGCCATCGGTAGGTATGCTATCTCAAACTCGCTTAACTCCACAGCTCATCTAGTTAGTCTTCTGGACACCTCAGGTTTGGATAGGATTTGCTTCAATGGACAATCCATATAGACCTCGATCTAGTGGGCTTAGAAATACTGCCTTAGCTTCCTTGCTGTAGTTACAAGGGCCAACGCCTTCGACCGGTGAATACCTTGTCTCGACTGGTAACAAAGCTTTGCTCGTTTAATACACTGGCTTTCGTACCCTCCTTATCAAGTCTAACCAATACTGAACATGTTGCTACATGCATTACAGACAGGTACAAATAAAGCACTTCTCCTTCAAGGGGTTGTGATAGAATCAACGCTTTCCCTATATATTCTTCGATCCTTTTGAAGGCCTACTCGCACTCTGAATTCCATTCCACCCCTTTACCCATGTTAATTGCCTTAAAAAGGGGAAGACATTTGTCAGTTGACTTACTTATGAATCGATTTAGGGATTCCAAGTACCCCGTTTGCCTCTGGATCTCTTTCAATGTTTGCGGGGACCTTATTTCCTCTAACACCTTCATTTTTTATAACTTGACCTCAATTCCCCTCTGGTAAACTTGGAACCCTAGGAATCTCCCCGAAGGCACTCCAAAGACACACTTTTTTGGGTTAAGCTTCATATTAAACCTCTGTAGCACTCTGAATATTTCTATGAGATCTCTTGGATGTTCCTCTGACGTTATGCTTTTTGTCAGCATATCATCCACATATACTTCCATATTTCTGCCGATCTGTCGAGCGAACATCTTTTTCACCAGTCTCTTGTAAGTTGGCCCAATATTTTTGAGACTAAAAGGCATGACTTTATAGCAATATAGCCACTGGTCGGTGGTAAAAGACATTTTGTCCTTGTCAGGTTTGAACATCCAAATCTGGTTGTACCCAGAGTATGCATCCATAAAGCTTAACAATTCATGACCAACCGTTGCATTCACTAATTGATCAATACGAGGCAGAGGAAAGCTATCCTTTGGACATGTTTTGTTGAGGTCGGTGAAATCCACGCACATCCTTCACTGGACATTCTTCTTTTTGATCAGCACCACGTTGGCCAACCATTCTGGGTACTTTACTTCTCTTATAGATCTTGCTGCTAATAGCTTTTCTACTTCTTCCTTAATCGCCTTGCTTCTCTCCGAGTTAAGCCATCTCCTTTTCTGAACAACTGGCTTACGGTCGGGATCGACTGCTAAATATTACGAGATTATCTTTGGATCGATTCTCGACATATCCTCTTATTTCCATATAAACACGTCTTTATATCCCTTCAGTAGTCTGACCATCTCATCTTGTACTTGTTTTGTCAGCCGAGCCTCGAGCCTTACAGTTTTTTTAGGGTTGTTGTCATCAACTGCAACCTCTATGGTCGGTTTATCTTCCTGACTTTTCCCATCTTTTGGAGATGTCTCCCACTGGTCCAAGTCAAACCGGGTCAGAGTTTCCACCCTGACTTCTACTTTATCTATCTTCTGGTCTTCACACTCTTTGAAAGCGTACAATTGCATCACCCCCGACTCTGATTTCTCCCTGTATACCGCCAGATTTGCCTTCCTTACCCATTCTTGTGAGCTTTTCATGATTCCTATTCCTGCTTCTGGAGGAAACTTCACCATTAATGCATAAGTGGTTGTCATAGCTTTTGTTTTGTTCAATAAATGTCAGCCTAGTAAGGCGTTATATGGCAAATTCTCTACATTCAATACCATAAAATCGAATAGCACTGTCTTGGTACAAGGATAGCTATCGATCTCCACAGGTAGCTTCATCGTTCCTAGTGACCTCACTGCCGCTCCTCAGAAGCCTTTAAGTACGACTTTAAGTGGTTGAAGGTCTCTTCTTTATAGCCCGAGTTGGTCAAACACTTTCACACTCAGAATATCCATCGAGCTTCCATTGTCGATCAGTACCTTTCTTACTTCCCTATGGTCTATGCGGACCGACACTATAATTACATCGTTCGGCCTTACTTTTAATGCATTTGCATGTGCGTCTGCTTCAGTGAAAATTATAGGATCCCAACCTTGTTTGGATCTCTTTTGATCGGGCCCCAATAGATTTACTTATAGGTTTCTCTGATCGTCTATAGCTTTTCTGACTTCAGACATTCTTTCTCGACTGTTACCTCTGGTGTATGGTCCACCAAAGATGGTATTGATTGCCCCATTACCTGGATCTCTCATGGGACTCTTTTAGCTTCTATCTCTCTCCTTCGTCACAGTGTTCTTATATCGGTCCTCCCTACTTCTAAGGATCATGTCTTTAAGGTGTCCTTCTCTAATATTTCAATGTGGTCCCTCAACCGATAACACTTGGAGGTTTCATGGTCGTTCTATTAGTGAAATCTACAGTACTTGGTGGTATATCTTCTGGCAAAACTTGACTGTTTCGAGGTTTCTAGTACAGATTCTTATCTTCTATCACATTCAGGATCTCTTCTTGCCCTCTGGCCAGCGGAATGTAGTTTGTGTATTGCCTCTTGAACTGCATACCACTTTTGTCGTCGTCTCTTCGTCCATCATTACCTTTTCCCCTACTGCCTTTCTGCTCCGCTTTACCGCTACTCTTTGGGTTACAATCCTTGTGCTTCTGACTAATTTCAGGTTGACCCCCGTGTATAAGTTCTCCACCATTGGCTAGTTGTTCCTTCTCCGCATTGGCGTATCCTCCGATATGGTCTACAATGCTCGCATACGTGGTCAGTCCCCTTTTACCTCAAGCTTAGGGTCAAATGGTTGTGTTGTAGACTGTTGATGAACGCCGACACTACTACATCATCGTTGGGGTCTTACACTTCTGACACCTCTTGTGAGAATCTGGTCATGTAATCTTTCAACTTCTCGTCTTTCCTTTGCTTTAGAATAGACAAGGCTGATATGCACTTCCTTCGCTGGATATTTCCCATGAATTGCCTGTGAAAGCTTGTACTAATTCTTCAAAATTTCTAATGGAGCCTGCGGTTAGCCCATCTAACCCTGATCTCCCGAAGTTTACGGGAACATGCGACATATGAGGGCGTCATCATAATCATATTGTGCCATGGCACTTTGGTACCTCCATACGTGCTCTTCCAGGTTAGTATTGGCTTTGAACTATTCAACATGCGACATTCTGAATTTCTCTTAAAAATGGTACTGTCTTATAGAATTAGCAAACGGGCTTCCGAAGTTCCCGATCATAGGGTTTCCCAAGCTTTGCCTTAGTTCTAGGGCTTCTATCCCTCTAAGGAGGATCTCTCGCTCCCCTTCTGTCTCTCCATGTTCGTCGAATCTCTAACAGATTGTTAACCCGTATGGATCCCTAAAGAACCCCCCCCTCTCCGGGCTGATCTAGGCACCAAAGGGGTCACGCCTGACTGTCGGGGTTGGCTCTCTGCACCTTCTTATGGTCGTTTCACCTCACTTGAATACGAGCGAGACCTTTTCCTCTGGTCATAGTAGTTATATTCTCGTTTGGGGTAGGCTTCCGCTCTATTGTACCTTTCCACGTCTTCCCGTGAACTAGATTTTTGGTGTTCCCTTGCTCCTCAATCTTCTCGGCCATTTCTCCTGTGTGAACGCCCCATCTTTCCGTGATGTTCCATCCCATCTCTTCCAGGTTTCTAGGGTGCTCCTAGAGTAACCGCTACTATCTCGAAGCGTACCTTTGTATCCTAGGCCACGATTGGCGTGGAAAGTTGGTACGGTGAACTCATGTTAGCCGTGGTTGATATGCTGATTCCTTGCTTAGCTGCATCTTCAATGACTTTTTGCAAGGATTGCTGGATCTGTTTGAACGCTTTCGGGGAGATGCCAGTTGTTGTGCCTACGGATGTTACAATGTTAGGTCTGATGGATAGCGGGGTCCTTAAGGATGGATCTTCTCCTATGGCGGCGACATTTACAGGATTTGGGGCAGTGACATCATGCGTCTTGTCAACATTATAATGGGATGGACTTCTGTCTCTATCAGTGTCCATAATGTTGCCTTTAGTTAACTTCTTTCACACTTGACCACTTAAACCAAATACTATCAAAGGTTCGAGCCCTTCTTCTAGCGCCAGTTATTGACGACGATATCTAGATTAATCCCTCGTCACATAATTAAAGCAAAGTAACAACTAATTGCAAACAAAAATAACAAGAAAGTAAAAGGCACACAGTGTTTTACGTGGTAAAACCACATAGTGGGGAAACGTCTACGGTTGCCAAAGATATCAACAAGAATTCACTATGATGAAAAAGAATACAAACTCAATCTCTCTTTCGTACTCTCGCTCCTCAAAGCTGCGTTCTCTCTTTGGGGTGTTTTTGGAGTCTATTTATACATACATAGAATCTTAATTCTTAATGTACAAGTAAGGAAAGTCTTTGTTATTTGATGAAATTCTGACTTCTTAGTGTCGTGCTTTTTCCCTTGCTTGGGATTGAGTGATACTTCAATTGTCTTTAGATCTCCTTCCTAATATGGATTCTGATATCTGTAAGAAAATTTACTTTCTCATCAAAGTATGTTTCCAGAAGCCTTATTCAAATCAGATTCTTCTTTAGCATATTTAAGTCGTAATTTCGATGAATATGGGTGCAGTCCACATGTCACGCATCCGATTGTCCGTTTTTCTGACCATTTTTGTTAACCCTGATCATCGATTCTACCCGACCCTGGTCCCGACCATCTTGACACTCCGATCGGGTTTTCTAATCCGATCATCTACGATATCTGAGTTGGAGGGACTGGTCCGGTTTTCTCAGTCCTACTCGTGTTGACTTAATATGATCGTTTTCTAGTGACGTGGCGCCCCCGGCCTCAGTCTTTTGCTGACGTGTCACATCACCTAGGATTTTCCATTAACATGTGTACTTATAAAAATAAATGTACAAATAAATTTTATGTGTGTCAATATCCGCACCTTTATGGCATACAAATTTAGTTAGGTGACGTTTTTTATTATTTATGATATCTGAATATCAATATCTGAAAACCAGTAACGTGACAATTATACCTTTACTACTATTCATGGATATATGTAACTTGTATTTAATATAATTATTCTATTATTCATGTATTTACAAAAAATATATATTTGAAATAGTATTTATAAATGTTATACGTAAATCTTGTCGAAAGTACACGTCATCGCAAAACCACGTAAGCAGGACACTTCATCAGAAAGAATCGCTAGGTCAGTATCCTGGATGGTGTCTAAGTCCCCATCATAGGAATATTCAATGGAAGTCTGAGTAGGTCCGAGTAAGGATGAGCCAAGCGTTACCACGTACTCAATTCTACTCGGGAAAACAAAGAAGATCCAATAAAGTTCTGTCATTCTAGTTTAAGCCACGAGACTCTCAATATGGTAACAACAATACATACTTGAGCAAACAAAATGAGGAATTTCATAAGGAAACAAATATATTCTCCTCCAGACATACGTCATTATAAAGGATCTATACAATTAATGTCATTAAGTAGACAAACCTAAATAGGAAAGATCTCTCTTTTCTCAATTTTTGGCTTGCACACCAAGAAACTAAACCCTAGCTAAACATGTATAAATACGTCTGTAAATCATGCTATAAATACACATAATAGCGATAGGAGAGGTTAAAGAGATCGAGTGTTGTAATTCAAATATTTCTTTACTGGATTTGACTTGGTTGCATACGCAACCGTCCGTGGACGCTTCTCCTGTCATTAGAGTTTTATCACGTATTTCTGAGTTACGTTACAGTTATTTTTTGTGATCCTTTTACTATTACAGATTGCGGAAGTTCATATTGTTGACTTTCTTAACCATCAAGAAATTGCTGTCAACAATTGGCGCTAGAAGGAGTGGGGTGACAACTGCAGATTAAATTCGTTTAAAAAACACCCTTAAGACAATGGCCAACGACGGAACGGATATGGTTCCAGTAACATCCGAGACTTGCCAGATGATATACACAGAGTTGATGCCTCCTAAGATCCTACAAGAATTACGATTGGAAAACAGTCGGAGCCAATAGTAGGCGTCCAGAAGGTCTCTCCAACCAGTGAGGACATCACACAATGATTTAAGGAGGCGCTCCAGCAACTACTGGCAGATATAGCCAAGAAAATAGTAGATTTGTCCACCACATAACGGCTAATTCCACCAAGCCAGTCGCCTCTCTTAGATCACCTACCAGGCAGACTCCGGTCGATCGTAGTCGGACTAGAGTCAGACGCGCCAAGAACAAACATAAAACTGGATCCTGCCTTCCAGTCAAGGGACACACCACAAGAACAAACCCAAACTCATGAAGCACCCATAGAGAGTCGATGTCATCGGAGGTGTAGTCATGATCAACCGAGACATGACCGATATCATAAATATGTCCGACAAAGGGAGCAAACATCATCATCAGAGGACGACTATCATCACCGAAAGTGCCACAAGGGAGCTATACGCCTACAGGGCTTGACTAGAGAAAACCGAAGGCGAGAAAATCGAAGGCAAGATGAGGAAGTGCCAAGAACAGGCTTAACAGTTACATAGGAATTTAACCGTCAGAGGAGCTAGTAGGCGAAAGAGACACCTTAATACAAAGTTTAACTCGAGAGGTTCAAAATAGCAGATGTCAAATGGACGCATTGGTTAGGCGTTATGACATAATGAGTTGTCGGATGATGACTCTGATAGCCCTTTTTCAAACGACATCCTCTAAAAGACGTTCCCAGAGAGATTCAGGATGCCACATGTGGAGCTGTTCAAGAAGAACACGGATCCTAAAGAACACATCAGGCGATACAGGAGTGCCATGGCCTAGTATGCCTACAGTGATGCCTTTTTATGCCTCAATTTCCCTCAGACCTTGGGAGACGTAGGGTCTCGATGGTTTGGCAGACTATCTACCGCAAGCATTGGAAACTTCGACAAATTAAGATCACCCATATATAGCCATCATTAGTTGATATATATGAATATCATCTGTACACGGATCTTGGTGAGAGATCCATATAGATCATGTCCCAGTCCTATATGATCACATCATACAAGGTGTCTCCATTCCAATATCTCATATGAATGATTCTGGATAGAATTACCGTACATTACGGAATGGACCACAGTTATAGATTAACCACAAATAAAGTACCCAGTTTTATTTGCTATCTACGGACTCTTTAGATTCCACGTCTCTTACTGTATCCATCTGTATATGACACTCATATACCCAGTTTGAAATTACATCCGGTAATCTTGGATGTTAAATTTATGCACAAGTTATAAAATAAAAAATACAACAAGAATGAATTGAACTTTTCCTTTTATTTATTTCATAAATCCATTTACAAATTACATGGCATAAACCCTAACCGAATGTGTGTGGATTTTACAGATCTAAACTAAGCTTACCTTAAGGATAGTTTTTCCCTACAAATGATAGATCAACTGGTGGATGCCACGTAAGGACATGAGTTGCCAAGTTTTATGAATGCCTATGCGGGATACAACCAAATCCGAATGGACAAAGTAGATGAGGATATGACAGCGTTCACAACCGACTAATGATTATACTTTTACACGGTGGTGCCTTTCGAGCTAAAAAAAATAGGGCAACAACCAGACGTTGGTCAACAGGACATTTGCTCGGTAGATAGGAAGAAAAAAAGAATTTTTTATAGACGACATGCTAACCAAAAGCATCACAGCGACAAGGCATGCAGCAGACCTGAGAAAGACTTTCAATGTATTAAGACGGTACCAGATGAAGCTTAATCCAAGTAAATGTATATTTGAGGTACCATCAGGGAAATTCCTAGGTTTTCAGGTTCATCAAAGAGGAATCAAAGTGAATCCGAAAAAGATTAAGGCCCTCTCGAAAATAGCCTCCCCGAGAACATTGAAAGAAGTACAACGATTGACGGGATGTATTGCTTCACTCGACAGGTTTATTTCTAAATCAACTGAAAAATGTGCACCATCCTTTAAAGCAATTAAAAAGGGCAAATGACTTGAATGGAATACAGAATGTAAGCAAGCATTTCAAAAGATAAAAGAATACCTAGACCGAGCACCAATTCTCTCCAAACCAAAGACATAAGAAATTCTCTATGTATCTGTCCCTCATAGAACTGTCGGTAAGTTCATGTTGGTTAGGATAGAATAGGAGATACATAAGCTAATATACTATACCAGCAAAGCCCTGCTTCCAGAAGAGACTAGGTACTCACGGGAGGAAAAGATGTCTCTGGCATTGGTTTCAATCGCCAGAATATTAAGGCCTTATTTCCAGGCACATACAGTGCAGATGCTTACCGATTGCCCGCTCAAACAGATTCTGTAGAAACTCGAGTTGTCAGAAAGACTGACAAAGTGGACAATCGAACAAAGCGAGTTCGACATAAAATATGTACTCAGAGCATCGTTCAAAGGACAAGCTATGGCGAATTTTGTAGCTGAATTCACTAAACCCAACCTAGAGGTCAAGAGGATATTAAAAGGAAAAAACTTTTCATGGAAATTGTTTGTTGATGGTTCATCGAATACTCATGGCAATGGGGCAGGGATTGTAGTATCCATTCTAGAAAAAGACGACATAGAGTGTGCTATTAGGTTCGACTTCAAAGCAACAAATAATCAAGCAGAATACGAGGCACTACTGGTAGGCCTCAGGGTGTGCATTGCTCTCTGAGCAGATGAAGTAGAAATATTCAGCGACTCTCTCGTCCACCAAATTCTAGACGAATACCAAGCTATGGATGGAAGCATAACCACTTATTTGGACATTGCTAAGCATCTCCTTAGGCGATTCAATGAATTTAAGATTACTCAGATCCCGCGTAACGAGAATGAAAAAGCAGACGCTTTGTCCAAATTGGCGTCAGCCACAACTTGCATCAGATCTAAAACTGTTCCAATGGTGAGGAAATATTTAGAAAAGGATTTGCTCTCAGAGGATCCCTAAAGGCAAAACACATCGGGTATAGGTCAGCCAGGTATACTATGATCGGAGGAGAACTGTACAGAATATGATTTTCCAAGGCATTCCAAAGATACGTAGCAGAAAAGGAAGCCAAACAGATACTGAAGTCCAGTGGTGTGTACATGAATCATACAGGGGGTAGGAGCCTAGCACACAATGTACTCAGGCAAGGATTCTACTGGCCTACCTTGTTTTTCAATGTACAACAATTCTCGGACAGTTGCAATACCTGTCAGAGAATTGTCAGTGATATCCGGTAGCCTCCTGAATACCTGAGAAGTCTCACTTCACCTTGTCCATTCACTATGTGGGTTTGGATTTGATCAGACCAATGCCAGTGGCAACGAAAGAGGGCGTGAAACACACGATCATAACAGTTGACTATTTCACAAGATGGGTAGAGGCGGAAGCATTAGTGCACATCACAGAAGCAAACATCATAAACTTTATGAAGAAGAACATATTCTATCGATTTGGAGTCCCAAACATCATCATCACTGACAACGCCACTTAATTTGATAATAAGAAATTTAGACAACTTTGTGCTGAATACAAGATCTCTAACTACTACGCTACACCTGCTCATCCCCAAATAGGCAAAAACAGTAAACAAGGTAATCAAACACACCCTCAAAGCAAAACTAAACGTGAAAAGGGCAGTTGGGCAGAGAAACTACCTGAGGTTTTATAGGCATACCGAACAACTACAAGAACCCCTACGGGGGAAACCCCATTCTCTTTAGCATATGGAACGGAGGTCATGATCTCGACAGAGACATCTTACATATCCCTTAGGGTCCAGCTATATGATGAAGGGCACAATGTTAACACATTTTTACATAACCTGGATGAGTTGGAAGAAGCAAGAGAGAGGTGCCAAGTACGAAACACGGCCTACCAACAAAGGGCAGCCATATATTATAACTCGTATGTTCAGGTTAAAAAATTTCAGCTGGGAGACCTTGTGCTCAGGAGAGTATCCCTGAACTCCAAAGATAAAGCAGCGGAATCCCTCACTAACAAATGGGAAATATCGTATTTAATTGACGGCATAGTTGGACACTGAGCATATTGGATCGCCCGACCAGGAGGAGGAGTCGTACCATAGCCTTGCAATGCCTAGTATCTGAAGATCTTTTATCCTTGAGGGATTCTTGAAGAACCTCAAATCAGCATAGTTTCTTAGTTTCAATTCTTTTCAGATTTCTTTTTAGATACTAAGTTTTGAAATGAGTTTATTTCTATTCAGTTTAGTTTTTGTAGAAAATGAATAAAATTCCTACGTGGAACCCTTCTGGAAAAATGATCAGAAATAATGAGAACATGAAATGGCAAATAAAATGCTCGGGTAACATTAATTTGGTAAAATTTCACCCAAATGGGCGGAGAAACTTAAGATAGCATGTCAACTGAGCAAGGTTAAAATCTAAACCTTAACAAAAAGGTAAACCCGAAGCACCATCACACCTGGAAAATGGCTCGGGGCACCATCAGGGCAGACCTAGTAAGTTGCAGAGTTGTGTAGGGTAATTAACTATCCAATGATTCATCAAACCTTTGCACAGACAAAACCAAGAGACGTCCTTGGTAACTTGTGCAAGGACCCAAGTGTATGATCGTGGTGAGCTTCGATGTAACACTCGGGTAGAAATTGGGTAAGGCATATTCACGAGTTCATAAGACAACTCGGTATTACTATGAAGCTACTCGGTTAAAAACACTAGCCAGTTAAATGTGATACTAGGCATTACAAAAGTGAATTCGGTAGCCAAACACTGAACAAAAAGGATTATATGTACTACTCAGCCAAGCTTACATCATCCATGAAATCTTGAACCATGATAAGTCATGCAAGATAATTCAAAAAGAAAAATAGTGTATTAAGTCAAACCAGTGTATACAATATACAAAAAAAAATGAACGGTTAAGGTGGTGCCGGGGATTTCGAGTTAATACCACTTACGCTCGGGTCAGGCACCATCTCGAACTCATTCAGGAGACTTTGTTTGAAGGTCAAGTAATCTCATCCACTTTATCATCCATTCAAGCGCTATAGTCCTTCCTGGCTATGATACCAACGTCGGGTTCTTCCCCATCCATCCTGCCATTCTCACTCGAATGGAAAGTTGAAAATACATGCTCAGTAGGGACTTACAGATGCATGGGGTGGGGTCCTTGCCTTGACTATGACAGTAGGCTCGCCACTCATTCATCTGAATCCAAAAGGTTTCCAAGGAACGATTGACGTGATTCTTTATCGACAATTCCCAATTTGATCGGGCCTTATCCGTTGCTCGGTTCATCATTTTAAAGAAATCACCAGTCGAGACCATCACACGTTGGAACTACCTGATGAGCAGGGCATCGTAAGCTGTAGACCTTTTAAAATGATCGACCCCTTGCACCTCCAATTCCCATTTAGCATCTTTGGAAAGGGATTCTATAGTTAAAGCTTGGCGCTTAAAATGTTCAACTTTGCGCTCGTAGGACAACTTAACCTCTTCAGCTTCCTGTTCAGCACAAAGCATCGATTCTTAAGCAACAGACAGCAGACTATCAAAGGATTTTGCTTTTTCCTCAGCAAATGAAGCCCTTTCTTCGGCCTCTGATTGCCTTGCTAAGAACCTATCTACATGTTCTTGGTTCGTGTTGATTTCCTTCTAGTATACAGCCTCAACCCGAGCACGGTTGTCCTCGCTCTCTTTTAATTGAGCTTCTAGACGCCTTATTCGATCAGCTTGAGATTGTTAGGTCTGGAGGGCCTCAGAAACTTCAGCCACCATCTAAAATAAATCAAGTTATTGTGAACTAAAATTCAAACCGAAAGGTAAAGAAATGTCCAATAATATGCTACAAAGATGAATACATACGTAGGTAGCACTGTTAAAAAGTTTTGAAAGCGCACAGATGCAGTCCCATTCTTAAAACGACTCAAATGGTCGTCTACGATGTAAGCACGACTCGAAGACATGGCTTTCAGCATGTCTTGGAGGGAAGGATCTATAGATCGACCTGATGACCCTACATCGGCAGCAATAGCAGGAGGAATGTAGGGATCTTTGTTGCCCAAGTCGTCGAGCGAGTATCCCTTAGCGAACGAACCAGATAAATTTATAGCATTTTTCTCAGTCTGGAAACACATAGAATCCTTGCACTAACATCTTCGTCACTGGAATATTCAATAAATGCCAAGACCTTAGGAATTTTTAAGAGAGCTCGAATTGGCGAAAAGAAAGCTTTCCTTTTCCCAGTCTGCCAGAAGTGAGTGTCAAGATCAGCAGCAGGATCTTCATCACCAACCTTCTCAACCATAGGTGGGAAAGATTCAAAAATAGTGGGACATGAGGGATCAATTGGCTCGACGGGAGATTCCCTGACCTTTTGCTTTCCCTTTACAGAAGGTTGCTCGGCAGTTGTCTCTACAGCCTGACCCTGTTCCGTAGATACCTTGTTGGCATGACTAAACCTCACAGTCGTCTCGCTTGTAGCACGACTCAATCATCAGGCATTCTTTGCTCACAGTTAGAAGCATTCGAGCTCCCTTGCCTACTCAATTCACCTGCGGCTTGTCGGGGGATTTTCTCAGGAATATACTCGGGTTCCTACTCGTCGACTTCAAAACCCTCAGAATCTTCATCTGACTCATCGTTAGGCAGAGAAATTCCTACCGCTTCCTAGCAAGCTGCTTCTTTACGACTTACTCGAATAATGGATTTTACCTGGCGAGCCTGAGCATCGCAGATAATATCCGAGTCATACATTGGAAATATAAAATGCCAACTTACAGCGTTTGTGGCGGGCAGAAATCTGAGGAAAAAGGTCCGTTTTGATCATATTCTTCTCATTAAAAATATATGACTTACTTCGCTTTTCCATAGGTCGAACGACAGCTCTGGCTAGGCTGGCCAACTCCCCAATTATAAAAGTATGGGGTTTGTGGTTCCAGGCATCACAGTAGTGAGGGATCTTCCGAGTCACCCGAACACCATTTAGGTCAAAGTCAATCGAACGTCCCCAACCCCATCCAACAAAAAACCAATTGTTCTTCAAGTATTTATTGGAGGTGGAAAAACCCTAATGAATCCTTTTTTCTTGTTTTCAGTAGACGCTTCGACCGTCCCATCAATATCTACCCCATCCGGGATCCCACTGTCAGGCTGACTGGAAAGGAGAAATTAGGGCCCCGTCTGACCAGATTGCTTTAAAGTATAGAAGTGCCTAATTTCATGAAGGGTAGGCGGGGGTAAACCCATTCTCTTCCACATGTGTCATATGCATAACAAGATCCTGTAGCTATTCATGGCAAGTTGGGTCGGAGCAATTCTTGCTTTTACTAGGAATAACACCGATAAAGGGTTAGAGAGGGGGTGTTATGCCACAGCAAAGCATTGCTCCATAAATAGCCACCATCCCTGATGGAGGATTCCACTTGGCTTTATCCCCTGTCATTAATCTGCATCCAAGTCAAATCGGTGAAAATACTTATCAATCTCAGCTTCACCAACCACAATTGGTTCAATGTCATAAGCGCATATGCGCTCATTGGAAAAATGTATATGATACGCCCGATGCTCATCATCTACATCATTTTCATTCAACACCTAAACCCCAACCCGAGTATCGCAGCGTTGGCTTGTATGCTTTCCCATTTTCTTCCAAGGATGAAATTATTGTAAGCAGAAACATATGGGTTAGATTGAGCTTGAATGTGGGAAGATTCAAAATCACGGGAAAGGGAAACTTCACGATAAAGCCTCGAAACATCAGCGTTCAAGAAATAAGGTTGGTCAGGGGGTGTATCCCCCATCAACCTATAAATACGGGAAGCCGTAAAAGTATTTCTTTTCTCAAAAACCTTCATTGCAATAACAAAAAGATGATGTTTAGCAACAGGATCCATGAAAACTAACCTTGAGTTGTTTGTTGAGCGAACAGGTTAATCCAGGAAAACCTTCAACGTAAGATGAATATAGAGATAGAAATCTGCAAAATAAATTGAAGAAGGAAGCGGAAAAAAATAGAGCTACCTGAAATCTTCTAGGGTTCTCTCTTAGACCAAAAAGGAGACAAATGGCCCAAAAATTGTTTTGTGCTGATTAAATAGCAAAATTAGAGATTTTGAAATTCGAAACCATAGGTTAAAGTTGTGGAAAAGCAGGAAACGAAAGGGCGTAAGAAGTGATGTGGGTGACGCATCAAAGAGTCAGAAAATTGTTTCCTATTAATGCCATCAAGAACACTAAATTGAAAGAGGACAAGTGGCATAAGGAAGGGGCTTCAGGCCGCCAGAACATCTAAATGTCGTAATCAGTGGGATTTCGTGTGAAAGACAAATCTTGCATATATGGACGCCATTAAGACACGTTATTAACACTTCGAAGTAACGAGGAATAATAATAATTTCCTAATTTATGAAGTATTTATGAAGAAAAAGACAACCAACGAAGTCATCATAGTCGGGCAAACGTGTGTTAAAAACTTTTGTCATGTGAAGAATAAGTTTTACTCGGTAAAAGTATTTTAAGGGGGTACTGTTATACGTAAATCTTGTCAAAAGTATACGTCATCGCAAAACCACGTAAGCAGGACACTTCAACAGAAATAATCGTCAAGTTAGTAACCTGGATGGTGTCTAAGTTCCCATCATAGGAATTTTCAGTGGAAGTCTGAGTAGGACCGAGTAAAGATGAGCCAATTGTTACCGCGTACTCAGTTCTACTCAGGATAACAAAAAAGATCCCTTAAAGTTCTGTCTTTCTAGTTTAAGCCACGAGACACCCAAGATGGTAACAATACTACATACTTACGCAAACATAACGAGGAATTTCAGAAGGAAACAAATATATTCTTCTTAAAATATACGCCGTCATAAAGGATCTATACAATTAATGCCATTAAGTAGACAAACCCAAATAGAAAAGATCTCTCTTTTGTCAATCTTTGGCTTGCACACTAAGAAACGAAACCCTAGCTAAACATGTATAAAATACGTCTGTAAATCATGTTGTAAATACACAGAATAGCGACAGGAGAGGCAGGAGAGATCGAGTGCTGTAATTCAAATATTTCCATACTGGATTTGACTTTGTTGCATATGCAACCGTCCGTGGACGTTTCTCCGGTCATCGGAGTTTTGCCACATATTTATGGGTTACGTTACGGTTATTTTTTGTGATCCTTTTACTATTGCAGATTGCAAAAGTTCATACTGTTGACTTTCTTGACCATCAAGAAATTACTGTCAACAATAATATTTTAAATTTAAATTGATTAAATAAATATTTGAAAGTTTCCTTCAAAATGAAAGTATAAATTAATTCATTTTTACTTTAAAAAGTTATATATTTTTAAAATATAAATTAATGAATATTTTTTAAAATGTTATAAACGAATAGAGTTCTTTTTTCTTAAAAAAAAAATTAATGAATAGAATTTAAACAAATAAATTAAATTATATTTAGATATATAACCATATATTACTCGTCTGCACAATTTGATGCCTTCTCTTTATTCATCTACTCTACTCCCATATCCCTCTTCTTCAACCCAACTCATCAGTCCATCACCCATCTAAAGAATTGTTTTTATTATCTTCGAAAGCACCAATCTATCCCCCTCACAAATCAAGCACTCAGTACCGTTCCCAGTTTCATCTTATTTAACAACACTCATCACCCATTTAAAGAGTCGTGTTTGTTGTTATGATGGAGATGACGGTAGTTGTTGAAGAAATAAAGCATTTCCAGGTGAAGAGGAGGCCAAATCTATATAATTTCCGGTGACGCAAGAGGAAGGAAAAATAAGGAAAATAGGATTCTTATTCCTTTTTATTGAGGGTAAAATGGAAAATAGGTTAAATTCAATATGACACTTTTGGAATAAATGTTGAAAGTTCTCTTTAATGTTTTTTAGTTTAGATAAAAGTCAGATTTTCTAACTTTTTCTTCTCGGGTCAGGATCCTCTCCTTGGTATTTGTTGTTGTCGAGAAGAAATTGTAATCACACAAATCTAAAATACAAAATAGAAAGCAATAATAAAAGAAGACACAAAAGATTTTACGTGGTTCAACAATTTGCCTACGTCCACGGAGCGCACCGCACTCAATCCACTATATCTCAGAGTTGATTACAATCTCTCTGTCTCTCTTTCAGTCTCTCTACAATTGCTCTCTCTCTCTAGCAATTTTTCTCACACATTACGCACTATTTTTTCTGCATTATTCTTCTCACTCTTTTAAGTACAAATAATGGTGGTATTTATATGGGAGCACTAGGGTTAGTCAAAATCCCAATTTGAATCTATTTCCTATTCCAATTACTTGTGCACACAGGATTTCCTATTTCTCGCGCAACCCGTCTCTACCGCGGCCTGGACCGCTGTGTGGGCACATGCCTGCGCCACGGTTCACAACGCGTAACACGCCTGTGGAACTCCGCTCTACAGACCATAGTGTGTGCACTTTGTCTGTACCGCGGTACGCACATCATGTCTCCTCTGTGATTCTTCGTTGTGTGTGCCGCGGTATGGGTCATTACCTCCGCCGCCATGCCACCCGCCAGAATTGTTTTCTTCACCTGTTTCTGGCTTCACATAACCCAACAATCTCCCACTTGAAGACTGAAACTCAATAGGCGTTCTCCACTTGAAGACTTTACTCTTGAAGACCAACTGAAGTTGCGCACAACTTCAGTTTTTCAGTAGTGACTTGCTTGGTTAACATGTCAGCCGGATTCTTAGTTCCTGTAACCTTCACTAACTTCAACACCCCTTCTTCAATTAACGATCGAACGAAGTGGTAGCGCAGGTCTATATGCTTGGTCCTAGAATGGAATGCTGAATTCTTGGCCAAGTGTATTGCACTTTGACTGTCACTATGCAACATATTCATCACCTGATCGAATCCCAACTCTGCTAATAACCCTTGTAACCATATAAGCTCTTTGCTAGCTTCTGTAACAGCCACATACTCTGCTTTAGTTGTAGATATTGTCGCTATCTTCTGCAATTGAGAAACCCAACAAATTTCAGTACCCGCCATTGTAAACACATATCAGGTGGTACTTCTTCTATGATCCACTTCTGATGTAAAATCAGAATCCACATAACCTTCCAGCTTGAGTTCATCTCTCTTGAAGGTTAGACACTTCTCTGTCGTACCCTGCAGGTATCTTAGGATCCATTTCACGGCCTCCCAGTGAGGCTTGCCCGGATAAGACATGTAGCGGCTCACAACTTCCACTGCTTGGGAAATGTCAGGTCTTGTGCAAGTCATGGCATACATTACATTTCCAATGGCTAAAGCGTAAGGAACTTTAGCCATGAAGTTCTTCTTTTCTTCCATCTTCGAACTCTGATCCTTAGAAAACTTAAAGTGACTAGCTAGAGGTGTTCTTACTGGTTTAGCATTTCCTATGCTGAATCTCTGTAACACCTTCCGAACGTACTCTGTTTGTGAAAGCTTCAATGTACCTTCCTGTTCATTTATGCTAATCCTCATTCCAAGAATTTACTTTGTTGGACCCAAATCCTTCATCTCGAATTCATTCGTAAGTTGCTTCTTCAAATTATTTATCTCTTTTAAATCTGCACCAGCTACTAACATGTCATCAACATATAGTAACAATATTATAAAGTTGGACTTAACATTTTTGAAGTAGCAGCAGTGGTCAGCATTGCATCTCAAGTAGCCATTCCTTTGCATGAACCCATCGAACTTCTTGTACCATGTCGGGGAGCTTGTTTTAAACCATACAAGCTCTTCGTCAACTTGCATACCAACTCTTCCTTGTCATCTTCTACGAACCCCTCTGGTTGCTTCATGCATATCTCTTCCTCCAAATCTCCATGAAGAAAGGCAGTCTTCAGATCTAACTGCTCCAGATATAACCCTTTTGTTGCGACAAACTTAACACTAACTGGATCGTAGTTAGTTTAACAACAGGAGAAAAAAATTCAAAGTGGTCGATACCTTCAATTTGTTGGAAACATTTGAATACGAGTCGTGCCTTGTATCTCTTGGAACTGTCATGTTCCTCCTTGATCTGATACACCCACTTATTATGTAGGGCTTTCTTTTCTTCAGGCAACTTGGTTAACTCCCAAGTTTGGTTAGATGCCAACGACTCCATCTCATCCTTCATTGCAAGCTCCCACTTGCTCGCATCTTCTCCCTAACAAGCTTCATCATAGAACTCAGGTTCTCCTGCATCTGTCAGCAACATGTAGTGCAAGTATTTCCTATTTGGTATAGGAGTTCGAGTTGATCTTTTCAATGTATTCTGGACCTGTGTCATTGGAACATCTCTAGGTGGGATTGGTTCTTGTACCTGGGGCTGCACACCTTGCTCTTCATCATTCTGTTTGATGTGTTCCATGATCTCTCTATCATGTACATCATTCGGTCTAATAAACTCTAGCTCTTCTGGCTTAGACATCTGTGTGTTTCTGTCTTTGTACATGACCCTTTCGTTGAAGACAACGTCTCTGCTTCTGATCATCTTACGGTTTTGGTCATCACACAGCTTGTAACCAGAGTCATCCTTTCCATAGCCCACCAAAGTACACTTTACTGACTTGACGTCTAGCTTACTCTGCGCATGATCATCTACATATACATAAGAGACACACCCAAACACTTTAAGGTGAGAAAGTTTTACCTCTTTCCCAGTCCAGATCTCTTCTGGTATAGCGAGGTCCAAAGGCTTTGATAGTCCTCCGTTGATCAAATCTGTTGTTGTATTGACTGTTTCTGCCCAGAACTGTTTTGGCAGCCCTGAGTGTAACCTCATGCTTCTGGCTCTCTCAGTCAATGTTCTGTTCATCCGTTCTGCTATGCCATTTTATTGTGGGGTTCCAGGAATCGTCCTACTAAGCTTTATTCCATTTTGGTAGCAAAACCTCTTGAACTCATTGTCTTCATATTCTCCACCATTGTCTGAATGCAGCTTTTTGATCTTCAAACCTGTCTCATTCTCAACCCTAGCTTTCCATCTCTTGAAAGCATCAAATACCTCATACTTGTATTTAAGAAAGTAAACCCATACCTTTCTGGAATGGCCGTCGATGAAAGTGATGAAGTACAGTTTACCTCCGGTTGATGAGACTGAAGCTGGACCCCAAACATCGGTGTGTATTAGTTTCAGTTTCTCTTTTACCAGTGTTCTTCCGATCCTCTTGAAGCTCACTCGCTTATGTTTTCCTAGAATGTAACTCTCACAGAAATCAACTTCAACGGATTTTAAATCTGGCAACTTACCTTTTGAATGCAAACACTTCAACCCTTGAGAACTTATGTGCCCAAATCTCTGATGCCATAAGTTCGGATCATCTTTGCTTTCCGCCATAGCGACTGAATCACACCCATCTGTGGTTGTGTAAAATGACCCATTCTTACTTTCTCGGGCGATTGTCATTGCATCTTTGGAGATCTTCCACTTGTCACCTGTGAAAGTCGTCACAAAACCATCTGACGCCAGTTGCCCAATGGAGATCAAATTCTTCCTTAAGTCCGGTATATGCCTCACATTGTCGAGCTTCCAAACTGACCCTTGCAGTTGAATCTTCACATTTCCCTTCCCGGTGATGTTGCATGCTTGATCGTCACCAAGATACATTTTACCTATATTTTCGGAGACGTAGTTCTCGAGCAATTCCCTGTGAGGTGTGGCATGGAATGACGCTCCCGAATCCAAGACCCAGGACTCCGTCTTGCTTTCCAACGAGCAGATAAGGCATTCATCTGACTTCTCCGATACACAATTCGCACTGCTCTTGCCCTTATCTTTCTTCTTAGATCTACACTCATACGAGATATGGCTTTTCTTACCACAATTCTAGCATTCAGCATCCATTTTGCTTCGTTGTTGGTTTCCTGAATAGTTAGCCTGATTTCTTGGTTTGGACTTACCTCTAGACTTTGATCTTCCCCGTTGACTTGTGTTTCAATTTCTACCTCTGCCCTCTCTACCTTCCAAACTCAATGTTGAAGATGTAGATGCATATGGTCCCTCTTCACGCATCATGATCTCTTCTGTCATGATCATGTTTATAACCTGCTGAAGATTCAACTTTTATTTCCCGAACGAGTTGGCAATCGACTAGCATGTCGTCTTCCAACTTTATGGCATTTGGGTGAGTAGAAACACTGCCATAAACTCCTTATCAAACCCCATAGATAAAGAACATAACCCGTCCTTTACTTCATTGAACTGGTTCAGAAAATCTTTAAAGTTCTGATCCTCCGCCATCTTCAAGGTTGATAACTTCTTGACAAGATGGACTTTCCTTACCGCAGAAGGCTGTTCGTATAGGTATGATAGGGTATCCATTAGATCTTTAGCTGTCTGTTGATCTTTTACGTTGAAGGCGACCTGTTTCGTCAAACTGAGACGAATTGCTCCCAATGATTTCCTGTCCAGGAGTTCAAAGCCATCATCATCCATGTTCTTCGGTTTCCGTTTCTTTTCCTAATCTTCATCGGTCATATCCTTTGGTCTCTCTTTTATCGGCCAATACAGATCTTTCTAGTATAGATAATCTTCCATCTGCATCTTTCAGAAGCTGAAATTCAAACCACTGAATTTCTCAATCTTGTGTGTTTCCTTCTCTGACCCCATCTCCACGACGAAATCGATGACCTCGAGAGAACCTAGATTTGTGGAATAATATGCCCCAACCCGGACCTCTGATACTAATTGTTGTCGAGAAGAAATTGCAATCACACAAATCTAAAATATAAAATAGAAAGTAATAATAAAAGAAGACACAAAAGATTTTACGTGGTTCAACAATTTGCCTACGTCAACAGAGCGCACCGCACTCAATCCACTATGTCTCAGAGTTGATTACAATCTCTCTGTCTCTCTTTCAGTCTCTCTACAATTGCTCTCTCTCTCTAGCAATTTTTCTCACACACTACGCACTATTTTTTCTGCACTATTCTTCTCACTCTTTTAAGTACAAATAATGGTTGTATTTATATGGGAGCACTAGGGTTAGTCAAAATCCCAATTGGAATCTATTTCCTATTCCAATTACTTGTGCACACAGGATTTTCTATTTCTCGCGAAACCCGTCTCTACCGCGGTCTGGACAGCTGTATGGGGACATGTCTGCACCGCGGTCCACAACGCGTAACACGCCTGTGGAACTCCGCTCCACAGACCGCGGTGTGTGTACCTTGTCTGCGCCGCAGTACCCACAGCATGTCTCCTCTGTGATTCTTCGTTGTGTGCCGCGGTATGGGTCATTACCTCCGCCACGGTTGCCACCTGCCAGAATTGTTTTCTTCACCTGTTTATGGCTTCACATAACCCAACATTTGTTTTTCCTTGATATTTTTTAATTGTAATTAAAACACCAGGCTGCATGATAGAGAAAAAAAAATGATCAAATCTAGACTATGTGTTTTTTATTTTGCTTAGGTATAATTAAATTATGAAAAGTCAAGGAAAAACAAGACAATAAGAGGATCCTGATCCTTTCTTCTCAAACATTTTTAACGGATTGCATACCTCAGTTGATGGGAGAAAAACTAAGGTGGTTTTTGTTTTTTTTGTCTGAAGCCTTAATAGGTCTGAAGTTTGAATAGTGACTGAAATATGAAATCAGGATGATGTGCTTATTTTTTATTTATGATGTCTGAATGTCAAAATCTGAAAACAGACAATAAGACATATATACTCTTATTACTATTAATGGTTTAATGTATTTGTATGTAATATAATTATTTTTGTTTATATATTTAAATTTATTTTAATATTAATTAATTATATTAATATTTGACAGTTGTGGAAATGATGAAAAATGACACTTTTTTTTGTGAGTTGCAGTGATGTAACCGGTTTAATAAGTTAAGTTTAAAAGACACATATTTTGGTGAACTACCCATATTGCCCTTAAATAATCAATTTTTAATTCTTTTTGTGCTTCCATCTCTACATTTTAATCACAGAAGACAGTAACTCCTCTCTCTCTCCAAAAAAATTGTCTGAAAATCGATCTGCATTTTGTCTGAAAGTCAATGTATTTCAGCACAACATACTGTAAAAGGCTTGGAAAGTAAATAAAAAGGTTTGGGCACTGTTTTAAAAAGCACGAACCATTGAAAAATGTCTCAGACACAGTTTTAAAAAGCTCGGAGATTTGAAAAAAAAAAGTTAGGAGCTTTGAAAAAAAAACTCAGAGCTTTTAAAAAAAAAGCTCGGATACTACAAAGTTTAACAAACTTAATATTCCTAAAAAAAAGCTTCGGCGTGTTTCAAAAAGACTCGGATTTGGTTCAAAAAAGCTCGAACATGTTTTAAAAAGTCTTAGAGATTCAAAGTTAAACAAACCTAATTTTCTTAAACAAAAAGCTAGGACGTGTTTCAAAAAAGCTCGGAGTTTTGAAAAAAAACTCGAAACTTTAAAAAAAACGCTTGGAGCTTTGAAAAAAAAACGCTCGTAGCTTTGAAAAAAACCTGGGAGCTTTGAAAAAAAAGCTCGGAGCTTTGAAAAAAAAAACTCAAAGCTTTGAAAAAAAAAACTCGGATCTTTTAAAAAAACTCGGAGCAATTAAAAAAAAATACTAGGACGTGTTTCAAAAAAACTCGGATTTGTTCAAAAAAGCTCAAAAATGTTTTGAAAAGTCTCGGAAACCTAGATATTCATCTTTGTCAACACACAACAGATCAAATATAAAAAAAAAAACTCCGGGGGTGCTGCCCACCCCCTCGGGAGCTGACCGGGCATGACCACTGCGAGCTCAGCGGGGAACTCAACCCCCGAATACGTCTGCGTAGCGCCACTCTGTCGCCGTTCAAATGATTGTCTAGGTTTCAACGAGACTTTCTCTCTCTACTTCATTACTCTGTCACGGTAAAATGAATGAAAGAAATATGATGTGGAACAACAATTTTTGTATGTTCACCATAATAGGTGCATTTTAAACATAAGTTATTAAAGCAATGACATTATCAAAATGGTACCTCCAAAAAGTGTCATTTAAACCCTTTGAAAGTATGTTTTAAAATTTTTAAAAATATGAATTATTATTATTTAAATTTATGTTTATAAAAATATAAGTGATAAATATTAAAAATATGGTTAAAGAATAAACAATTCAAAAACAATAAAATTATATATTAAAAATTGAGGAGGAGATGTACCCATTGCTCTTCGTTGTCAGAGCAATGTCTGAGGAAGAAAATTGGAAAAGTTGCCAGGTAAATTCATAGGGTTTGTTTTGCCTTAACAAATATATTGTTGTAACTGTTAAGTTTGCTAAGGATATTTTTGAAAGAAAATGGTTGAATATATGCAAGTGCCACATGCTTTCAGATAAAAATCAGGTTTTTGGACATTTATTTTTCAGATGTTTTTGACCCTTTCAGATCTCAACATCCGAAAAAAAGCAAACAAAAAAATCTAAAGTGACCTTTCAAACATAAAACGAAGAAACAAACGAGTCCTAACAAAATGTCTTGGTAAGACATTTTAGCCACTATAGACTTGAGAGGATAAAAACAATTAGGGCATTTTAATTTTTAGTGAAGTTTGTATCAAATTAAACATTAATAAGTCAACAAGATACCAAAACATTCTTGTAATTTTCTATCACACGTTTACAAGGTTTACAAGGAAACGGATAAAATTCAACTAAAGCTATGTTTGATAATTCTTTTACGGATAAATAAGTGATTATTTTTTAAGTTTTAAATAGGTGAGTGTTTGGTAAACTATCCCTTTGTTTTTTTAAATGTATATACCTTTACTATATTAATATAAAGACAATAACACCGTTATATTTAATAATGATATTTTTATTTTTTAAATATTTTTTAAAAAGATAAATTTAATAAATTTGTTAAGAACATTACAGTTGTGGCCGACCAGTGCTCGTTCGTGGTGGCCACCACCAATGATGGAGGCCCGAGAACGGACCTCAACAGCAATGGATCGCGGTTGAAGCCTCCTGCATCTCTGGCATCTCCGTTTCTCGATTGAAGGCTCTACCGTTTCACGATCAAAGTCTCAGTCGTTTCGCGATCGAAGCCTCCATCTCCAGCATCTCTGTTCCGTCACGATTCCGGTACGCCAGAGATGCCGGTTCTGCTTCTTGAAGGCACGATTGAAGCCTCCTCCATTTCATGATGGAATCCTCCATTTTCGCGACGAATCCGAGGCGAAATCTCACGACTTCAAAACTTGTATGTTGTCAGCAGCGACGAATGAAGATGACGATGTCGGCAGCGAAGAATGAAGATGACGATGCTCTCGATGGAGAATCCGGTGGAGTAGCAGATGGTGGCGAATTATAGCTTGAGTTGCAAAGATTTCATTGATGAAGATTGAGTGAGTGAGTTGACTCGGTAGATTTTCTTTTTAGAAGAGCGAGTTGACTCAGTAGATTTGTCTGAGAAAACCGAGTTGACCCGTATACTTGTATTGAGAATAACGAGTTGACTCAGTAAAATATTAAATTGTATATATATTTTTATATGTATAATTATGTGCTATTTGGGTATTTTTAATTTAAACAAAAAAAATAAATAGAAAAAAATATTTGAATAATGTATTAATGTTCATTTTAATCATTTTCCATAATTAATTAAAGTTTACCAAACTGTTTTTCCATACTTTTTTCTAAAGTTGATTATTTATAAAGTCAATTTACTAAACACCTATCAATTTATCTAGGAAGTTGATTATTCATTAAGTTAAGCTAAAAACGGATTATTTTACAAGTAAAACAATCTCAAATATAACATAAATTTCACTTTTTATAAATGCTAAAAACAAGCCTAAACAATACCTTACAGTGTTAGTTTTGAAATTAGATTAGCCATAAATTTTCAAAATATTTTCAAAATTGAAGCAAGTGATTTCTATTAATCTAACCAAACGTATTTGATTTGGAAAAAAAAAAAAGTTTGATAAATTCTATATTTTTAGGATAATTTTGATATTAAAAAAAATCGAGATTGGTCGGGTAGGATGCCCCAAAACATAAATGCAATTTTGAAATAAATATATACTTCTTTACTTAGGCTTTTCCTATTTTTAAAATTGAAATAATAATAAAAAAAAAAGAACAAATTACCGATGGTTATCTAATTTACTCAAAGAATGTTATATTGTATTTTTTTTCTCAAAGGCTTTTAATTCTTTGATGTTTAAATTTTGATATGCTTACAACAGTTTATAAGGTTGGGGTCAAATGTTTATTCACTAGCTATGTCCGATTATTATTAAAGGCGTATTATGGATCAAGAATGAAAAATGAAATAAAATTCAAGACAAACAATTGTACATCAATGTATTTTTATCATTAACATGCATGTGCTCTGTTTTTTTATGTATATAACATAATGTACGGTTTTTTAATATTTCTTTAGCTCTTTTTATCTATGTTTATTATGCAATAAATTAGAAAATACACATTCAACGTTGATTTGATTGACACATCCTCTCTGAACCTCTCTTTTAATGTTTATGGTGGAAGGTTCGAGTCTTGGATTGGGTATGACTGTATGAATGGAGAGTTTTTTCACATTACCCTTGACTAGTTCTATGTTATATGCAAAAAAAAAAAAAAAAAATACAAGTCGAGATATGTTGGGGCTGGGTTTAAGCCACTATAATTCTACCTGAGTAGCTCAATATTTAAGAGAAAGAGGCTAAATAAACACTTGATGAGACCCAAATAAGACCGGCCAAGGCCCAAGAGTAAGAGCTCTAGTTTTGCTGTTGCTCCAGAACACTCTATAGTCTATTTCTATTGATTGATTTCACTATAGCTAGTGTAAGTGTTATCCCCGCACCTTGGTGGCGCGTCGGACCATCCCAATTTCCGATCATATAAATTCCGAAATTTGAAGGGGATGACTTGAACCCATTACCTTGTATAACAAATATATCAATCTCATCCTAAGAAGAAAAAGTGGAAAAATCTCTTTCTGCATCCGGTACACTCAGCCACTCACTGGTCAACTCATCAGACTGTTCGCCAGGGATTTTAAATAAATACCAAGTTTTAATCAAAGTACTAAATTTTTATTTTCTCGATAGATACCGTTGATTCTACCATTTTTGTATAATACCAAATTGATAGGCGTACGATCTCTGTTGTGTAACTGTAAATACATGTCTTCATCGATATTGTTTTTCGATTGAAAATCCATGAGTTAATTATTAACATTTTGGAGTTTGGACTGTCCATATCACGTATGTTTGTTGTTAGGCAAGGCAACAAGATCGTGGACTATTTAATGAATTATATTTGGGACTTAAAAATAAAACCTCTTACTTTTGTTAATTCTACACAATCCATTATATAATCTGTTATATGTAAATTTAATCAGATGTACACGACATTGATAAGGTGGATAAGATTGTCAGATAGATATCCGAATAGGCATTCAGAAAATATACCGCAATATATCACTAAGGAATGGGAACCCGAATAAGTATAAATGCAATTACTGAGCAAGACCTGCTCGGAGTCAGGTGATGTCATGTTCTACTCGGGATCAGCTGACGTCATATTCTGTCCGGGACAAATATGAAAAAATTTGAATAAAGAAGTCCAGTACATAACTTGCATACAAACCAAGAGTCATATTACAATACGTAAAGATATCCACGTCGAAGCGGAATTCCAAGAAGAATTAAAATACCAAACAGGAAAAATGTTTCAGATCAGGCAACAACTTTATTTCTTCAAGAAGACTGCGCATTTGTTAGGAAATAAGTCATAAATTGACTATATCACTAGAGTCTCATTCGATCTCCATACAATTACCGAAATAGGAAAGAAGATAAAGACTACTCCAACAAGTAACCAATTATAATTAAATACAAAAATCTTTCATTACTTGTACAAAAATGATTAGGGTTCTATGTACATATAAATAAACTCATAATCTCGTCATAAAAAACATATAGAAGAGCACATAGAGAGAAAAAAGAGAGAGAGAGAGTTGTAAATCTTTATTTGAAATAGTGGATTTTGGCTTAGTTGCTTGTTCAACCACCCGTGGACGTTTCTCCGATCATCGAAGTTTTTCCATGTAAATTTGTGTCTAACTAGTTTCAAATTACATTCTTCTTCTCTTTCTCTTTAAGGTCACGGCTAAAATCCAATATTGTTGAATTTTTCACAAATCAAGAAATCGACGTCAACAATTGGCGCTAGAAGGAGGGTTCGAACCTCCGACTTGATTAAAAGTAATGGCTGGAAGTGGAAGCAGAAACAGTTCTGGAGATGTCCAAAAATCTCCAGATAATGTTCATATTGGCGGAAGTTCACGAGATCTCCCACGACCACCGAGAATCAACCAATATCTCTGGCGGGGATCCAACAAATCCCTCCGACCAGCGAAGACCTGACACAACGCTTCCGTGAGGCACTACAACAGTTGTTAGCGGACGCGGCAAAAGAAGGGATTGATCTACTAGTTGCAGAAGAAACGTAACCTCCTAATCCCCCACTTACAAGGCTTCGTTCGGTTATAGTTGGGCAGGAACCAGATGCACCGGAAGTTGGTAGGAACTCTGTTCCAGTCAATCAAGATGGAGGTGTAACATGCAATCAGGATAAAGGTCGTGAAACACCCGAAGAAGAATGACCATGCCAAAGGTAGAGTCATGGTCAGATAGCCCATGATAGACACCGCAAGCATGACCGGCACAGGGATCGGTCATCATCATCAGAGGATAGTGATCGGCACCATTGCAAGCGTCGTCATGGAACCATACGCCTGCAAGGATCGACTTGTGAGACTCGGCAACGAAGTGAAGAGAAGATGGAAAAAGTCATGGCGATCACCCGACGGTTTAGCCATCATGAAGATCAGGTGGGAGACAGAGATGTTATGATTCAGAGTCTGACCTGAGAAGTCGAAAACAACAGGAGTCAAATGTTCGTGCTGGTTAGGCAATATGGATACAATGACTTATCCGACGATGATTTCGATAGTTCATTCACTAGGGACATCTTGCGAACCCTATTTCCAGAAAGATTCAGAATGCCACTCGTAAAACAATTCAAGAAGGATACAGATCCTAAAGAACACGTCAGACAGTATAAGAGTGTTATGGTTCAGTATGCCCACAGCGACCCTTTACTATGTCTCAACTTTCCACTGACTCTGACACAGGCTCAAGATGGTTCAGAAGATTGCCTTCGGCAAGCATCAAAAGTTTTGGTGAATTAATCAGAAGTTTCTCAAGACAATTTCTGGACAATGTACACAGAAAAAAAAATCAGTGGCTTACCTTTCTCAGCTGAAACAAGGGAAAGATGAGTCGTTAAAAAAATATCTGGGGAGATTCGGTCAGGCGGTATCAGAAATCGGTTGTGCAAATGATGAAGCAATAATTGTTGCATTCATAAACAATTTACAGAATGGACGACTATCCTTTGACATAAGAAGGGCCCGTTTAACCAGATATGCAGATATGATGGACATGGCTGGAGGATATGCACTAGCCGAATAAGAGGAGTTAGCCATGGGAGGATCCTACATACATGGAGGGAAACCTGAACAAAAAGATGTTGAGTCAAATGTACAAAACCAAAAGGGAAAACAAAAAGGAAACGACAAAGAAAGAAGCAAGGACGGAGAAAACGGGTGTAATGCCGACCAAACCACTGAGAAATTACGAGGAAAATACACAAACTACACCCCTCTCCGAAAAAAGCAGGAAGAAATCCTGGTCATATTGGAAGAGAAAAATCTAGTAAAATAGCCTCGCTGACAGTCTCAGTTTGCTCGGCGAGATACAATAAAGCACTTCAGATTCCATAAGGAAATCGGTCATGAGACTTCCTAATGTTACCAGCTTAGAGACTACATAGAGACCCTCATTCGGAAAGGACACTTGCAAGATATAATCTTGAAAAGATATGAGAGGTCAGAAACGAAGAAAAAGACTAGAGCCGATCATAGTTTCGGTCGAAACAAAAGGGTCAGCCCCGAGGCCAATGAAGTAATACAAATAATCTTTGGAGGACCATTAACTGGAAGAAGTAATCGAGAGCTAACACAGGAAATCAGAGAAGCGGTGGAGGCAAGGAGGAACTTTGATGTCAACTCTATCGAACCAGACCCGAAAAGAGTAAAAGAATGATGGGACCTAATAATATTCACAGAAGCTGACTCACATGGGGTCGATGTTCTACCGAATGACGCCATGGTCATAAGTGCCCGAATAGGACACATGGAAGTTAGGAGAATTTTAATAGACAATGGTAGTTCAGTTGATATTCTCAATGTAGCTGTCTACAATCATTCAGGTTGGACCGAAAGGATTTACAGTCTTTCATACCCACTCAAAGGATTCGAGGGAATTGAGGTCAGGTCTCTCGGAACGACGAAGTTACCCGTAAAAATTGGAGTCATACCTTGTTAGAGAACAGTATTGCTCGATTTCGTAATGGTAGACTTAGACAATTGGCCTTACAACGAGTTGTTAGGTCGGCCATTCTTGAATAAAACTAAGGTCGTAACAGCTACCTACGCTTTAATGATCAAATTCCCGACTGAAAGGGGGGTCGGAGTAGTCAAGGGGTCTCGGGAGATGGCCCGAAGAGCTAATCTGTCAGTTTACAAAGATAGAGACAATGGTGGACAAGTATGCACTATAACACAGCTAAATCAGAACAAATAGTCACTATCATTCGAGTTTAACCCAAGGGAAGAACCGAAGGAATCCAAAAATGAACCGGTTGAAGAACTAATCTTGAAAGAAGATAAACCAGACAAGAAGATCAAACCGGGGCCAATTTGGAAGAAAAAGTTAAACAAAGCCTTACTGATCTACACAAAGAATACAAGGATGTATTCGCCTGGAGTCATGAAGACAAGGTCGGGATAGATGCCCGAATAATATCACATCATCTCGCGGTAGATCCGAATGCAAAACCAGTAATACAAAAGAGAAGGTCATTCAACCTCGAAAGAAGTCAGGCAATCAAGCAAGAGGTGGAGAAATTACTCGCTGTAGGATCAATCAGAGAGATCAGCTACCCTCGGTGGGTAGCTAATGTGGTCCTCGTCCAGACAAAAAATAGTCAATGGAGAATGTGCATAGATTTCACGGACCTGAATAAAGCATGCCTAAAAGACAGATTTCCACTGCCAAGGATAGACCAACTAGTTAATGCCACATCAGGCCACGAATTACTCAGTTTTATGGACGCCTACTCAAAATATAACCAAATACTGATGAATAAGGTTGATGAAGAAAAAAAGGAGTTCACAACCGATCAGGGCTTATACTGTTACACAGTAATGCCCTTTGGGTGAAAGAATGCAGGAGCAACATACCAAAGGCTAGTCAACAGAATCTTCTCACGCCAAATAGGAAGAAGCATGGAAGTTTACATAGATGACATGTTGACCAAGCATCTCGACGGACAGGCATACCTCAGACCTGCGGGAGACATTCGATGTCTTGAGGAGACATTCGATGTCTTGAGGAGATATCAAATGAAGCTAAATCCGAACAAGTGCCTATTTGGAGTTCCTTCAGAAAGGTTCCTGGGTTTTCAAGTTCACCAGAGGGGAATCGAAGTAAACCCTGAACAGATCCAAGCCCTACAAAAAATGACCTAACCAAAGACACTAAAAAAAGTACAGCGCTTAACATGATGCTTAGCTTCCTTGGGCAGATTTATTTCAAAGGTCACAGACAAATGTGCTCCCTTTTTTAAAGTAATTAAAAAGGAAAATGACTCGAATGGAATGAAGAATACAAGCAGGCGTTCTTAAAAATCAAAGAGTACCTAGGGCAAGCTCTCATCCTTTCAAAACCAAAAATGGGAGAGATACTCCACTTGTACATATCAATTACGGAATTAGCAGCAAGCTCAGTTCTAGTCAAAACAGAAGATGGAGTATAGAGGCCAGTATACCATGCCAGCAAGGCACTTCTTCCAGCTGAAACCAGGTATTCACAGACATAAAAAATGGCTCTAGCATTGGTTTCGGCAGCAAGGAAGCTGAGGCCATACTTTCAGGCTCATACAATCCAGGTTCTCATTGACTGCCCACTTAAGCAAATCTTACAGAAGCCAGAAATTTCAGGAAGACTAACCAAATGAGCAATCAAGCTAAGTGAATTCGATATCCAGTATGTCCCCAGGATATCTCTCAAAGGCCAAGCAATGGCAGATTTCATAGCAGAATTCACATAACCAAACATGGAAGCAAAAAATATATTGGGCAAGAGTTTCTCATGAAAATTATATGTCGATGGCTCTTCAAACACTCACGGCAGTGAGGCAGAGATCGTAGTATGCACCCCGGAAAGAGATGATGTCGAGTGTGCCATGAGATTCGACTTCAAAGCAACGAATAATCAAGTCGAGTACGAGGCGCTACTAGCTGGACTCAGAGTCTGCATAGCCCTCGGAGCAGATGAGGTCAAGATATTTAGCGACTCACAGGTAGTCATCAACCAAGTCCTGGACGAATACCAAGCCAGAGATGAAGGTATGATAGCTTATCGTGACATAGCAAAATAACTCCTTCAGAAATTCAAAGAATATAAGATTGCCCAGATCATTAGGGAGGAGAATGAAAAGGCAGATACCTTATCCAAGCTAGCATCATCAACGACCACAATTAGGCCAAAAACTATTCTGGTCGCACATCTCTTCAAACCGAGCACAACTGAGCCAAAAAAATTTGAAATCTCAGAAATCTGAACACCGTCAGATGGTTGGATGACTCAACTAAAAAGGTTTCTGGAAGAAGGCGTACTCCCGGACGATCCCCTATAAGCCAAAAGTATCAGGTATCGGTCAACAAGATACACATTGATCAGAGGAGAACTGTACAAAAAGGGGTTTTTTCGAACACTCCAAATATGTGTATCAGAGGAAGATGCATGTCAGATACTACAGAAAATCCATGGTGGAGTATGCGGAAACCATACTGGGGGCAAAAGTTTAGCACACAAGGTACTCAAACAAGGTTATTATTGGCCCATTTTATTCTCGGATGCACAGCGATGTTCTGAAAGCTGCAATGCGTGCCAAAGGATTGCTAACGATATCCGACAACCCCCTGAACAACTTAGAAGCCTTACGTCCCCATGGTCATTTTCCATGTAGGGCTTGGACTTAATTGGCCTAATGCCATTAGAGACAGGGGGTGGAGCGAAGCATGCAATAGTAGCAGTTAATTATTTCACAATGTGGGCAGAAGCTGAAGTATTAGTGCACATCACATAAGCAAATACCACAAATTTCGTGAAGAAAAATATAGTCTACAGGTTTGGAGTCCCAAGCACTATTATCACTGACAACGGTACCCAGTTCGATAATCTAAAATTCAGACAGCTGTGCAAAGAGTACCAAACTGCCAATTACTACGCCACACTTGCCCACCCTCAAACAAATGAGCAGGCTGAAGCAGTAAACAAAATCATCAAGCATACACTCAAAGCAAAGCTAGATGCCAATAAAGGAAGTTGGGTTGAAAAACTTCTCGAGGTATTATGGGCATATCGGACGACAGCAAGAACTTCTACAAGAGAGACTCCATTCACTTTAGCTTTTGGAACAGAAGTTGTTATCCTCGTAAAAACATCGTATGTGTTACCCAGGGTCAGGCTATATAATGAAGACCAGAATGTTGATATGTTGTTACAAAGTATATATGTTCTAGAAGAGAAAAGGGAGAAGCGCCGAATACGAAATATGGCATATCAACAAGAAGTGGCTCGCCACTACAATTTTCATGTTCGAATCAGGAAATTCCAACTAGGAGACCTGGTACTCAGAAAGGTGTCACTGAATACAAAAAACAAAGTTACAGGTTCCTTGGCTGACAAGTGGGAATGCCCGTACAAGATTGAAGGAGTAACTGGTCATAGAGCATATTGGATTGCACGACCAGTTGGAGGGGTCTTACCCCGACCATGCAACACCCAATATTTGAAGATTTTTTATCCTTGAAATTTTGTTTCCGTTTTAGTTAGGACAATTTTAGTCAAGTCAAGTCAATTATTAGCTTTGAAATTTAATCATTGTTAGTTTTGCAGTTATAAATAAAAACCAAACTCGGGATTTTCGAAATCTAAAGCATATAATAAAAAAAACATATGAAACGTGAGCATGATAATAAGAACATGCAAATAGAATACGCGGGACCAATAATTTATTAAAATTCCTGAATGGACGGAGAAGCTCGAAGGAGCACGTTAGTCGAGCAAGGTCAGTCGACCTTAGCAAAAAGGCAAACCCGATACACCAGATTCTGGATAATAGCTCGAGGCGCTGCCGAAAAAAATCCCGGTGAAATGTGCAACTGTGTTAAGCAGTTCAAAAGTTTAACGATTCGGCAAACCCTTACACAGACAAAAGTAAAGAGACGTCCTCAGTAACCTGTGTAAGGACTCAAACATATGATCATGGTGAGCTTTGATGTAATGTTTGGGTAGCAACCGAGTATGAAATACGAGTATAAATCTACTCGCTTGTATCAAGATGGCTCGGTTAATATAAGCCAGTTTAATAAGATACTTGGCGCAAAGAAATATATTAGCCAGCTTAATAAGATACTTGGCGTTAAAAATTGTTCCGGGTAACGAAACCAAGTTTAATAAGATACTCGGTGAAGTTACTCGAACAAAATAAGCTAGTTTAAGATACTTGACGTTAAAAATTATTCCGGGTAACGAAACCAAGTTTAATAAAATACTCGGTGAAGTTACTCAAACAAAATTAGCCAGTTTAATAAGATACTTGGCGTAAAAATAATCAGTCAGTTTAATAAGATATTTGGCACGAAGAAATAAAAGTTAGCAGATAAAAAGTTTTTGACAAAACCAAGTCAAATAAGATACTCGGTAAAGTTACTCGGATAATAAATCAAGCAGGTTGGATACAAAATACTTGGCATAACAAAACAGTTGGCAAAAAATATGGAATTTCATTAATCAACTGTAAATTACAAAGCGTAAAATTTTTGTACAAATACACCAAGGCTAGAGTGAGGACTTGGAGCTTTTACCGATACTCGGGTCAGGTACCATTTCGTATTTATGAAGAAGACTCTCATTTGACGGCCAGATGATTGTGTCGACCGAGTCATCCATCCATTCACTCTAATCTGTACTCGGGATCAGATCAACGGCAGTCTTCGACCCATTCGCACCAACTTCCTGATTCGCATAAAAGGTCAAAAAAGAATGCTCTGAAGGGATCTCCAAGTGCATGGGGTGGGGCTCTTTACCATGACTTCGACAGTATGCTCCACTCCTTCATTTGAGTTCGAAGAGATTCCAAGGACCGGTCCACATGGTTCCTTGTCGACAACTCCCAGTTAATTCGAGCTTTATCGGTTGCTCGATTCTTGACCTTGAAAAACTCTCCAGCCTAGACCAGCCCCCTCTGAAACTCCCGAAGAAGCAAGGCATCATAAGCCGGAGACCTTTTGAAATGGTCAACCCCTTGGACCTCAAGTTCCAGCCTAGCCTCATTTGAAAGAGATTTGAGCATCAAGGCTTAGCGCTCTAAATCTTGGATTTTCTGCTCGTAAGATGACCTGACTTTTTCAGCCTTCTGTTCAGCCTTGAGCATGGACTCCTGGGTAGCAGACAACAAATTTTGGAAGGACATAGCCTTCTCTTCTGCCACAAAAGCTCTCTCTTTCACCTCCATCTGCTTAGCCAAGCAATGATCGGTGAACTCTTGAGCAGAGCCCACTTCTCTTTGATATGCCGCTTCAACCCGAGCACGGCTATCCTCACTCTCCTTCAGCTGAACTTCAATACGCCTTATTCGACCGGCTTGATGTTGTTGCGTTTGAACCAACTCAACAAACTCAGTCACCATTTATAAGGAAGTTAAATTAAAAATCTGACAGGCAAAAGACTTGAAAACAGTTGGGAAAGAGTAGAACTTACATAAGATGCATCGTTGAAAATATTCTGAAGACGGTCCGTTAAAGAGCCATCCCTAAAACAGCTCCAGTGGTCATCCCTAATGAAAGCCCGACCGGATGACATTGTCTTCAGCATATCCTAGGGAGAAGGATAGGAAGGGCCTCATGAGGATTCAGCACTTACATCTTTAGCCTAAGGAGGTAAGGAGCCCCTGTTCGGATCAAAAGTTTCCGCTCTTGTTGATGCTTCAACATGAACGCTTGGGGGAATCTCAGCCTTGGTATCTTCATCACTTGATTCAATAAATGAAACTACCCGAGGGACCTTATGAGGACTAGCAGGAGAGTCGATCGCTTTCCGTTTCTCAGCCCGAGTACGATGTAAGCTGAGATCAGCCGAAGGGTCTTCCTGATCATCATCTCGGAAGGATCCAAAAAATTCAGAGGTTTTATCTCCATCCCCGGTATCCAACCGCTCGGTAGAAACCTTAACCAGAGAGCTTGACTTACCGGGCCCCTCACCAAGACCATCACTTTGCCTCCCCTCGTCTTCAGGCAACTTCTGAGCATGGTCAGCAGGGCCACTCGGACGCTAGATTCCCCTACGGTCGACTGAATGACCTCTTTGGGGATATACTCAGGGATTTTCTCGTCAGCCTCATCTGATTCCTCATCTGATTCAGGCGGAGCAAGGCCTTCCTTGCTTTGACGAGAAGCTTCTTTTTTGCTCGCCTGAAGGATCGATTTCACCTCGCGAGCTTGAACGTCACAGGCGATGTTCGAGTCATACACTTAATGATAAAGATAACCAAGTCAGAAGTAATATAAAAAGAGGGGGGAAGACCACTTACGTCGCCTGCGATAGCCTAAAATCTTGCTAAAGAAGCCAAGTTCTATCATCTTCTTCTAGTTGAAAAGATAAGACCTGCTCTTTTTTTTCCAAAGTACGCACTACAACCCAAGCAAGTCTGGTCAGCTCAACATCGGAGAATTCAAGTTTTTTCTTGTTCCATATATCAGGGGAACAGAAAAAGTGGGGAACCTTTAGCACCGTCCGATTCCCCCCGACCGAGAGAGTAACCTGAAGTCCTAAGTTCCATCCGGTAAAAAACCAACTGTTCTTCCAGTGCTTGTTTGATGAAGGGAATCCCCACACGAAGCCTCTCTTTTTGGAATCATCAGAGGTTTCAACTCCCCGGTTCATTTTTGTCCCCTTAGGGACCTAACAATCTGACAGATTGGACATGAGAAAATAAGTCCCTGTCCGACCAGATTGCCTTAGTGTATAGAAGTGCCAGATTTCACTCGGGGAAGGCAACGGCAGGATCATCCGGCTCCATATACGCCACATGCACATCAAGATCTTGTAGCTATTCGGGGCCAGTTGAGCTGGAGCGATCCCTGCTTCAGCCAGAAACCAGGCAATAAACGGCTGGAGAGGAAGAGTGACACTGTAACAAAGCATGGACCCATAAATCGCCACCATACCCAGGGGAGGATTCCATGCGGCTCTATCACCAACAGGAGACATTATAACCGAGTCATCCAAGTCGAATCGAGCATGATACTTCTCGATCTCATTTTCCCCTACCATATTCGGCTCGACGTCATACCCACTTGGGCGATCGACAGAAAAAGGGATACGAGATGTTCTAAACTCATCTTCAACGTCCTTCTCATCAACAATTTGCTTTCTGATTTGAACGATGCCCGAGCTGTGCTTGTGGACCTCGCTTTTACTTTGATATTTTCCCATCCTGGATTGAAGAGGTACCCTGTGATCAGAAATGATAGATTCAGAACTAGATGATTCAGAACTAGAACTTAAACGAATGTCGGGTAAAGCCCGGAAACGTCAACATCTAAAAAAGGAGGTTTATCAGGAGGGATCTCCCCCAATAGTCTACGAACGTAAGAAACCAGATGAAAATCTCCATGTTTAAGCGTTTCGAAGGCTATAGTAAAAAGACGATGATGGGAAGATGAATCCATTAAAACTAACCTTTGGAATAAAGAAACCTATTGTAAAAACTTCAACGGAGAATAGAGGTAAATTTCTGCGTAAGAAAATCTGGGTTGGAAATTTCTTGTTTGAGTTTGTGAGAATGAACCAGAGGAACCCTGTTCAGTGGAGCATTTAAAGGGACAATGACACGAAACCCTAGGATCTCATAAAGCGGGAAAAAACTCAAAGACATATTTGATGGCGTAGGCGGCGCACTAGGAAACGCGTGGATCGTATCTCATAAATGATATCAAGAAATGAAGCGGTGGAAGACATGTGTTAAGAAAAGAATTGACCAAGACCGTTAGGACTCCAAAACGTCGCAATCATTGAGATTTCGCGTGAGGAGGCAAATTGAATTCACATGGTCACCATTAAAACACTTCATTATGGCAAGACATTTACTCTGACGTTAATGAGGCATAAAAGATTAAAGGGTTGATTAAAATACTTTTGCCTAAAACAAATTCCTACTCGGTAAAAATATTTTAAGGGGGTATTGTTATATGTAAATTTTATCAGATGTACACGTCATTGACAATGTGGATAAGATTGCCAGGTAGATATCTGAATAGGCATTCAGAAAATATCCCGCAAGATATCACTAAGGAATGGGAACCCGAGTAAGTATAAATGCAAGTACTGAGCAAGACCTGCTCGGGGCCAAGTGACGTCATGTTCTACTCGGGATCAGCTGGCGTCATGTTCTGTTCTGGACAAATATGAAAAAATCCGAATTAAGAAGTCCAGTACATAACTTGCATATGAACCAAGAGTCATATTAAAATACGCAAAGATATACACGTCGAAGTAGAATTCCAAGAAGAATTAAAATACCAAACAGGAAAAAGGTTCCAGATCAGGCAACAACCTTATTTCTTCAAGAAGATTGCGCATTTGTAAGGAAATAAGGCCTAAATGGACTATATCACTAGAGTCTCATTCGATCTCCATACAATCACCGAATTAGGAAAGAAGATAAAGACTACTCCAACAAGTAACCAATTATAATTAAATACAAAAATCTTTCATTACTTGTACAAAAAGGATTAGGGTTCTATGCACATATAAATAGACCTATAATCTCGTCATAAAAAATATATAGAAGAGCACATAGAGAGAAAAAAGAGAGATCGAGAGTTGTAAATCTTTATTTCAAATGGTGGATTTTGGCTCGGTTGCTTGTTCAACCACCCGTTGACATTTCTCCGATCATCGGAGTTTTACCACGTAAATTTGTATCTAACTAGTTTCAAATTGCATTATCCTTCTCTTTCTCTTTAAGGTCACGGCTAAAATCCAATCTTATTGACTTTCTCATAAATCAATAAATCGACGTCAACATAATCCATAAAAAGAAAATAAATGTTTCTTTTTTTTTGTTTGATTTGTAGAAAATAAATGGTTAAATAATAATAATATAACTTGTCTAAAGTTTAGAAAAAATTAAAATAAAATAAAAATACATCATAATATTTTTATTAAAAGAATATGGATCTAAGTACCACTGTACAAGTGAAACACATACGTTTAGATATAGGGGTATGGTTGCCATGCAGTCACACAAAAATTGGTTGTATCATACAGTCATGAATAACAGTGTTCTAGTAAACGCTAGACGCTAGTCGGACGGTAGACCAGTGCCTAGCGCCTAGGCGGTCTAGGCGGAAGCCTAGACCGATTGTTTTTTTTTTAATTTTATTTTTCCTACCTATAAAATCAATAATAAGACTCAAATTATGAAGAAATTTCAACAAAATCATTAATATAATACTCTTTTTGTTTGTATGTGATGTACCTGTTTAATATAGTTTGGCTTCTTGTTGTATATCTTAGATTTTTATATAAAATGAGGGTGTTTTTTGTTATTTTACAAATGTGTAAAAAGTCAAATATATAACTTTACTCTTCTGTCTTTCACGATTTACTCTTCTTCTTTCACGTCTTCTCTCTCTTTCACGCCTTCTTCTCCAAAAAAATTCTTCCACCGTTTTTCTCATTTTAAGCTCTCTCACTCCTCCAATAAAGCAGTTTTTGATTTATTTTTCATTAAATCTTGGTGGGTTTTGTTTATCAACAGCCTTTGAATCTAATTTGTGTGTTGATTTTACTTATATTCTCTCCACTTATTCAATTTGTGAGAACGCCATTAAATCTCAGTGCCATTTTGGTCGACCGTTGCTATGGTCGACGTCTGACAGAAGTTTGATTATAGGTTTTATTTTTGGTTTTTGTCTATGTTTTTTATTTTCATGATCTGGGAAGTTGATTTTGGGTTTAATTTTCACTGTTCTGATGGGTTATTTAAAAAAAACGGTGTAGACCGTTTAATCCCTTAAAAATCGGTCTAACTCGGCCGTTTTTTAGTTGACCGTCGTTGACTTCTGTTGACCAATTTTTTTAGACGAAAATGTTAGATTCGGTACGGTGGAAAACCGCATAACGCCTAGGGCCCGCCTAGGCGGCCGCCTAGAGTGTTTTTTCGAACATTGATGAATAGTAATCTATTTGGTCCGTTGGATCCTTCAACAACTTGATCTAACGGTTCAGTATTAATTAAAAGAAAAAGAAAAAACTAAAAATCTAAAAAACAAGTAATACCGATTCCAAGTCATTACACAATATATATTCCACAGTTGAGTTCCATTGTCTTCAGATTTGAGAATTTCTCACGATTTTATTCTTCTCACCTATTTGTCTCTCTTGGACATCCAAATTTGCTCTGACCATCGTTGCCGACTATCTCCACCTCCGACTGCTCGGCACCTAGATTGCAAATCGTCGTCGCCGACTGATCGCCACAGTCACGTCCATTCTCAATTCTGAGTTCCAGTTCTCACGTCACCACCATCACTTCCATTTTCTCTCCACCTTCGTCGTCTCAGCACCTCCGCTGTCACCAACTCCAACGCCACCACCATCACTTTCATTCTTCTCAGTTCTGAGTTGGTAATTTGTTAAGAGATTTTGACTTCTTTCTTTTTTGGTTATAATTTAATTTTCATGAATTTTTTGTTTGGTTTAAAACTGAATCTACAGCTTCCGAGTGGTTGAGAACGTGTTATGGTGTTGGTTTATAGCTGAATTTTTTGGTTCCATTTTTATTTATTTATTTTCCATTTTTGTTGAAATTAATGATGCAGTATAACAATTTTGGTTGATTATAAGGTCTTGTATGGACAGTGGAGAGAAAGCATCAAGGCATTTTCATTTAGAGGGGATTCAAACTGGCTTGGGTTCAGTAATAGCTCTGACAGGAACGTATTGGGTGGCTGGTCCGATTCAGGTAGCACCTTTGTGGCTGATGTTTCAGCTAAAAAAGGTGAGATAACACATTGAAATGTCTAATTAACAGAGTTCTTTAATGGTTGCTTAGTTGTCTTCTCGTCTTTCTAGTTCATAATATGGGCTAACCTCAGCTCAGACAGCCACACAAGATCAAGTCCAGAGGTCTATTAATGAGACAAAACGCATTCCAAATTTATTTATCTTCTTGTGTGTGCTGATTCTGTGATATATAGCATGATTTCTATAATCAGAGTCAAACATAAGTTAAGGATTTTTTTTATGTATTTGATATTTACTTATATGATAAATAATGCATTAAGCATGATTACCTTAGAAAAGTAAGACGTTAAGACGTAAGGAATGAGATGAGATTCTATTGATTAAAAAAAAGTGAGGTTGCTTGGTTGTTTGTGTGATATGTTGGTTTTATTTGATTATTTTTAACATTATTTGGTAATGTGGTATGTTTGTCGATATTTTTATTCATATAATTAGAGTATTTAGATTGTGGTATTGTTAGTATTGATTTTTCAGTATGTAATTTAGTTTACTCTTTAACTGATCAGAAGTTAATCTTTAGCATTTGGATTCCTAGAATGAGAGCTAGTCAATTTTTATATTTGTTCATTTAATTAAAATACTTTTAAGAAGAAAAATTAAAAATTGACGTACTAATTATTCATCATCGTTAGAGAAAATCTTTGGTCTCTACTAGAATGTTGTTTTGAAATTGAACCTTATGGTATGAATGTTGAAAAGGTTCTTGGTATTTTAAGCAATCGTCTCCTGATAGTAATTTGCAAATTCATAAAGCTGAGAAGGATAAGCAGATGTGTTGTTGATTGATGATGAGTTGGATTTATAAGTGATTGTGTTTGGTGAGTGAATTTGTGTTTTGTTGGGACATGGGTCAAATGGAAAAAGAATTGGAATGGGGCGTTGAATAGTTTTAACTTCTTTCGAGTTCTACACCAATTTTTTCCTCAGACACTCTGTTTTCAATGTATGGTGTGCCGTGTTGTTTGCTTAGACGTGTAATTCTTTTATTTTTATAAGGTTTTGTTGGGTTTTCTTTTAAGGATTTTGGCTGCTCCCGTTTTTGTATTGGGTTATCTGGTTTAACTTGGCCTTGTATGGTTTTTTTATTTAATAAATTGACAATTAAAAAAAAAGTTGTAGGCATAATTATACCAGAGAAACATTTCAATCTCTTGCAAGGATTCTCTGTTTTGGTGGTAACCTATATGGTGACCATATCGAGGGAGCAACTTTTCTAAAGCATATTTTATCCATGCTTGTATAATTAATTCTTTATTTATTTGTTTTTTGTGTGTATATCTTAATATTCCTTCTATATATATAATTTTTACGAAAATGTTATTGGAAATTCACTATTATATATAAGAGTAGATGAAGATATTGTCATAATTTGAGGTTAGCAAAGTAACTTATATATCAATACTGCGTTTTAATAGTAACTCATTTCAGGCCAAGTCGTTCTAGCTTGTGTGCATGCTAGAACTTTGTAGCTTTTCTCTGGTAATTATGTTTTTATCCACTTCTGTATATTGCTTCTAATATATGTGTTGTGTAGAAGTAAGCTGTGGTTCAGCATCTGTATATGGATATAAACCCTCCAATGTTCACATAAATGAGGGTTCTTTGCCAAAATTCAGATGACGACCACTTGGTATATGACACCGAACAACTACTCTATATAGACATAGGTTTTGTGCTTTGGTATAGTTGTGTTTGTTTGTGGTTTCTAATTTACCTACACTTGTAATTGTTGTTACGGCTCATTTTTGGTATAGACTTTGGTTGATATTAGATTTTGAGAGTAAATTCCAGAATTTATCATGTCAGATACGATTCTTTGCCTAGTTCTGCTAGCTTACTTTTAGGGTAGTATTTTTGTTTTTTTTTAAAAAAAAAAAATTGCCTATTGGTTTGGTTGGCAATACAGAATCTTCACTTACACCCAGTCCAACTGGTTTGCTCTGTTGTGTTATGCTCTAATATTCTTTTGCCCATATGAATTCTAAAAGTTTGAGCTATTTTAATCATTTTCATTGAAATCTGAATCAACTTTGTATATGTTAACTCTGCATGATTTTCCATCTGTTTTGAATAGCTTATAGGTTCACTTGATGATTCCAGTTTTGGCTTTCTACGAAGTGATAACACAAGAAGATATGTCAGAATGATTCCCCAGTTTCCAAAGTAAAAAATTTCTGTGTGTCTCCAGGTGTTGTAGATTTGCTGGAGAAGATGCTCGTCTTTGATCCGAACAAACACATTACAGGTACATTGATATAGACTTATAAAGAGCATTATGCCTTTGGCTGTTGATTTTGGCATTTTAATAACTTTAGAATTGAAGATTCATGAAGCACTATGATTGATTTTCTGTTTGATTAGGATAAAGAATTATATGTTGCATCAATTTGTTTGTCATTTTAGTATCAAATTATAATCGTTATGTGCTTATTTTGAGTTAATGTTCACGTGGACTATCAGTTTTCCTTTTTCTTAGGAACTCTTTATTTTTCTACATCATTGTTTGCAGTTGATGAGGCTCTGTGCCACCCATATCTTGCCCCCCTTCATGATATCAATGAGGAGCCTGTTTGCCCAAGGCCATTCAGTTTTGATTTTCAGCATCCATCTTTTACTGAAAAATATATCAAGGAGCTCATCTTTAGGGAAACTGTAAATTTCAATCTCGATCCAACTCATTGAGGTCGGTGATGTGTTTTGTGTTGCATATGCTTGAAATGTATCCCATGGTTCTGATTTGCAAGGAGACCATATTTGACCCATTAGATCCTTCAATAGTACAAGGTTAAAATCACTCTATAGCTTTTATGAATATTTATTTTCGTTCAGAACAATAACTTACAAGTTTAATTATTTATTTTTTTTAGTCTCCACGGGATATATAATTAGTTATAAATTGCCTTGTTCAGGTGTTACGGTTGAGAGAAATGTGATAGATAGAGGTTTCTTGTGAGTTGTATTGTATTTGAACTTTGACGGCTGAAAAGAGGAGGTAGCCAGGTATATTGTTATATGGAACCAATGATGGGATACTGCTATCAGAATTCTACTTGTAAAGAAGAAGAAAAAAAATGTTATTTTGAGCTAGTAATTATTCATGTATAATTTGAGCAATTGATATCTAGAGTAAACTACAAAATTTGAATGTGGCAGAGATTATTATTGAATAGACTGCATATATCTCTTGCATATTCACCTTCGCTAGGTCGAACCATGCAGACACTTTAATACTTTACCATAAACAATCAAGGAAACTTATTCCTCCATGTGTATATTGTGTTGCATGTTTTTTACTAGACATATATATCATGTTCTTTCACTAATTATAGATTTATCTTTGACCTAATTGTAGTCATATACACTTATATATCCCAAAGAAGGTTAAAAATTAAGATTTTATATTGATTTCAAGGGGAATTTGTATCAGTAGAATTTAGCAAGTTATATTTGTAATTGTACATTTTTTTTTCTAAAGCTTAAATTAGTTGATTAAGTGTGGTTTAGAAGCTTCTCTGGTGAAGAAGAAAGGTCTCCCCTCCCGTCTCTCGATCACATTTAAAGTTTAATTCTACATTCTTCATTCAACGTCAACCGTTTCTTCCCTCCATCATGAAGTAGTAAAAGTCCTTTTGAAAGACATAGATGTTTAGAGGAAGAGTGTAATAAAATCCCTGACGATGACCCAAGGATCTCATATATATTTTACAAGGCGGAGAAATGGCAACTCAGTTTTCTCTCCCTCTTTATCATCTTCATATGTATATTTGACTCGGGTTATTTGAGTTTAATCCAATGAAATTAATTTATTTCTCTTCGATTTAATTTGATTCATTCTTCATATTTTATTTAGTTGTTTTTTTGTAATTTTGAGAGCAACTTGCTACTTTGAGTCCCCAATTTATAAAGACATTACAGTGATCAATTTTATTGAATAATGATGAAAATAATGGAAAGAATATGGTCAAGGTGGGATGATAATTTACAACTTCATGTTGCCATCATATTTGAATGTTTCTTCAACAACATTTTTGATTCATTAGCAACGGAGGTCTTTCTTTGATATATCTTCAAAATCGTTCCATCCTATGGGGCCATTTTTTGATAAAATTGTTGCAAGCCTCTTCTTGTTGGGGCGCAAGTTAGGAGCATGCCCACCACCATAGTTGCACATGCTATAAAATCCAATGCTATCATTTGCACCCATAGCAATTTTTTACCATGTCAGGGAACACACACTTCCCTAATTAAATAAAGTTAGTAACCAAAGGAAGAGGCAATTGCAAACTAGTCTAGGCTTCAGCCCAGGCTAGCTTTTTCTATAAAAAAAAAGAATACAGATTTTTTTAAAGTGTTTGTTGATAAAAAAAATACAAATAAATTATAAAAGGAAATTACAATTACTTGACAATTTATAAAAATAGTTTAGTTTTAATTTAATTGAGATAATCTCAATAAAGTCATTAGAGGAATATGCATGATAATATTGACAATCAAACACATTAAATTTATTCTTCTTGCTATTTTTTTCTCTATTTCCTAGATTTGTCATTTTAAATGTTTTTAGAGGCCGAGATCATTATATTTGTATTATCTAGGTACATACTTTTTTAATTAGAAAAAAATTATTGTAAGATTTGTTATAAAAAAAAATTGTACTACCGTCCTGTGTAGCTTTTGTAGGAAATTACGTTAATTCAACCTAATATTTTTACAAATCACCGCACTTGTATACCCAAAAAAAATACTTAGCCCACCCGGACATTATGTCCTGGCTTCGCCCTTGTTAGTAACTCTTGTATGTAGTATAGAATCTGTTATGATTATAAAAGAATAAGCTATGACTATACAAATTTACCTGAAATGAAAATTTTCTAAAAGGTTCGAGTTCATTCGGTGTAAGTAGTGTTTACTTGGTAACCAAATTCGGATAGAGGCTCGTTAAGAGATGCATCTGTGATTTTCCTACATATATACTAGAGCAGCCAAATAAATGCACGTTCAAATGCCGTGAAAATAGTACCATCGCCGTGAAAATGGTTATAAGTCAAAATTTAGTAAAATAAAATTTTGGTTACCAGACCCGTAAAATGGTTACTGTACCTGTGAAAATGGTTACTATCGCCGTGAAAATGATTACAAGTCAAAATTTAGAAAATTTAAAAATTGGTTACCAAACCAGTAAAATGGTTACTAGACCCGTGAAAATGGTTACCATTGCCGTGGAAATGGTTACCATTGCCGTGGAAATGGTTACCATTACCGTGGAAATGGTTACCATTGCCGTGGAAATGGTTTTACAATTCAAAATATTAAAAAATATAAAATGGTTACCAAACCTGTATAAATGGTTACAAAAGCCGTAAGGTGGTTACCAATGCCGTGAAAATAGTTACAAGTCAAAATTTCTTAAATTTTAAAGTGGTTACCAGAGCCGTAATATGGTTACTGGAACCGTGAAAATGGTTACCATTACCGTTAAAATGGTTACAAGTCATAATATTCAAAATTATAAACTGGTTACCGATATCGTTGAATGGTTATTGAAGCGGTGAAAATGGTTACCAATACCGTCAAAATAGTTACAAGTTTAAAATTCTAAAATTAAAAAGTGGTTACCAATTTCGTAAATTGGTTACTAGTGCCGTGAAAATGATTACCATTACCGTAAAAATGGTTACAAGTCAAAATATCATAAATTATATGAAAATAATTAATTAATTAAATAATTTATCTTAATTTTTTGAATTTTTTGAATTATTTAACTTATTTTTTAAGGTTGTATTTAAATTTATAGATTTTATTGGAAGAATTACAAAAAAAAAAAAAAAAATTTGGGGACAACCGGTTGTCCCATTCAATTGTTTATAATTTGTTTGCCACTTGGTGACCCTTCATTGGTTATGAAGCAACTGTTCATGGCTGTATCATACAGCCAATTTCCCATTAACTGCATAGCAGTCTATCATGGGGTGAGGATTCCAGCTAGGCACACCCGTGCGGCACTTAGGCAAATTCTGTGAGAATGTTGCTAAGTAAGCCTGTAAGAGGGACACTCGGGTAAGTTCTTGGACGAACGTTGCCAAGTTTGAAGATGCGGAAGCGATTTAGAGTCAGGAGAGTCGGGAGAGTGGGGAGAGGGTTGAAATGGGGAGCCCGGAGACAGAGGATCGGTGGGACTTACGAAGGAAGACCACGATGCTCTGGATCGCTAGAATGCTCACAAATACTCTCAAATGAAGAGTTGTATTAATGAAAGAATTCTAGGATGATATACAAATGAGAGAGGTTGGCTATTTATAGGTGAGCCACCTTCTTAAGGAATGTTCTAGACTAATCTAGTCTAATAGTGGAGATTAAGTCTTTAGAATATTCTACACCTAACTAGAATACTCTACATGTATTTACATGTATTTACATGCCTTTACAAGGTTCTAGATTATTCTACACCTATCTAGCTAAGTACAATAATGGTGTAGAGATGGTTGAGTTGCTTGAGACTTCCAGAAGCTTGACCAATGTTGGAATTATGGAGAGGTCTCTAGAATCTTCCAGGAGCTGGGCAGAGTAAGGGCCTTTGTTGAACTCCTGGGCTTGTAAGCTTGTGGCCCGTGACATCCTCCCCCACCTAAGTTCGCAACGTCTTTGTTGCGTGGACGCTGAGTATGTTAGAGTTGGCCACAAGTTGGGTCATTCGTGCGGAAGGTCTTCGGCTTGGGAAGCCTCCCTTGAGAGACCGAATTCGAGTCTCGCATCCTTAGCTCGACGCAAGTGGGCTGGCTAGGTTTCGAAGGTGATCCAGCATCTCGGGTGCCTTTTCTCGGTGCCTTAGATCTCTTCCCATGGCTTATGCACTTCTTGCTCCTTAGAACGCCTACAGTCGACTGGTTCTATGGAGAACTGGGAGAACTGGGAGAACTGGGTGACTCCTCAAGCTTTTCGATGGGTTGCATCCTTGGCTCGGTGCAAGTGGGCTTGCTTGGCTTTGAAGGTGATCCAGCATTTCGGGTGCCTTCTCTCGGTGCCTTCGATCGCCTCCCATGGCTTGCACGCTTCCTGCTCTTTCGAACGTCCCTAGGCGTTACGTCATGTGGAGAGGAGGAAAGTTGGGTGTCTCCTCGAGTCGTGTTACGGATGGCATCCTACATGGCTCGGGTAGGGATTCTGCCTGGATGGAGAGTGCCTTGGACTTGTTTTGCTTGTTGTATGAGCGTTTGTCGCCACGAACAAGCGTTTGGATTTTAAATCGAGCAACTTCGCTATCGGAGGGCGTGGCTCGTGCTAGCTGTGATTGCTCTATGGTGGCAACTTCGCTATCGAAGTGCATGACTCGTGCTAGCTGTGATTGCCTAGTAACGAGCTCCGAACCCTGCTGCTTGGAACCGACCTACTCTGATACCACTTGTCACGGGGTGAGGATTCCAGCTAGGCACACCCGTGCGGCATTTAGGCAAATTCTATGAGAATGTTGCTAAGTAAGCCTGTAAGAAGGACACTAGGACAAGTTCTTGGACGAACGTTGCCAAGTGTGAATATGAGGAAGCGATTTAGAGTGGGGAAAGTCGGGAGAGGGTTGAAATAGGGAGCCAGGAGATAGAGGATCGGTGGGACTTACGAAGGAAGACCGCGATGCTATGGATCGCTAGAATGCTTACAAATACTCTCAAAGGAAGAGTTGTATTAATGAAAGAATTCTAGGATGATATACAAATGATAGGGGTTGGCTGTTTATAGGTGAGCCACCTCCTTAAGGAACGTTCTAGACTAATCTAGTCTAATAGTGGAGATTAAGTCTCTAGAATATTCTACACCTAACTAAAATACTCTACATGTATTTACAAGGTTCTAGATTATTCTACACCTATCTAACTAAGTACAAGAATGGTGTAGAGATGGTTGAGTTGCTAGAGACTCCAGAAGCTTGACCAATGTTGGAATTGTGGAGAGATCTCTAGAATCTTCCAGGAGCTGGGCAGAGTAAGGGCCTTTGTTGGACTCCTAGGCTTGTAAGCTTGCGGCCCGTGACAAGTCGCTCCCTTAGATATAGTGTAGTGGGTGCGTTTGGTAAAGAGATGGGACAAGACAAGGTGGGACAGGACTGGACAGGACAAGACTGGACATGTTGTTCTATGTTGTGTTTGGAAGGTCTGTACAGAACTATAAACTGTACTGTTATACGTTTGGTATGACTGGGACAGAACGGAACAAGAGATTCAAATGACCAGAGTACCCTTCTTATATATATAACAACATAGACTATAATAATATTATATATAATGATCTATAACATATTATTACATTATATATATATATTATTATATATATATTATTTATATTATAATATATAATTATAATATATAATTTATTGAACATGATTGTAATTGTTTGAAAATTTAAAAGGTAAATTGATTATTTTGACACTTGTCTCATGTCATGGGACAAGTTGTCCTAGGGTCTTGGATGGGACAAGTTTTTGTGATTTTGTCCCACATTGTCCCGTCATGTCTCATACTAAGAACGTATCAAACGTGGAATAAGAACAAACTGTCTCATCTTATCCTGTCTTGTCCCGCGTACCAAACGCACTCTAAATGCCAAATGATGAAATGGGTGGGCCAATGGCGTTACAGGGAATAAAGAGTGAGAAGCGTGTGAGCATGTAGGCCAAAAAAAATCTAGAATCATCTGATAAAAAACCCTATACTTGTACTTAAAAAAAAAATTCTAGGGTTTCATTATCTTCTCGACTCTTCCTCCATTTTCAACTAAGCCCTATCATTTAACTCACTCACTTTCCTCGTCATCTCCAATCTAATCTCTTTGTCTCGAAGGTATATTCAATTTTCGTCGTTGTCCTAGTTCGAATTTCTATTGACAAGAAGTTGAATCTGAAATTACATGTTTTTTTTTTCTATCTGAAATGAACAGGAATGGCGACATCACAGCTAACAGCATCGTCAGTTAGTGTTCCGGCAAGGGGCTTTTCATCGTTTGAAGGTCTAAGAACCTCAAATGTCAAGTTCGCTTCCGTCGGAGGCGGTTTTAGCCAGAGGTCCTTTCGCGGGTTGGTCGTTAAAGCTGCAACTGCCGTAGCTCCCAAGGTAACAATTTTTTATTTTTATTTTTGAATTTGGATGCTAGAATTAGTGCTTGATAAATATTACTTTTTGAAATTCAAATCCTTTTGTTTGTTTATAGACTATATTTGTGAAACTGTGGGAGATGGGCTTTGTTATGTTCAAGTATTGAAGCTTGAGGATGCCATATGATTTGTGTCTCAAATTGAATTTCATTTTAATTATGTAAGATATTGTATGTTTATTATTCTAAATGTTTTTGCTTTATTGTGTGGTTTTGGCATGTTTTGGTTATTGATTCCATGAGAATTTAATCTACACGGGGCGAGTGTCGATTTGTTGAGAAGTCTGTTTTAGCTTGATCCGCTCCTTAATTCGATTTTTATTCGTATTTTGCTCTGCAGTACACTACTCTCAAACCGTTGGGCGATAGAGTACTGGTGAAAATCAAAACAGTAGAAGAGAAAACCGAAGGTGGCATTTTGCTACCAACAACAGCTCAAACAAAGCCTCAAGCAGGTGAGGTGGTAGCTGTTGGTGAGGGGAAGTCGGTTGGGAAAACCAAATTGGACATTTCTGTTCCGGTACTTATCAGTCACATGCCAGTTTTAGTGCCTGTATAAATCTACATGCTGTTCACTTTTTCGCTCACTTAATAATGCTTTGTTTGTGTAGACCGGGAGTCAGGTTGTCTATTCTAAGTATGCTGGAACTGAGGTGGAGTTCAATGGTACAAATCATCTCATTCTGAAAGAGGACGATATTGTTGGTATTCTTGAGACGGATGATATCAAGGATCTCAAGCCCTTGAACGACAGAGTTTTCATTAAGGTATGCTTTCTGTTGAAATCTGTTAAGTTAATGCATAGTTCAATGATCTCATTCTTGTGTAATAATTATTCTGTTCCATTATTTAACCGCTGTTGCAGGTTGCTGAGGCTGAGGAGAAAACTGCTGGGGGTTTGTTGCTGACGGAGGCAAGCAAGGAGAAGCCTTCAATTGGCACTGTGAGAGTTGTCATTTTTACATATTTTAGTTAGAGCCATAATTATGTGATGGTAATTCCCCGTTTTACTTAATTTCTACGTGAGGTTAATATAATTGTCTTTCTTTTGGCGGAACAGGTGGTAGCTGCCGGACCTGGTCCTGTGGATGAGGAAGGCAAAAGGAAACCACTGTCCGTTGCACCAGGGAACACAGTGATGTACTCTAAGTATGCAGGGAACGATTTCAAGGGCACCGATGGTTCCAACTACATTGCTCTTAGAGCAACAGATGTAATGGCCGTGCTCTCCTAGTATGTTTTTTAGGTGTCCTTGATATGTATCACTGAATTTTCTGATTGAGTTGCTTCAAGGCATATGGATTTTGAATGAAATCTTAGTTTGAACACAACGCATTGCAGCTTTGTCTGCTTGAATTTTGCTTGAATTTTGCTTGAATTTTTGCTTGAATTTTTGTTGCAATTTTTAAGTTTTCAATGTAAAATCTGGAACTCAAATATATGAAATTGTATCTGAAATGAATGGATGGGAATTAACATTCAGCTTCATCGAAGTAAAACAAGATTCTGGCAATGTTTTTTGGGTGTAGTTTTGCTTGCTACGCTTCCAAGTATTTTTTTCATTGCAATTTGGAACACAAGTTAGGAATGAAATTCTCCTCATGATCAGACATTTTGATTGCCTCTCAACAGAAGATAGCCGAGTATATTTAGTATTGCTTCTCATTGATTCTTTTACTGCAAATGTAATTACATGTAACATCTCATTACAAGGGTGCAGATAGAGATTCTCGTCTTAACACAGTGTAGGCAAGTAAACCAAACCAAATATAGGAACATTGTGGAACTAAACAATGATAATGCTAACTCTACCGCTGATGCTGCGCAAATACAAGCTTTTAAGTCGGTAGATATTCCTGTGCATTGTAGCTCTACATCATAGCATTTACAAGAAGGAAGAAAAGTAAACATTAGATCAGCTTCCGGTTAAGTAAAAAATTAATTATACACCCATCTTCTGCCTCTACGTCCCACATAAGTTCCCCCAAGTACTGAATGGCATCCATGGTTAGTGAAACCATGCACGGCGAATGCCAGTTGTATGGGAGTTGGATAATCTTTCTGCCAGCGGCACTGCTCTAAACTATCGTCATTTATAGAAGATGTTTTGAAGGGGCTCAATTCAATTTAAGAGCCGGGTGCCAACTTGATTCATGAAGAGTGGATTTCTTCATCTAAATGAGGTAGCCGAGTTATCATCATACTGTCCTCTCCATGCATTACCACTGTCAGTCCCGCTACAGGCTTGATTTGGAATCGGTACATTACCACCAAGATCTCCATCTAAGCTCAACTGCTGTACTTCAGCGGATGAAAGTATTTTTATGCTCTGCACGCAGGTTACGAACTCTCTACAAGCAATTACAAAATGTATGGATGAGAACCCAAAAAATGAGAGAAGGTTACTAAAATATAACAACCGAGTATTGGGGTTTGTGACTTACTCCCAAGGATCATCACCGACGAGTAATATGTCATTTTCATGGTCCACATAAACCAGCTTCCAGTCGGAACTTTGTGGATCTTCCAGCTGCCCTTCAATTCCAAACATGCGAGCCAGATCATGCCTTAGCTCATCATAATCTTTGTAACGGGTAACATCAATTGATCTTCCTACAGATCCGCGCTTTTGAACCTTCACGAATTAAAACAGAAGTTAAGACATGTAAGATATTACAAAAGCAACAAGAATAAAAACCCCAGCATTAACAGCCTAATTGTTGAAATTTAGTTCACAGAGATATATATTGTGACCAAAGAAGTCTGCCAAACATAATTTAACGTGGAGCTGAAACAACTCAAAAGAACTATTCAGTTGAAAATTAGAAGTTCGAATCCCAGGATCGCGAGCATTAAGTTTTTGTACTTTCTCCCTTTACATTCAGCAAGGCCACAAAACATAAAATTTGAGCATTAGGAGTTTATGTTAAAGAAGTAATTGTATAGTAGTGAGAATAAATTGGATTAACTAACCTTGGTATATGTTCGCATACGTTGAGTCTGGTTGGCCCACAATCCACCGCTCAAAACCCCAGCTTCATTAATGGCAACATCATTTGAACTGGGTTTGAAAGCCATGTTTGGCACACCAAATGATTGAGAACTTATCCCAGCAGTGGACAACTCTGTCTCAATATCTCTAGGAGGGCCGCCATAGTTGGCGAGCAAGTTTTGGAGATCCTTTTGAGAATCATATCCCCTTGACAATAATGTATCAGGTGCCATCCCATCCATATTTGCTGCAAAAGGAAGGTTGTTTCGAGGATGTGATTGGACATCGCCATCCAAACAGTAGGTGGGAAGTGAGAAATTCTGCTGGATGTTGCCAGGATCAAGGCAATATGATGTTCCAGAAGAGGAAACTTCCAATTGATCAGTCATGCCACCTTTGTACTTCAGATGATCTGGTCCTTTCACGCTAAGCAACTCATGTTTTATCCTGATATCAGACTGGTTGTGAAGCTCATGGACCAAATTATTAGCAGGCTCTACCACTGAATCCGGAAGAATGGCTGGCCCTTGCTGGTTTCTGTTTAGGAAATTTGTTGGCAAAACTTGACAATTGTTAGTAGAAGGGGAGGTTGAACATGACGGAGCATCTCCATCTGTAAGACTAGAAGGTGCTCTGATTCCTGTAAGTGGCTTGTGCTGGCTCTGAGGCTGGTTCAAAGGTAACTGTTGAGGCTGCATAGGTACTGATGCTGGGAGGCTGTTGCTGTTGCTGTTGAGCTGCTGCTGCTGATTCTGAGATGGAGGCCGCTGTGATAATTGCTGGTTTTGTTGATGGGCTAGCTGATGCTGTAGCACCTGAGGCTGCAAAAGTGAGCCTGTTGGAGATAGTAATTGCTGCTGTTGCTGTTGTTGCTGCTGATGTTGCTGTTGTTGCTGTTGCTGCTGCTGATATTTTTGAAGCAACTGGATTTGCAGCTGTTGCTCTGACATGCCATGCTGTGACAATTGAAGTTGTGGCTGCTGCTGTGCCCTCTGTGCCAGGCTTTGTTGAAAGAACTGAAGGGGAGACTGTTGCAATTGTGTCTGTTGCTGTTGCCTCTGCAAGAGGCTAGGTGGTTGTTCCATTTGTTGCTGAAACTGTGATTCTTGCGGTAAGGATGTCGACTGGTATGAGTTTTTACTTGTCGAGAGGATACTTTGGGAGGACTGGGAACTAGGGGTCAGTAATTGTTGCTGCTGAAGCTGAGAGTAAACAGCTGTTTGCTGCACATTTTGATTCAAGTTAGAGGAAACTACACCATTATTTACAGGAGCTGGAAGGAATGCTTGTGAATGTTGCTGCTGTTGTTGCTGTTGCTGTTGCTGCTGCTGCTGCTGTCGAGATAATGGTGATTGAGATTGTGACTGTGACTGTGGTGGAGGTGGTGATGGTTGTGTTTGTTGTTGGATTTGTTGTTGTTGCTGCTGTGAATGAAGAAGCTGCTGATGTGGCTGTTGCTGTTGATGCGGCTGCTGCTGCTGCCGCTGCTGTTGCAGTTGAGAGTGTTGCTGCTGCTGTTGGCTTAAAGGAGTCTGCATTAACTGCTGAAGCTGCTGTTGTTGGGGCCATGACATAGGTGGCTGTGGCAACTGGTTGGCTTGGTTTTGTGGATTTGCTTTGTTAAACTGGAAATTTGGTGTAGATAGTGCAGAAGCTTGAAAATTCAACAACTTAGATGGATCATCAGCGCTAAGGTTATTATGCAGGGCAGTGGAAGAAACCATGGAAGGGAAGAGACCTGATTGAGCAGATGGAAACTGATTATTCTGTTGCATGCTCATCCACTGAACTAAACTCAAACCAGGGAAGATCGAGCTTGGTGCATCCTTCATACCGAATTCTTCTCCAAGCCAGGGCATCGCTCGCTTGAAAGCATTCTCTATCTCAGACTCATCATCTGCAGGCGCAAACTTAGAGATCACTAATAAGGAAATACATGACAGTGAATATTTATGACTCATGATACTTGAATCAACAATTGCAATACAAGAGAAGGTAAGGAGTTCTATCTATTTCATGTTCATAGATTAAATATACTTTATCCGCGTTCATCGATAAAATATCCTTGAGTGTGACAAAAAAAATTATAGGAAACAAAAGGATTTTATTAACAAGAGGAATTAGAACACAAGTGAATGTCCACAAGGCCATCAATAAAGGGCCATCTAAAGAAATGATGAAGACTATACAAGAACTAACCAAACAAGCTATCTTAAGCTGAAACAAAAACCCCAACCTCCGAAATGTACAAAATAGTTATCTCACAACTCCTTCCCAACTAAGATTATGAAGAACACAGATGTATTCGTAAGTGTGGCGATATAAGACAATAAATTCGTTGCTCACTATAAATTTTGAATGAAAAGTGTGCGCATTGAAGTGAAACTTATGGCAATCATTTACGTAATAAACATTAATGTTTTGAGAAAGATATAACATCGCTGTCTACAGTTAAACTCCAACAGCAAATTTCTGCCTGTAATTGGTATAAAACCCAGAATATAATACCTTTTTTATTGCAATAGACAAAAGGGGCCACAGGAAAACCATAAGAGTACGTAATTTGAAGGTGGTGAATTAAGAATTAAACTCAAGAAACTTGAAGAAAAATGACCTTGGATAGGACAGAACACATGAAAAGGGAATATACCCAAATCCAACTAGTTTGAAGTTGTGGCTTAGACTCCAAAAAACAAAAAAACAGCTGCATCATATTTGACTCACAATGCACTTAGTTTTGCTAAACCCAAATGGGGTATCTATCACAGTCATCTACAAAACTCGTTTTTGCAGAATGTAGTAATATATCTGATAATCACAATATGATTTACCCGGCATCCCTGGTTGTTTGGGAAACTTGGGTCTGAAAAAAGGGGGAGGGCATATGTAGAAAGGAGTTACAACAGGCTCAACTTCCCAGATAGAAACTCGACTAGGCCGTTCACCAGCTGTTGATTCGTCCCAACCAACCTATTGAAAAGATAAACATTAGCAAGTTAAGCTAGTATATAAGGCAAATGATTTATGTAGAGACCATATTTTGACTTGAGAACATCAAGAAAAATCTACAGTAACACCCAAAGTAGGATCATGTAGATGATTCCATAAAGGATGCATCATGGATAAATATAATTAGGAACATCTATCAATTTGAGTTATGAAAGTCACGAGGTATATTAGAAGGAAAAATGCTACAATACCGGACACAGAATTATATCACCTAAGTGAAGGTAAGGTAGTGCAATTTTCCCAAATACACACCACTTAAATTAACAGTAATGCTACACGACCCAAAAAGAATAGCCTACAAATAACCAAAAAAATGTGGGAAATGATTTGTCCTTAACATAAAATTCATGGGAGGACACTATAATGAAAGACATGGCAAGACAAATCACTTGCTAGTTGTTACATCATTTGGATGGATTTTTGGGCTAATTTTTGGGGTTGAATAGTATTACTCTTAAATTAAATCTAGACAATCTAAAATATTCACAAATGTTTTGTAATTTGCTAAACTATACCTGAAGATTACGCCACTGTGAATTTTTCCATCTCAAGGTATCTAAATCATTGATGCCAGTGATCGTACCCATGTATCTGCGCACTCCTGACTCCTCAGTCTCGAACATCATTCTAAATCGCATGCCAAGTGAAACTTGTGTATACAGTGCTTTATTGTACTTGGCCAAGGGAATCACAAACTCCGAAGGGCTTGCCCTGTGAAAAGGATTTAAATCTTTTCATACTGTTATTAAAATTACTGCTTGGTATTGCAGCTAAAAATGCCATAGCAGTACCTTGGATTGTAAAATATAGTAAATGGGCTATTATTCGCGGCAGCATGAGCTGCAGCGGCAAGAATCCCGATATGCATGCTATCACTAGATATAACTGATGAAGAGAGAGCTGGCTGCTGTCTATTAGCACGTCTTATTCCCAAAAGAAGCTGTGACTTCTCATCCCTACAAAAAAAACCAAACAATTTCAGCTCAGCGGCAGGAAGAACAGTGATCTAGATGAAATACTTTTTCCAACTAGTATCCAACTAATACCTTATAAAAAGAACTGAATCACCAGCAAATAGTCTTTTAGTGCTAACAAAGACGCTCCATCCAGTAGTCAGCAGGTGCCTTTTTGGTTGGCCTGCAAAAACGGCACAGTGCAGCTTTAATATACTGTTCAAATTATTTCCAACCTGTATATAAATGTAACATGTAATGTTCCTAGATGAAAGCCACATGAAGCCTCCATGATACTCTGAGTATCTCCATAAAGCTTCAATTGTAGTGAAGAATATACGCATGATGTCATTCAATTAATGTGGACATATGCAGACAGACTTATCTATGGATAAAGAAGTTTTGCAATCACAAACTTATAAATAGGAACCAAAAGAGAAACTTTTATGCATCTGTGGCAAAAAAAGAAATGTCAATGCTTCAACATATAATGAGCGAAAAAGGGAATTACGGTTCATATTTGATTTGTCAGAGCATTATAAAGTTGGTCACTAAGTTCCCTACGTCTGATAAGAAAGTATGCATGGAAACAAGCAAGCACTCGACTATATATTAGTTTGTCTATATCCAAGAAATTCTAGGTGCACACAGTTGTCTTAAACATAGACTGAAAATGTAAGACCAAAATCGGCTTTTAACACATTTAATGCAAAATTCTGGTTCAAAAACAGTCGCGCTTAGCAAAGCAACAACGGGGACAATACCTCGATAAATATGTCTGAATGTCCATGTAGTGTCATGTAAGTCCCTAGCTACTAGCTCTTGAGCAGGTGGTTGCAATGAAAAATCCTGCCAAGTACCTTCATAGTGAGAATCAGAAACGCAGATACAAAACCACATAGAAAGCTCAATTTAACTTAAAAATAATTAAAAAATTTGGAAATATTCGACAGACCAGAGGAGGGAAGATCTTCTCTGCTGCTCGACGAGGTACAGAAAATCCACCATGTGTGCTTGTGTCACTTGCTGTAAGAGTTTTGCAGAAAAACTCAGTTGGTTGCCTGTTTTGCTTAAGGCCCATATCAGATGCCAGTATTGCTTCCTTTTCATACTGTAGAAAGACATCTCAAGCGATTATTTCAGTAAACATACAGATTTGTACATGTGAAGATAACCAAACACGAAAAAGAAAAAAAACGAAAATGCACAGTTATGTATAATCAAATTGAATGGCTGACCTACTTTGTTTACGGGTTGAAGCGTCATCTGTGCATAGACCTCATCAGTTTCTGGATCAGCCTGATTAAAGGGATGAATAATTGAATAAACATACAGCTTAAAATAAATCACAAAAAGGTTTTCTTATTTTTCTATTTCACTCCCCAACCACTAAAAGTTATGTTCTTGCAAAAATACGATCCTAGACCTACCAGATTGCATTACACACACAAAAATGCACGAGCGCACACACAGATATAGAGGTGCACATGTACACAAGCAGTCAAGCACACACAAAACGTTCAGACTAACATGACTCGGTACTGATCTAAAGATTGTCCATATGATAAGGACACAGGAAACCCAAGAAGTGGACCATGAACAAAATGATGCTGAGATAGATTAAAAAAACGGAAAAAAAAAAGAAGGCAAAATGATAGTGTGGGACATTAGAAAACTCATACATGCAACGTGACATTGTGAAGCATGCAAATCAACTTGGAAGGAAGGTTGGGGTAGCTGGGTATGAAGTCGTTCTCCTTTTGCATTGATGCTGCAACCTGAGATTGTAATAGTCAACCGAAATTTCTATCAAACAAACAGAATCTAAATCGAATTTGTCTTCTAGAGCTAATGAGAAAATTACATACTTGCTCACTATGGCCTTGAGGGAAGTAAACCACCAGACTTCCAACCGGAGGCAACGAAACCAATGGCCCGGCACAAGCATGCCATAACTCTGAATTAATGCTCTTCCTTTCTCCTGTTGTCAATCAAACAATATGGCATGAGTCATTAACAAAATAAAACATTTTAAGTAACCAAAATATAATACTTATTTTAGCTATATAATTAAGGAAGGATATAGACAATTTTGCAGAGTAGATAAGTAACAAGTGGCATACAGTGTCAGATTACATACATATATATACACAGATCATAGAAGAAATATCTATGCACAAATCTAGAGATAAGTAACTATATTTGTGTATTAACAAATGTAACCGCAGTTTTCAAGCCAAACTTTGAAAAAACTGAATCAAACTCAAAGGGGCTAATACTAAGGTCTGAAAATAGAGCTAACATGATATTTACCCAGAACCGGAACTGTATTTGTAGTTATCAACTAAATATATGATACTTGATTTTCATTTTCTAGGCAATTATAGGTGATACCAATCCCCAGTCCAGTTGATTACCTTCCCTTTGATTTGAAGAAAGCTACCATTATAGAGTTAACAAGAAAAAAAATGTTTATCATTCTGACAATAAGATGTCATTTCAATTAGCGATAATCAACAATCAAAACCAGCACTCAAAATGAAGCTATAGTTTTTCAAGTTTACAGTTTGGGATACCGAAACATCATGCACACAAATCCAAAATCTTATGGCAGTTATAATGATCAAGTTGTCTGCACTTAGCGTTTAGACATCTGCTTCACATTGAAGCTTACTTTGAGGAACAATTTTGTGACAAGGAAAACATATCATACAGATAAAGAATTAATCTGAAGCATCAAACACTACATCAAGGAACCCAGATGAAAAATATTAAAATGATGGAATTTGGAGCTATGTGATTAAGATAAGTTGGCTGCTAAAATCATCAACAAGAGAAATCTCTGAATTTAGTTTTCTTCTTTTGACAGGAACAGAGATCAACCCATACATAAACTTTCTCTACCCAAGTTTACACATCTTAAATTAACTCCATACTTAAATATTCTTATAAAGCATGGATGCTATATGTTTCAATCTGGTAGAAAACCCACTTTCACAGCAAATCAAGAAGAAATTTATTAACTAAACCAAAATGGAAATAAAATTAAAGTGAACAGTAAACAAAAAAAGGAGAAGAGAGAAGCAGAGCTAAATCCTGATAAGAACAAAGACGATCAAACAAAAAACTAATATGCATGACAACACAAATTCAAAAATTGAACCGAAACAAAAACACTTCACGCACCTTCTGCAGAATTTGCCAAAAAACCATTTGCTGGAGCCTTCATGCTTGCAAATATATTGGAAGATGTTGACAAAAAAGCCTCTCTAAATCCCCCAAAAAAAAAAACACCTGCTTTATTCCAGCAAAGCTGTTAACTTTTTCACCATGACAATAAAGTCAAGCTCTACCTCTAAACAAACCATGTCTCAGCTCTCAGCATTTGCAAGCACCCTCTCCTCTTAAAACTCGCATTCAATTTAAGAAAAAACTTTCTTTCTTAGCTGTTGTTTCTCTTCTTTGACAAATCTTATCAGAACACAGTAGTAGTAACATACATGTCTTCAACAAGAAAAATCTCCATTAAATTCAAAACCCCCCCAACAAAAAAAAAATCACAAAAAGTGTGGTACCCCCTTGTAGAGAGCCAAAATAGTTAGAAATCACGAGTGAATGAGTGCCAAAAATAGCAAATCATGAAATGGGTATTCTTGGTTTTCATTTTTGTTTTGCTTTTTTCTTTTCTGTTGAGTATATGATATGTATATGCGTGTGTTCTGATTGACACTGGGATCAAGGTGGAGAGGAAGAGAGAAACTGACTTGTCGCCGGGAAAACAGAGGAACAAAAGCAAAAGCAAAAAGACAGCTTTTTATGTGAAGCAGCCGACATATGGAGTCTGGACAATCAGGTCCTCTGTTAAAAATATATATATATATATATATATATTTTCAAGAAAGAAAAAAGAAAAAGTTTTGCTAGTCCTCTGTAGAAATTAAAAATGATAAATGAAGACAGTAATAATAATAAGTGAGTTGATTGTGTTTATGTTGTGGTATGCTTTAAGAAGACAACATTATTCCTTGTCATTAAATTCGTCCCAAATTCACTTCACATTCTTACCAAATTCACGTTTAGGTTTTCTCTCTCCAGACAATAACCGTTGGATGCAGAAAATTCCACGTCCTAAATTTTACTTTTTATGGAAATTCTTTGTTGAGCACTTGAGCTTGTGTGATCTCAAAAAGGAAACACTGTTTGTTCTGCAATCTATATAAATGGTAATTCGTGATTTAAATGAATTTTGATATCCTCAACACTTAATTACCAATTTACCACTTACCTAAAATGATTTTAATTCGGTGATCATAGGATCGTCCAAATGCAACCTCAACTAAAACTTGATTTAACCAGAATTTTGATATTATTTGCATGGAATATTAGATCAATGCAATCATTTTACTTAATCTTTGAAGAAAGAATATATATATATCCATCAAGATTTGGTTGCTTTATAAATTACAAATCTTATAATATGGAAACCAGTTGCGTAGGGTAAAAACTAAAATATCAGTCAATTTTTACATTATTTTGGCGTGTATAGAATCACTTTTAAGTATAATTTTATATTGTTTATACATTATTTGGGTGTGTTTAGAATCTCTTTTTAAGAACGGTTTTTTGAGTATATTGCTTTTAACAAACACGTCTCCAACTCTCTATCGTTTGGTATTCAATTTTTAAAAGAAAATGACCTCGACAAAGTATTTGTAATAAAACAAGTCTATCCGGAAAAATATATATAGTTCCTATGCTGTTCAGAACAATTCTCTATTTAAAGAAAAAGCTCTCGTTGAAATTTACCAATTTGATGAAACAAAAAATTTCAAAAGAACTTTTAATATTCATTTTTTTAAACAAAATTAACTATTAAAGAAGTCATACCAAACATAGTCCAAGTCTTGTAACAATTTTTTTTTTTTTCGGGAGAGTGACAGACTCAAACCCACAACATCATGGTATAGGTGTGGAGGGTCAACCTCATCTCAATAGAATTACATGTTTATTTTTTTACGGTATCTATCTATCCACCGATGTAGATCAAGTATTTTTTTTTTAAGTTTATTGTCACTGATAGGATTCGAAACACCGACTAGAGAGTAATTTATCCCCAAACTCTTCAATAGAATTACATATTTAATATCTTGATTTTTGGCTTGCCAACAAAAAAAACATTTAGATTCAGTTTTTTGTTTTTAATAAAAGTAATTCAAATGAAATAAAATGTAAAAAGCAAAAAATAAAGATAAAACTAACACTATATTTGGACCGATGGAACACGATGGAAGGGAAAAGAAAGTGTTTTTAATAATTTTGTTTGAATGATTATAAATATATATTTTTTTATAGAAAAAATCAATCTTATTTGGAGGAAAGAAATAAATGATTTCATTTTATTCTATTTAGGGAAATTTCATTTTTCGGTAATATGAATATTCAATATTAATAGGGTTAGTTTTGGATACTGAAAATATCATTAATTCTGATGTTTTTTCCCCCTCCATTTCCTTCCAAATCTGGATGGAAACCAAATTAGATGAAAATATATATTCCCTTCTTTTCTTTTCATTTCCTCTCATTTAACGATCCAAATAAGATATTAGATATCTATCCAAATATTTTTCTTTCTTGTTTCTTATATTCCATCCAACCAAACATAGTGACTTATCTGAAAATATTATAAGTGATACTATAAATTGAAGATTTTGCTTTAATTTCTTTACAGTAGATTTTAAATATATGATTACTTATTATAATTAATTATTCTCAATATATAACTTACAATAGCCGTTTCTACATACATACACAACTTGCCTGTAACTTGTCTCTTATCTTTGAAGTTGTCACTTGTGTTCATCTTTACGACATTATAATAAATGAATAGATTTAAAATTACCATGATTTAATTAATAAATTAAGATTGTCAAAAATATATTAGTAGATTAAGAATTTTGTAACTGGATTATAAATCTTCAAACTTGATAAGATTAATGAAGTAAACATATTTAAATAAACTTTTTACAATGAATGTGGCTGCTCCTATATATCCAAATAAAAATTTACAAAGTATTTTAATACAATTAGAGTTTTAAAATAGAAGTTTTTGGGATAGACAATAGTCAATGAATTATTATTATTATTATTATGCATCTTTTACTTTATATATATATATATATATATATATATATATATATATATATATATATATATATATATAAAACAAATGAACATGAAGCAAATTCAAAGAAAAAGAGAAATATGAAATAAGAATAATAAAAGCAAAAGAAAAGATGGCCGACTTTTTAAATAATATGTTTATATAAAAAAGTCTTGAGTAGAAAAAGGTGAGAAAAAATTGTTAAAATAAAAAACGTAGCATGTCCACTAGCCGGAAAAGGAGGAGGTCTTCACATGCAGATCTAGGTTGAGACTTGAGAGTTCCGGCCTAGAACATCATTATATTGCAATTAAAGTTAAGTACCCCCATAATTAATTAATTTCGTTACAGATTATAATTATTAAACTTACTCTAGGTTTCTCAATGCAGATGTGCTTTACAATTAATCAGGACAATTGCAGATCCTGGTTTTGAGCATCGCATCATGCTGCGGGACCTCACTACTTTATATATATATATTTTTTTAATTATTCCTTCACAATTATTTACTTTAAAACACTTTTTTTTTATTACTCAAAAATCTCTCTAAAGGGTTTAGCGAAAAAAAAAAACTATTTTTATTCAGGTTAATATATATACTAACATCCAACTACAAATGTTAATGTTCAACATACCAAATACCAATCCTCTCCAAATTGTATAAAATTTATTTCAAATACCTCTTTAATCATTTGAAAAATAAATATCAATTAATAGCTACATGAAAAATGTCCGCATTAGTTTTAAAATAATAATAAAGATAAAAAGAGAAAAAAAACGAGATCAGAAATACAGTGATGCAGAATTCAAAATTGATCCACAATGACTAAATGTAATGGACCCATCTGTACAACTCAGGAAGCACTCAATTTGTAAAGCAGGTGATTTAGAATTAGAGGCCATGGAATAATTAGATATCTTTAATCTTTATAAATATGAATATTGGATCTAACCACCTCGCATCATTGTATGTGCTGCATGCGGCGACCCATTTTTAAATTAGGGTAAATACTTATACTTACTCTGAAATCAGGTTAAATGACAAAACATCATTTAACTTTATTATAATTACATAAATTTATGTTGAGGATTGTTGATTGACCACTGTTAACCACAATTACTATTTAACGGTACGGAGATATCAATGTAGGTGTTAAGCGACGGTCTATCTTACGACTGGCATCTGATCCTTACTAGAACACCGGTAAAAATAGATATCTAAAGAAAATAGTTTAGTCAACTATAATTTCTCACATTAAGGTCCTGTTTGATTTTTTGTTAACACTGAATGACACTTAATGTGTTTCATTTAGTTGTTTTGTTTGATTTTATAAGTGTTAAAATCACTTAATGAGCTATTAAAACCAATTTTTAAAAAAAATGGATTTTTTTCACTTTTCACTTAACACAAATCCAGTGAAATTAATTACAAACTTTTACTTCAAAACTATCCTCACTATTTTTGTATATTTCCAATTCTATTTTTGTTAAAGCCCTAATCATATCAATTTTTTTTTCTTCTCACCGTAAAGAACTTTAACATCGGGAAACCTAACTTTTTCAAAAAAAAAAACAATTTGTGACTGATTTTCCTAGTATATTCCGGTAAGAATTCTTTCTTGTTTCAATAATTTGATAATTAGTTTTATTAATTTTATATTACAGTTTGAATACATCTTTTTCACTTGTTCTAGAAATTAATTGGAGAATGGTTTTCATGATGCTTTTGTTTTGAGTTTTTTTTTTTTTTTGGTTTTGTGATGTTAATTTTGAGAAGAAAAAAGAAGTTATATATGGATGAGATGCACCGGCTTATGCTATTTGGGTCAAAATCAAGTAGTAGTTGATTTTTTGTTTTTATTAATATTTCTTGAGAATTTTAGAATGTATCACCGTCAAATATTATGTTCATTTTTAATGTAATTCAACAAATGAAATAATGTATGAAATATTTTTAATAACTAAATAAATTTATTTTAGAATTAATTTACATGTTAGAGTTGTCCTTAATATATTAAAATGTAAATATATAACAAATAATAGTTAGAAGGGTATAGATGTAAAAATATTTATTTTCAAATATTTATAACTTAAAAAAACAAACAACTTATCACTTATATTCAGTTTTCAGTGAAAAAAACAAACATGTTTTCCAGTTTTTAGTTTTCAATCACTACTCAGTTTTCAGTAACATTCAGTATTGTTCAGTTTTCAGATAAAAAATCAAACGGTGCCTAACATTTTTCATTATATAAAAAGATAAATGATGTTGACAATCCATTAATTATCTGTTTATACTCAATTTTATATATTTTTTTATGGAGAATTTTAATCTGAATTAAAATTATTAAACAAGACAATAAAATTCTAAAGACCATTTAAAAAAAAAAAGACTTTTTTTCCATATTTAGTTTTTTTTTTTTCTGTTTTACAACCCTAAAATTTCTTTTCTTCTTTTCAAGATAATTATTTTCTAACACACTTTCAAACTCTCCATCATTATCATCGATTTGATATCAATTTTTTTTCTTCTCAAATAATGCCAATGTTCAATCATCAACATCACTAGTATATATATATAATAAAGTTCTAAACACCATTATATATATATATATATATATACACAATAAAGTTCTAAAGACCATTTTTTAAAAAAAAAACAACTTTTTTCTCCATCTTTAGTTTTTTTTTTCTGTTTTACGACCCTAAAATTTCTTCTTCTTCTTTTCAAGATAATTATTTTTTAACACGCCTTCAAACTCTCCATCATTATCATCGACGGTTTATATATATATATATATATATATATATATATATATAAAAAGTTTTCCTATTTTCCGGTTCAACCAGATTTGATATCAATTTTTTTCTTCTCAAATACTACCAATGTTCAATCATCAACATCACTAGTATACATATGGTTCAAAAAATTAATGGCACCTATTTTAGGGGCTCTTATGGAAATATCACCACATTAATAGTATATGTTTAAAAGGCATCAAATTAGTTGTGGAAACAAAAATACCCCGAATCTTCGTTGTGAACGTGAGAGAGAAAAAGTAGAGAGAGAAAGGGCAATTTAGGTTGAAAATGACCGAAAGATCTAGACGGCGACGGGACCGGAAGTTGGAAACCAACGGCATTTCGAGAGTGGAATAGGAAATCTGAAGTGATCGAGGTAAGATAAGCTTGATTTGGTATCGTTTTTGTTGTTGATAAATTGAATGAAATGGTAGATTAAATTTTACTTGTGGATCTGAAAATGATTGTGGTAGATTAGGGTTTACGAGATTTTTGTTAAATAAACCGAGCTTTTGTCATTTTATATCGAGATTTTAAATCGATTCATTAGGTTGAGTTGAATCGAGATTTTATGTTAGGGATTCAAGAAGTTTTTCAAAACGTTCGAGCTTTTTGTTAAATAAACCGAGCTTTTATCATTTGAAATCGAGGTTTTAAATCGAATCATTAGGTTGAGTTGAATCGAGATTTTATGTTAGGGATTCAAGTTTTTTTCTTAATGTTCAAGTCTTTATTAATAATTTCCGAGCTTTTGTTTAAAACGTTCTAGATTTTAACAAAGTTTGAGTTTTTTTTAACATAGATCGAGGATTTACTTAAACGTTCGAGATTTTAACAAAGTTCAAGGTTTTTTAAACATATTCCGAGCTTTTGTTTAAACGTTCGAGCTTTTATCAACTTTCGAGCTTTTGAAAATAGTTGTCGAGCTTTTGTCCAAGGCCTGAGAATTTATTAATTTGTTCTGAGCTTTTATATGAATGGATCGAAGTATTTTTTAAAGGATGTGAGATATTGTATGTGTTTCGAGTTTTTTTAAACAACGTTCGAGATTTTGTCCATGACCCGAGTTTTTTTGTATTTTTTTGAGCTTTTATATTGTAGGATCGAGGTATAGATTCGAGGTTTTTTATGAATATACTGAATAAATTTTTGTGAATTTTCAGATGACGAATCGGTTGACGGAATTGCTGAAAACTCTGGAGGAAGAGTGGTACGATGGCAAAGTGACTCGGCACGACAAATTTGGCGCCATTGGCCGTATAGAAGACGCACTTAACCGGGTCCCTGAAGAATTTGATGTTGAAGACTGTCGTCAGTTAATGGCGTCCTGTTTTGGGTATTTCATGACAATGCACCGACCGATGAAGTTTTCAGGTGGTGTTATCCATCAGTTGCTTTTGCGGGAGTTGCATCATAATGAGCCTGAAGATGAGATGTGGTTTATGTTAGGGACTCATGAAGTTAGGTTCTCGAAGGTAGAATTCTGTCTGATCACAGGATTACGGTTCGGAGTGGTACCGGACACAACCCGATAACGTAGCATGGACAATGGCATACACCAACGGTACTATACCGGTATGGAGGAGATTTCGTTCATAGAGTTGACAGGTGTTCTGAGCCGCGAGGAGTTTCAGCAGGCATAGGATAGTGTGAAGTTATGTATAATCTATATGTTGAACTGGATACTTATGGGGTTGGATGAGAGAGTGAAGATTCCAATTTGGCAGTTACGGCTGGTGGAGGATCTCGATGCTTTTGACATGTTCCCGTGGGGTGCCCACGTGTACAGACATTCTGTATATTCATTCAAGCATGCGCTTGACAGGGCGACGGGAGCGGTTTGAGAGATGCCAACAAGCAAAGGGCGCTGACGTACACATGCATGAGACCTACACCATTTATGGTCTATCTTACGTCATGTTGGTAAGAATTTTAAATTACAACCTTTAGGTTTTTTATCGTGTAATAGAGGTTATGGATTTAGGAGAGTAATGTACTTATATTTTATGCAGATATTTGCTTTCGAGGTGATCCCTGCACTTGACACTCAGTTTGGGACCCGAACAGCTACCGAGTGTCCCCGTATTCTGAAAGGCAGTTAAAAATACAACCGAGAGGGGATAAGTTGTCGAAGATATTCACAGCGCGTGTAAGTATCTTATTTGTTAATGTTAATAGTTGGTACAATTTTAATGGTCTGACAACGGTTTCAGATGTTTGTGATGACGAAGCTGGTGCCTACACCAACTAAGAGGGGTAAACCATATTATGCATACTTAACGGAGGCCTTACCGGAGCTCGATTTAGTTGGGGCTGCTAATGTCGTACCCAGTGATACAGAGGGTTCGGAGGCGGAGTTTAGTTGTCAGAGGCCACAGACTCAGTCGTAGGGTTCAAAGCCAGAGTTTGGCGGTGGCAGACACCGGAGGTAGAGGCGGGTTCATTTTAGGATGCCAGCATATATTGGTGGAGGTCACCCTGGAGGAGACGTTAAAGGGGAGCGAGAGGTACGTTGATTTTGTGCACGATTTTTTAAAACCCATGTACATGTTAAACGACTGACAAATGCTATTTTCCTTTAGAGCCGTCTAGAGCGTAGAATCGAACAATTGAAGGTTATCGTGGCTGCTTTACAAGATAGTCTTCAGAACTGTGAGGTGTAGGAGACTTCGTCCGAACGAGGTCGTCGTCTGAGGTTTTCCTCCACCGGAGTTGTTTCTGCAGTTCGATCGTATGGCACCCATCCGCCTAGGGACAACATCGGTCAGACCCCTGCTCCTAGGGACACCTCTGGTCGGACCCGTCGGATCACTCCTCACAGGGACAACACCGGTACATCTGAACAATCCAGGCAGACTCCGCCTCCCACCGACACCTTCACACAGTCCAGATGGACCCCTCTCTCATCAACACATCTGGACCGTCCAGACAGACCCAGCCTCACAGGGACACATCCAGTCCATCTAGTCAGACCCCGCCTCGTAGGAACACATCTAGTTCATCTAGACGGACCCCTCTAAGGGACACCTCTGATCCATCTAGACGGACCCCTCTCAGGGACCCCTCATTTCGCACCCCGTGCATCCCCCGGCATCGCAAGCTAGGTTGGCAGTTGTTGACTCCACACACTGATCTCTGTTGGGCAGAGAGGCCAAGGATAACACCAGTTGCATCAGACCATGTGTTCAGGTCGAATGCTTTGGTAAACGGTGACCAGTTTGAGGCTATTAGAGCGTACAAGAGAAATACCACCCAGGAATTGTAAATATCTAACTGTAAATTTTATTGAATCACCTATGTAAATTTGTGTTATAGTTTTGATGTTTTGTAAAAATGAATGTAGGCACGATGTAGATTTATTGGAGCCAGTAGATATCGGGTGGTTCCAGTGGATCCAAGAGAACTACGCGGAGTTGTTTGAGTCGGTATGTATCTAACTTAATGTTAACAGTTGGCTTTCTTATTTGATAGAAATGTAACATTGTTTTGCAATTATTATTCAGTATATAGACACATACCTGAACATTGTACGGAAAAGTCAGCGAGCATACCCCACCGTGTACAATCAAATGATGAACGTTCTGGACACTCAGTTCTTTGTAAGTGTTTATTCATTTACCGTTGCGCATTAACGTTTAATGTTATCTTTGATCATAACTTCTGTTTATTTTTCGTCTGTACAGACATTGTTGGAGCATCGGTGGAATCGAATTATGTCGCGTGATGCCCAAGGGGAAGTGACCACGGCGGGGGGAAAGTGTTGCAGTTCATATGGTCCGTTGATGACCTTATGACCGCATGTGGAATACCTTCGACAAGAACCCATCCTTGGCACGAAGTCGACATGGTTGTAGTTGGAAGGATTCCTCATGTGTTCCATAGGTCAGTGACAACACATACTACAGGGCTTGATGTACCTTACTGTACATGATTTGGATGTCATACATTGTTTTCATGCCCGCGATTATGTCCTTTGGATGCATTAGTCAACCATCTTGTTGTTGAAGTCTAGGTGCTACCACTTCTCCAATTATGAATGCACTAGCTTGTCGGTGGTGGCGGTGAATCTCCTCCAATGGACAAGTGTGTTCGTTCACAAAACTTCTTATTTGGAAGTATGTCTCTTCATCTCTCCTCACAGCTCTTAACTTTCACATATAGTTATTCATCAAATAAACCAGATGTAACATTGTCTTATTGGACCTTTTTACCTTCCACTCGAAGTTCTGCCGCATTGCAAAATGACCAACTAGTCTCTTCAAATCCTTTTTTGTAGAAAAAATTTGTCCTTTATATATCATGCTTGTAGGTTCAGCTTCTACCAGGTTCCTGCTTCCACCCATACCAAACGAGTATGATTCCGCTCATGGAAGAACCCACGTTGTGCCATTATCAGAATCATATGGAGTTACACTAGGCCAGACCTCAAAAGTCCCAACTAAATCTGGTGCACTGCAACTAAATCTGTGTACACGTCTTGCACGTCTTTCTGATTCTACAGGTTGTTCCTTTGCCTCATTGTTCGCTACATTATCTACCATATGCAAATTTTTCTCATCATCCACCTCATCAATCGGTCCAACATTCGGTTTAGTGTTCTACTCATTGTTCATGATAGTGAAGATCTCATTGTATTGCTAGTTGTACTGCCCATCATTCATCTCAAATTTGCAACCACACACATCATCAAATTGAGGTCTGACTATATCGGCTTGGTCGGTTACTTCTGGTGGGACACAACACATGTTTTCCTGGGCTTCAATCCCGCTTCTTTCTGTGAACAACTGGTTTCTTCCGTCTGACGATCGAAATTTTTAAGTGTTTTCATGATGAGAGATATCTTCACCAATAACACCTCCTGCTATCATCTCAATCAGACTGATACATACTTGAGGGATCACCCTCTCTTCCCCTAGCATAAATTGAACATCATCGTCGTTCCTTATAAATGTGCAACACGTAGTCCTATGAACGATTGATAAACATTGTAGATCAACACTGTATTTGTTCACATCATACTTCACAATTGTTTCCACAATCGACAACAGTTCTTCGTAAGTCATACTCTTTGACACGTACATTCATTGGTTATCAGAACCTAAAAACCTCTAACTTCAGTCGGGTAACTGCTCCCATCGACTATTGTAAGATATGACTATTCTCACCAGATTCATTCTCCTGTCCAAATCGTCATGACAAACCATTATAAAAATCCTCCAACCCATTTCCAAAAAATACTCAACAAAATTTAATAAAAATGCATCTAAGAACAAGAAAAAAAGCTCGATCAAATAGAAAAAAATCGGAAAAATCCAATAAAAACTCAGAAATTAACAAAAAATTCTCGAATTGTTTTACAAAAGCTAGACACCCTACAACAAAAGCTCGAAATTATATAAGAAAAGCTTGAAATATCAAAAAATCCTCGGCAAATATATATATATATTTCAACGTAAATGAAGTAAATATACAATACAATTAAAGCTCGCCACGGTACAACAAAAACTCGAAATAATATAACATCAGCTCGAAACCATATAATAAAAGCTCGAAAAAATCAAATAATTCCTCGTCAAACAATACAACAAAAGCTCGCCACAATATAACAAAAGCTTGAAAAAATATCATCTCAGCTCGAAACAAAAGAATAATTTCTCGATAAACAATCAAAAATTCCTCCAATACAACAAAAGCTCGCCACCATAGAATAAAAACTCGAAAACATAGAATAAAAACTCGAAACTTTTTTCACAATGGCTCGTCACAATAGAATAAAAGCTCGATTTTTTTTTCCAAAAAAACTAATTCTTATATTTTTAAACCACTCATAAATGCATAAAACTCAGTAAGGAGATGAGAAACAACAGTTACCTACAAATTCGAAACAAAGATAGAAGTATTTGAGAGAGAGGACTTATAGATTGAATGCCAGAGAACTTTTATGGAGAGAGAAGAAATTTTTTGTTTTGTCAGAATGTAGATGGAAGTACATATACAACTTTTAAGGACAATTTCGGTAGTTCACCGTAATTGATGCCTTTTAAACATAAGTTATTAAACTGGTGACATCATCATAGTTCAACAAAAAAAAGTGACATTTATCACCAATTTCACTATATATATATATATATATATATATATATATATAAATTCTAAAAAAAGATATTTAAAATTATTTTTATACTCAATAGAATTTTTTTTAATCAACTTAAAATATAAAAGAGAAAAACAAATATCGTTTTCCTATTTTCATAAACTGATCTCCAAAACAGTTTTCTTATAATTTTGATCTCCTCTATTTTGTTTATTTTTATTCTCTTTTATTTTTATTCTCTTTTATTTTTATTAGATTACTTCAAATCAATTTTCCATTTTGTGTTTCAAATTTTCTAAACAGAAGTATTTAAAACGGATAATATTAAAATAGAATGAAGTGTTAAAAGATAAATTTAATAATTTTGAAGAGGAAAAAAAATGTTTTTAGAATTTTTTTAAAATTTAATTTTTTAGAAATGAATGTTTTTAGAGATAAGAGTATAAAAAGAAAAACATTTGTAATGAGAAAGTCTCGTGTAAAATCTACTCTAACAATATAACTGAAAAAATCTGCATTGATGGTGGAGGCTCTTCTAAATCGTGGAAGAGCAATATGGAGTGATTTGCTTGTATGTCCACGAGTGGAGAATCTTCTTCATTGTTGAGGAGCGATCTAAAGCGATTTGTTTGTCCATGAGCGGAGGCGCAGAAGAAGAGATCCGGCCTCCATTAGATGTGACCATCAACTTTATTTCTATATCTATTATTTTATTGTCATGAATAAATTAATTGGAAAAAAAAATGTAATTAATAAATGGCATAATGGACATTTCACTTTTCTCGTTAAGTATATCTAGGATCAAGTGCAGAGTGGTGGGTTGTGTAGTTATTAATTAGTGCAAAGTAAAATGTTGTCTGAACTCACGTTGAGGTAATGTAAATTGCCATTTAAATTATATTAATCATATTATCTATTTAAATAAGAGTATTACATAACCCAAAAAAATGTTTAATTAAAAATCAACTAAAATAATGCGGTAAATTATTTGCGTTGCCATATATAATTTACTCTTTTTATCTTATTTTATAACATTACTATTTAAATGATAACAATATATTTAATGGCATTCAATACATTTAAGCTATTACATATTAACTATGGATTTGGATCTTTTTCCTGACTTTTTTAAAACATGTAATTGATTATTTGTAAAGTGGTTGTGGAAAACAATCACATCTTAACCATACATTCATTGCAATGTTTATGTGTTATTAGATTAGATAAGATCAAGAAAAAAATCAGATCAGTAGAGGATCCAAATTCATTAACTATACAACCAAAAAAGAATTTCGACAAAAATACAATTCATCTCAATTTTTCTTCCTTTTTTTTCTAGATTTATATTCTCTTACAATTTTTTTTTGTTTCCTCTTCTAATTACTCTTTTTCATCTCAATCACTTACAAGAGAGATAAAATTAATCACGATTCCCTTTACAATTTTATGTTGGAGTGTTTAAAGTTTGAAGGCCGAAGAAGAAGCAACAAAGTGTTGTCCTTACTGTTATGCCTTTAACAGCGGTCTAGAGAGCACTTCTGCGATGTGCAATTGCACAACGGTTAGGACAGCGGTCCATCACTAGAGATTTCTGCTATATGGCCCGTGCAATTCGACAGCAGTACAATTCCAAAGATTTTCACTGTGGGAAACGTTAGCTGCAAACAAGTGGGACTCACAACGGTTTGCGGAATTCGAGTGAGAGCATGAATTCTTACGCGGAAAGAAAATAGGAAAAGAGAAAAGAAGAAATAGACTCCCATTATGATTTGAGAAATCATAGTGCTCCAATATAAATATTAGTGCTTACCATTGTAATTGGGGTGTGATAAAAATCGCTAGAAAGAGAGCAATTGTTAAGAGATTGAGAAACTGTAATCTACTATGAAAGTAGTGGATTGAGTGCGGTGTGCTCCGTGGTCATAGGAAAATTTCTGAACCACGTAATATCATCGGTGTCGTCTTTTTCTTATTGTTGCTTTCATATTATCTACGTATGTGTTTGGATTTGCAAGTGTAATTTTTCTTATAACAATTGGTATCAGAGCCCTAGTTGGGACAAATTAAGTTTTACACAAATCTAGGTTTTCCCAAGGTTATCGGTTTCATCGAGAATAGATAAGATAATAGAAGGATATGTAAGGAATTGAGAAATTCAATGTGACGAATTTCAGCTTCTTGAGGATACAGATGGAACATTATATGTACAAAAAGAACATGCATTGGCCGATAAAAGAGAAGCTAGAGTGCATGATCGACGCAGATTAGTTAATGAAGCGGATGCCGAAAGGCATGTCTAAAGAGGATTGGGAACTCCTAGACCAGAGAGCATTGGAAGCAATTCGTCTTAGTTTTATGAAGAATGTCTCTATCAACGTAAAGGATCAGCAGGCTGCCAAAGATCTTTTGAAAACTCTATCAAATATATATGAACAGCCTTCTACGGTAAGGAAAGTTCATATTGTCATGAAGTTTTCAAATCTGAAGATGACGAAAGGTCGGAGATTTAAGGAACATCTAAACTAGTTCAACAAAGTGAAGGATGAGTTGAATTCTATGTCTATGGGTTTCGATGAGAAGTTATTAGCGATGTTTATGCTCACCTAATTGCTAGAAAGTTGGAAGATGACAAGCTAATCAATTGCCAACTCGTTCGAGGAAGGAAAAGTTAAACTTTCATTAGGTTGTGAACATGATCAAGAACGAAGAGATTAGACTGCTTGAAGAGGGATTAGGGGCATAAATCGAAACACAAATCAACCAGGAAGATCAAATTCAAGCATTAGGTCAACTATTCAGGAAATCAGCAACGAAACAAGAGTGATGTAAAGTGCTGGAATTGTGGTAAGAATGGTCACTTCTCGTATAAGTGCAGATTTGAGAAGAAGGATAATGACAAGAGCATTGTGAATTATGTATTATATGAGTCATATGACTTCCTCATCTACTCGTTGGAAAGCAAGATAAAGTCTTGGGTTATGGATTCAAGAGCATCATTCCATGTCATACCTTAGAGGGAGTTGTTCGAGAGTTATGTCTCCAGAAATATGGGACATGTGTATCTTAATGATGACAAGACTTGCAATGTTTTTGGAAAAGGAGATATGAAGATAGAGTTGAATGGATCAGTTTGGAAGCTCGACAAAATGATGCACATACCAGATTTAAGGAAGAATTTGATCTCCATTAGGCAACTGGCGACGGATGGTTACATGATAACTTTCACTAGTGATAAGTGGAAGATTTTGAAGGGTATAATGGTAATTGCATGAGGAAATAAGAAAGGGAACTTATTGCGCCAGAGGTTTTGGTACATGAGTAATGAGGAGCTAAAATGTTTGCATTCGAAAGGAAAGTTTTCAGTTTTGAAGAGTGTTGAGGTTGATTTATGTGAGATCAGCGTGTTGGAAAAGTATAAGCAAGTGAGCTTTAAGAAGGCCAAAAAAACACCGGCTAAGGAGAAGCTGGAACTAATACACATCGATACTTAGGGTCTAACTTCAATCTCGTCGACGTGAGGTAAATAGTATTTTATCACATCCATTGCCGAAAACTCTCGGAAGGTGTGGGTTTATTTCTTAAAGCATAAGTCTGAAATGTTTGACATTTTTAAGAGATGGAAAGATAGGGTCAAGAACGAGAAGTGTTGAAGATTAAAAAGGTTGCATTGAAACAATAGTTGAGAATATGAAGACAATGAGTTAAAGAATCTTTTACCAGAGCAAGATAAAACTCAGTAGGACAGTTCCTGGAACCCCACGACAGAATGGTATAGCAGAACGAATGAACATGACATTAACTGAGAGAGCCAGAAGCATGCAGTTACATTCATGGTTGCTGAAACAGTTATAGACAAAAGCAGTCAATACAGTAACATATTTTATCAATAGAGGGTCATCAAAGTCTTTAAACCTTGCTAAACCAGAAGAGATATGGATTGAGAAAGAGACTTTTTCATCTAAAAGTGTTTGGGTTTGTTTCATATGTTCATGTAGGTGATCATACGAGAAGTAAGCTAGACGCCAAGTCAGCAAAGTGTACCTTTGTACGCTATGAAGAAGATGAGTTTGGTTAGAAGCTGTGAGATGACCAAAACCGTACAATGATCAAAAGTAGAGATGTCGTTTTCAATGAAAGGGTCATGTATAAAGACAAGACCACACATATGTCTGAGCTGGAAGAACCAGAGTATTTTAGGCTGGATGATGTACCAGATAACATGATCATGGAACATTGTAATCAGAATGTTGAAAAGTTAAATGTGCAGCCCCATGTTCAAGAACATATCCCACATAGAGATGTTCTAGCGACACAGGCTCAAAATGCACTAAGAAAATCAACTCAAACTCTTATACCAATTAGGAAATACTTGCGGTACATGTTGTTGAAGGATGTAGTAGAACCTGAGTGATAAGATGAGGTATGTCAGAGAGAAGATGAGAGCAAGTGGAAGCTTATAATGAAAGATCAGATGAAGTCGTTGGTATCTAACCAAACTTAGAAGTTAGCCAAGTTTCCTGAAGGAAAGAAAGATTTACAGGTTAAGTGGGTATTTCGGATTAAAGAGGAACATGATAGTTCCAAGAAATACAATGCACGACTAGTTGTCAAAGGCTTTCAACAATTAGAAGGTATTGACTATTTTGAAATATTCTCTCATGTTCTTAAAGTTACTACAATTCGGTTAGTGTTAAGCATTGATGTAACAAAAGGATTATATCTAGAGCAGTTAAATGTGAAGATTGTCTTCCTTCATGGAGATGTGGATAAAGAGATATACATGAAACAACTTGAGTATTTTACGAAAATAGGCAAGGAAGAGTTAGTGTATAGGTTGACGAAAAGCTTGTATGATTTAAAACAAGCTCCCTGATAATGGTAGAAGAAATTCAATAGATTTATGCAAGGGAATGGTCACTTGAGATGCAATGCTAGCCACTACTACTACTTCAAGAAGATTAAACCAAGTTTTATTATTTTCTTTGGTTTATATTCATGACATGTCAGTCGGTGGGACAAATTTAAGGGAGATTAACAATTTGAATAAGCAACTTTTAAGTGAGTTTGAGATGAAGGATTTAGGTGTAGTAAAACAAATTCTTAGAATAAGAATTAGTAGAGACGAATATGAAGGTACATTGATGCTTTCTCAAGCAGAGTACGTTTGGAAGGTGTCGTAAAGATTCATCATAAAATATGCGAAATCGGTGAGAACACATTTGGCTAGTCGCTTCAGGTTTTTTAAAGATCAAAGTACGAAGACATAAGAGGATAAGGATTTCATGGCTAGAGTTCCTTACGCATCAACCATTGGAAGTCTAATGTATGCCATGACTTGCACAAGACAGGATATTTCCCATACAGTGGGAGTTCTAAGCTGATACATGTCCAATCCAAGTAAGCCTTACCACACAAAGACATGAAACATATCTTAAGACATATACGGGGTATGACAGAGAGTTGTCTAACCTTCAGAAGAGATGAACTAGAGCTGGAAGGTTATGCAGATTCATACTTTACTGGAGAGGTAGATCATAGAATAAATACCATTGATATGTGTTCACAATGGTTAGTACCACCATTAGTTGGGCATCCCAGTTGCAGAAGATAGTAACGATCTCTACAACTGAAGCAGAATATATTTCTATGATAAAAGCAAGTAAGGAGTTGATAAGGTTACAAAGGTTGCTAGCCGAGTTGAGATTCGATCAAGTGATGAATGTGTTGCATAGTGATAGTCAGAGTGAAATACACTTGGCCAAGAATTCGACATTCCATTCTAAGAGAAAGCATATAGACTTGCGATATCACTTCATTCGGTCGAATCGAAGAAAGAGTGTTGAAGTTAGTAAAGATTGCAAGAACTAAGAATCTTACTGATATGTTAACCAAACCAATCACTACTAAGAAACTAGAGTTGTACGTAGCTTCAGTAGGTCTTCAAGAGTGAATACATGGGGGATGAGCGCACCGTATTCATCCACTAAGTCATCAAGGAAAGTTAGAGAATGCTTATTGAGTATTCAGTCTTCAAGTGGGAGATTGTTGGAGTGTGTGGAGTCTTAAGGCGCCAAAGAAGAAACAACAAGGTGTTATTCCTACCGGTATGCCTTTGACAGCGGTCTAAAGAGCACTTTTACGTTGAATATTGCACTGTGCAATTGCACAACGATGAGGACATTGATCCGTCACCAGAGATTTCTAATTTGTATAGCGCTGTGCAATTTGACAACGGTATCGATAACGGTGCAATTTCAGAGATTTTCACTGTAAGTAACGGTAGCTGCAGACATATGGGACTCACAACAGTTTGGTGGAATTCGAGCGAGAATAGGAAATCTTACGCATAAGGAAAAGAGGAAAAAAGAAAGAAGAAATAGACTTCAGTTAGGATTTGGCAAACTCTAGTGCTCCCATATAAATACTAATGCTTACTTGATTTAACCAATTTTGAGTTACATTTTGGCCTTAATTTCCTCATCATTTGGCTCTATTCCGAGCGAATTCTCGTATTTAGTGGCTCTATTCTGGTCAATGCAGGTATTCTGGGTATTTTAGGAAATGAAGATCAAAACTAGGACTTTCGGTGCAAAACAAGTCATATTTTTAAGAAGAGTGCCCAGTTCGCTGGTATTGCACGGATTCATACCCGCAAAGTGTAACCTGTGGAAATTCTAAGGATCTCACGTAAGTGTTCACTAGTCCACACCAACGCAACTACCTGCGACCTGAGAACCAAAACTCCTTTAGAAGATCTCGTGGCCAAAGTTTGGTGGTCTACACCAGCGCAGTGCTACCCGCGAAGCCATCTCCAAATCGCTACAAGAGTTCGCTGGTCTACACCAGCGCAGTGTTACCCACGAATTGGCACCAATTTTGCCAAACTGACTTCGCTAAAAAGAATTTGATGGTCCACACCAACGCAATGACCTGTAGACATAGAGCCAGAATTGCCTCTATCAGACTTGGTTGGTCTACTTCGGGATGCACACCCACACAATAACCTGTTGCCCGAGAGTCAATTCCTCAAAGTGCAGTTCGTTGGTCCTTACCCGTGAACTATGGGGTGTAAAGTTGCCCATATCTAATGACATCAACATTTTTCAGACCAATTTTTGAAAGCCCTATAAATATGTACTTTTATGATATGTACAAACTTCTTGACACGACCTCACAGTCTCTTACATCACAATAGATCTAAGAATCTCTCCAACCACAACCAAATCCATCCTTCCCTACATAATTTCCTCACCAAATCACTTCCTACATCATCCTTTTCACTTCAGTTTCACTCAAACAAAACACCCACTCAAGAAGCTTGAAATTTACACATTATGTGAGGAAATGAGCTTGAAGACTAATGAAATCACAATATGCCAATGCGTTTCTTCTTATCTCTTGCTTCTTTAATTCTTCTTTGTACTTTGATTATGAGTCGCTAAACCCCGGGTAGGAGTTGATGTAATTGTACATGAACTGTGGGTAATCCACCATATCTTTAGTATTTGATATATTTAGTTACTTTTAATGTTTTTAAAGCATTTAATTACTTATTGGCTTGAGTAGGTATGCCCTCTCTTAATTAATGTTTAGGTTTCAAATTATTTTGAGTTTTTAAAAAGGATTAATAATTGTTAATAGTAAAATTTGGCTAGAGGTCAAAGAGAAATTTTCCACTCTCCTAGCTTGAATTAAAGCCAGAAATCGCTATTCATGGGACCTTAGGCAAGCCCTAGAGCTACCCCGCAGAATCGAGGAAGGATCATCGGGCATCAGAACCATCAGGAGTGAAGCTAGGCAAGTCCAGGTCGAGCCCACACGCGAACACTAGAATTCCAGCTTCTCGAGATCACCTATCCCGGAACTTCGGTTCCTGGGGTCGGGATCCAAAACCATCCCGTGAAAGCGAGATAAGATCGCTCGAGATTAGGAAGCACTCGAAGCAAAGTCCGACACAAACAAAAGTGAGCTCCTTCCAGACCAAGGCTTTCCGAGGTCAGGATTGACTCGTAGCCTAAGCCAGAAGCCCACTAACCTCTCCAGAAGCTCGTTGACCCCGCTAGGCATGAAAGAAGAATCTCGCATAAACTACATTACCCCTAGTAAGTGCCCACGAGTCCATCCATGAGCTTATGAGAACAGAACCAAAGCATGAGTTTACCTCGCTCTACAGGACAATGCGCAACTAACTCAATAACCTCCATGAAGAATCATGCCATGAATACACACAAGATCGTATCTACGTTATAACCAAAATTAATTTCGCGTGCGTGTAAGTCAAGGGTTTGATTCCAAAAAGGAAACAAACTTATCCTTATCAAAGATATCATCGAATCCGTTATCAATTCGAAGTCAACAACTTTCAAAATAATGAATCTTGCCCGATAAGGGGGGAACGGATTCATAGGATCGTGGTGGGATATTTATAAGTTTAAATCTGTTTGGACCGGATATAAATAAGGCCAAGCAGAGACGAAACAGAGAGAGGCAAAAATCGAGGGAAAGAAAGAGAGACTTACGTCGGGCCTAAATTCTGTGATCAGAACACGGCCGTCGTGGTATCCACTATTCGACAAGCACGAAGTTGCCATCTTGCTATGTCCTAGAGAGATTGTGAGTGTATGTGAGAGATTTTTGTATATCATGAGTGTTCAATAATAAAACTCTCGTTTGCTATTGTCATTCAATCATTCGTTTCTATCTAAGCAGGTCAGGTATCAAAGGTACTGACCCCGGCCATCACCTCCGTGGTAGTGGTCTCGAGGGTGTTAGTTGGAATTTCTCATCTTGAACAAATTTCCCGTTAACAATAATCTTTTTGGATTGAGTAGATATGTTCTCTCTTAATTCAAGTCTAGATACACACTTTAAGGTGATAAACAAACTATCTTAAATGGAAAGGATGTGTCAAGAATATGCCAATATGATACATCCTGACTATAATGGAAGAGGTGGATTGAGAATATGTCATTTCAAGACATATCTATGCATAAAGGGAAACTCTCTTTACACTCAATCTAATATGCCCTTAGTTGTTGTGTAGTAGAGGGTTTAGTAATTCTCATATCACACCTAAAGGTAGATTTAGCCCTTAATGATTAAATAGGTTCTTAAAGGATTAATTGGATTGCCCACTATTTGTGTTGTGATTGCATCGACTCTCATACTCATCTCATATCTTTTCACACCACATTCTTGCTAACTTAGCTTAATTTTAGCCGTTTAGCATAATCGTAGTTTTCATTTTATTTGTTAATTGTCAAAACCAACCATTGCATCTTTATTTTTAAGCACTACTAGCATTCGATCCTCACTACATTCGATCCTTATGGAACGATACCTCATTTGCCATCATACTTGTTTTCGAAAACGTTTTGAGCACATTTTGAGGTTCTTTACAAATATTTTTTTGATAGATAATATCCATACCAAAAACGACTCTGCCATTAGTATTGTAATTAGAGTGTGAAAAAAATTGTTAGAGAGCAATTGTAAAGAGACTGAAAGAGAGATTGAGAGATTGAGAGATTGAGAGATTGTAATCAACTTTGAAAGTAGTGGATTGAATGCGGTGTGTTTCGTGGACGTAGGTAAATTCTTGAACCACGTAAAATCGTTGGTATCGTCTTTAATTTTCTTCTTATTGGTTTCATATTATCTGTGTATGTGTTTGGATTTACATGTGTGTTTTTTTCTTATAACATTCTTTTGAGTGAATCTCCATTTTTCTTGAAAGAAAGAGAAAAGGAAAAAAAAAATTGAAGTCAATGACATTTTTGTTAGTTATCTTATTTTGATGCTATTAATACTTAAATTATTAATTAAGTGCTAGTCCCACAAAAACGACCGAAAAAAGTTTTATATTCATATATTATCACTTATTCAGGTCCAATAATACATATATTATCAATCACATTTATCCTTAGGGATATAACTCAGTTGATAGAAGGGACGAGTTTGGCACTCGGGTAAATGACTCTCAAGTGAGCCACTTGAATTCTACCAATAGCAAAAGGTTTTAAAAAAACATACAAGGTTTAGGTAGGTGGTTAGAAAGATACTTTAAAAAAAAATCAATCACATTTGTTTTCATATAATATATGCTACATGGTATTGTACAATTCACCGAAACTTCTATCCACATTATTTTGCATCATCTTTGTATTTAGAGCAAAACCTATTAACCTTTTTGTTTTCTTGCTAATTAATAAGCTCAATAATGGTTTTTTAGTTTTCTATAGTTATAAGAAGTTCAATAATGTTGACCCTTTTCGTATCGAATTTCAAATATAAATGCAACTTACAATCTTCCATGTGATGGATTTTATAGCTTTCAGAATCGCCTGGCATACTAATATTTTACCTTTTTTTTTGTGACAAATAACAATATTTTACTTACCTTTTATTTCTTAAAAAAATAAAAAATATAAATATATAAATAGGATCAGATTAAACCAATTTGAATTTATAACTTAAAATTTTTACTTCAATATCTCAGTCACTAATATTCTCTTAATCTAAGAGTTGTATTTACATTCAAATATCAATCATTGGATTAAGAGCACATAGTTGAAATGTTAAAGCCCCAGTTTTAAGTTACAAATTTAATTTGGTTTAGCCTTACCCATATAAATAATATATTATTTATATTTTGAGTCAGACTAAGTTAAAATAGTTGAATTTAACGACTTACATTTAATGTATTCATATAAAATCTATAAATACGTACTTATGTGAACAATACCGTAAAAAATTCCTTATTTTAACATAAAGTACCTTTGTGAAATCCATCAATCTTATTAAATTTTTATCTGAAATATTTTTTTATGGATTATAAGTTCAATAAGGTCTATCTATAAATAAAATTTTAAAATTTGTTAAGTACTATAAATCTACAAAAAAAATAAAAAATTACGACAACTAATTTTCTAATGCTTCGTGTTCAATAAAATCAAGAAATAATAACCGTAGTGCTTACAAATTTGATCTCTTATAAAATAACTTATATTTACATAAAAATATGATCCCAAAAAGGTGAGCGAGAAGATACAATACTCGGATTTGAACCTTACCAATAGAACTCCGATTTTTAAAACACTTTGATGAGGAAGACAATATATACATAATTTGAACCCAGACGGTGAAACTTCAATTTTTTGAACACCTACTCTAACCACGAGTAATAATAATAATAATAATAAGGGAGGTAGAGGTAAATGAAGGCAGGCAGCAGCGACGCAGAGGGTGGTCTGGAAAGAAAGCAGGTGTGCATGTGAGGAGGTGCAGCTTTTGTCGGGGCAACAACCTCCAACTACGACCACTTTGTGGGGTTCTGGTCTCGTTTGGGAGCCAGTGTATGGATTTTAGCTCTCTCATTTCACACACCACCACCAACTTGTACGGGTTCTAGTCCTTTTTGTATCTTAATTTCTATTTGCTCTCTCAACTTTTATTACAACTCACATGTCCCCGAAGCTTGCACTGCCATTGCCAATGCTATGAGGATCGATGATCACATATTCACATTCATGATTCATCAGTATCTCTGCACATTTCCAGAAATAACATTTACTATGTTCCACCAAGGAGGAGAACTACTACAACAATTACCCTGCTTAATTTGCTCAGTCTCACCCCTTATTATAGTGTTGGCAATATCACCTCTGAAGTACTGTTCAATAAAAACATAGTAATCATGTCGCTTGTCACTTTGTCGCTTTGAAACAGTATAGAGTCAATCCGTATATATCCTCTATATATATAAAAGAAACTTAAATTTTGAAAAGGTCATTCATGGTGGAAGCAATTGGTTTAATTCCTTCTATGTCCTTTTTATTTATTTTCGTTTTTATCCTTTCTTTTTTACTTTTTAAACCTTTTTTATTTTGTTGTGATTTGTTTTCATGATGAAAAGACATATATACCCTTTTTTTCATTACTCTCAACTAACTATGAATAGATATGTTTGATAGAAGGATGATGAGGTAATTTACAAATTTAAAATTACTTTTTTAATATTATATCAATAAAAAAATAAAAATACCCTTTCACATATTCAGAAACTCCATAAAACTTATGAATAACTAATTATAAAGGATAATTATGTCAATTTACGTTTATGGTTGGGGTTGTCTTTTAAATTGAAAATTTGTCTTTTTGTAATTGTGTCAATGATCAATTACAAATTTTACGTGTAACCTACATTATTAACACATTTTAACCATACATTCAGTGCAATGTTTATGTGTTATGATATTAGATGAGATCAGAAAAAAGATTAGATCAGTAGATGATCTAAATTCATAAATATATACGTTGACGTCAATTTCTGGATGTGAGAAAAGTCAACAAGATTTGGATTTTATGTGTGATTTCAAAGAGAAAGAGAAGGAGAAAGTAATTGGACACAAGTTTTACGTGGTAAAACTCCGATGACCGGAGAAACGTCCACAGGTGGTTGAATAAACAACCGAGCCAAAATCCACTATAGAAAAGATTTACAACTCTCGATCTCACTTTTTTCTTTCTGTATTTTCTATATATTTTTATAGCGAGATTATAGGTCTATTTATATGTGCATAGAACCCTAGTCTTTTTTGTATAAGTAATTCAAGATCTTTGTATTTAATTATGATTAGTTTGTTCGAAGTAGTCTTCTTTCCTATTATAAGATCGGACTCTAGTGATATAGTCCAGTTAGGACTTATTTCTTTATAAAGGCGTAGTCTTTTTGAAGAAATAAAATTGTTGTCTGATTTGGAACCTTTTTCCTGTTTGGTATTCTATTCTCCTTGGAATTCTTCTTTGATATGGTTATCTTTACGTATTTTAACGACTCTTGATTCGTGTGAGAGTTATGCGCTGGGCTTCTTTTTTCGGGTTTCTTTATGTTTGTCCCGAGCAGAACATGATGTTAGCTGGTCCCGAATGAAGTCATTTGATCCCGAGTAGAACATGATATTAGCTGGTCCCGAGTAGAACATGATGTCAGCTAACCCCGAGTAATATTAACTGATCCCGAGTGGGTTTTGTTCAATACTTGTTTACTCGAATTTCTCTTCTTTAGTGATCTTACAGGATATTTTCTGAATGCCTATTTGGATGTCCACCTGGCAATTTCATCCTCTTTGTCAATGACGTGTACGTCTGATAATATTTACATACGATAATACCCCTTTAAAATATTTTTTTCGAACAGAGTTTCGTTCCGGATAAAAGTATTTTAATCAACCCTTCAATTTTTACGTCTCATTAACACCAGAGTAAATGTCTTGTCATAATGATGTGTCTTTATGGTGACCATGTAAATTCAATTTTGTCTCTTCACGCGAGATCTCAATGATTGCGACGTTTTAGAGTTCTGCGGCCTTGGTCAGTTCTTCTCTTAACACGTGTCCTCTACCGCTTCATTTCTCAATACCATTTATGAGAAACGACATACGCGTCTCCTAGTGCGCCGCCTACATCATCAAATCTGTCCTTGATTTTTCCCGTCTTGAGGTCCTAGGGTTTCGTGTTATTACCCCTTTAAATTCTCCACTAAACGGAGTTGCGTTGGTTCATTAGAGACTCAAACCAGAAATTTTCCAGCCCAGATTTCTTTACTTAGAAAATCCTTCATCCGTCGATTTTGCATCAGGCTTCTTCATTCAAGGTTAGTTTTAATGAATCCGACTTCCCGTAGTCGACTCTTTACTATAGCTCTCGAAGTGCTTAATCGTGGGGATATTCAACTGGTTTCTTATGCTCGAAGATTATTGGGGGAAATCCCCCTGATGAACTTCCTTTTTTAGAAGTCGACATTTTTGGGTTTTACCCTAACGTCCGTTTTAGTTCTGAATCTAGTTCTGAATCTGTCGTTTCTGATCACAGGGCACCTCTTCGATCGAGGATGGGGAAACATCAAAGTAAAAGTGAAGTCCATAAGCATAACTCGGCAGCGTCCAGATCAGGGAACAGATTATTAATGAGAAGAACATTGAAGAAGAGTTCAGAAAATTTCGTCTCTCTTTTTCTGCTGATCGCACGAGTGGGTATGACGTAGAACCAAATATGGTCGGGGAAGATGAGATCGGGAAATACCGTGCTCGATTCGACTTGGACAATTCAGTCACTCTGATTCCTGCCGGTGATAGAACCTCTTGGAACCCTCCCGCATGCATGGTGGCAATCTATGGGTCCATGCTTTGTTGCGGCGTTACTCTTCCTCTTCAGCCTTTTATTGCCTAGTTTCTGGCTGAAGCAGAGATCACTCCAGCCCAATTGGCCCCGAATAGCTACAAGATCTTGATATGCATGTGGCACATATGGAGCCGAATGAACCTGTCGCCGTCTTTCCAGTGTGAAATCAGACACTTCTACACGTTAAGGCAGTCTGGTAAGACAGGGACTTATTTTTTCATGTCTAATCCGCCAGATTGTTGGGTCCCCAAGGAGACAAAGGTGAATCGGGGAGTTGACACCTCCGATGACGCCAAAAAGAGGGGATTTGTATGGAGATTCCCTTCATCCAAAAAGTACTGGAAGAACAGCTGGTTTTTCACCGGAGGGAATCTCGGACTCGAAGTTACTCTTTCGGCTGGGGAGAAGAACGGTGCTAAAGGTCCCCCATTTTTTCTGTTCCCCTGATGTATGGAACAAGAAAAACTTGAATTTTGCGATACAGAGTTGACCAGACTTGCTCTGGCTGTAGTTTGCACTTTGGAGAAAATGAGCAGAACTTATCTTTTCAATGAGAAGAAGATGATAGAACTTGGCTTCTTTAACCAGATTTTAGGCTACCACAGGCGATGTAAGTGATCTTTGTACTTTTTTTTTTAAATGTTGCTTTTTATATTCTGACGTGATTCCCTTTTTCTTCTAAGTGTATGACTCGGACATCGTCTGCGACATTCAAGCTCATCATGTGAAGTCAATCCTCCAAGCGAGCCAAAAAGAAGCTTCTCGTTAGAGCAAAGAAGGCATTGCCCCACCTGAGTCAGATGAGGACCCTGATGAGGCTGACGAGCAGATTCTCGAAATTGTCCCCGAGGAAGTCATGTGGCCGACCGTAGGGGAGTCTAGTGGTCCGAGTGGCCCAGCTGACCATGGTCTTGGTGAATCGAGCTCCCCGGATGTGGTCCCTACCGAGCAGACGGACACCGGTGATGGAGGTAAAACCTCTGAGGGACAAGTAAATACAGATCCTGACTTTTTTGAACTCTTCTGGAATGATGTCAGGAAGATCCCTCAGCTGATTTCGACTTTCATCACTCTAGGGCATAGAAACGAAAGGCGGTCGAATCTCCCGCTTGTCCATACAAGCTTCTTTAACGAGCCGTCTTTAGAATATTTTCAACGAGCCGTCTTCAGAATATCTTCAACGATGCATCTTATGTAAGTTCTATTCTCAACTCTTGTTTTGTTTTGCTTGCTAGATTTTTAATTAAAATCCTTTGTAGATGGTGGCCGAGTTTGCTGAACTGGTTCAGACGCAACAGCATCAGACCGATCGAATAAGGCTTCTTGAGGCTCAGCTGAAAGAAAGTGAGGATAGCCGTGCTCGGGTTGAATCGGCTTATCAAAAGGAAGTTGGGTATGTTCTCAACTCTTATTTTGTTTTGCTTGCTAGATTTTTAATTAAAATCCTTTGTAGATGGTGGCCGAGTTTGCTGAACTGGTTCAGACGCAACAGCATCAGACCGATCGAATAAGGCTTCTTGAGGCTCAGCTGAAAGAAAGTGAGGATAGTCGTGCTCGGGTTGAATCGGCTTATCAAAAGGAAGTTGGGTATGCCCAATTTTTTTGTTGACCACTGTTTGGCTAAGCAAGTGGTGGCCGAGGAAAGAGCTTCTTTGGCAGAGGAGAAAGCTACGTCACTTCAAAACTTGATGTCTTCTGCCCAGGAATCAATGCTTAAAGCCGAACAGGAAGCGGAGCAATCCAAGTCGGCGTATGAAAAGAAGATTGAAGACTTGGAGCGCCAAGCTTTGACAGTCGAGTCCCTGTCCAAAAAGGCCAGGCTGGAACTCAAAGTCCAAGGGGTTGACCATTTTAAAAGATCCCCTACTTATGATGCCCTTCTCCTTCGGGAATTTCAGAGAGGGCTAGTTTCAGCTGGTGATTTTTTTAAGGTCAAGAATCGGGCAACTGAAAAAGCTCAAACCAACTGGGAACTGTCGATCAAGAATCACGTGGATCGGTCCCTGGAATCTCTTCGGACTCAGATGAAGGAGTGGAGAGCTTATTGCCATAGTCGAGGCAAAGAGCCCCATCCCATGCATTTGGAGGTTCCATCTGAGCACTCCCTCTCGACCTTTTATGCCAGTCAGGAGTTAATCGTGGAAGGTGTGGTGCCTGATGTCGGACCGATCCCTGGAGAAGATTACAGCGAATGGATGGATAGTTTGGTCGATACAATTACTTGGCCTTCAAAAGAAAGTCATCTCCGCGAGTACGAGATGGTGCTCGACCCGAGCATCGACAAAAGTTTCAAATACTCCCAGCCTTGATTTATTTTGTAGAAATTTCATTTTTGTAAAGATTCTTTGTAACGATTTTTTGTAACGATTCTGTATCAATGAAATTTCGAGTTAACTGTAATTCTGAAAACCGAGTGGTTTAATCCGATTCATTGCTAAAGAAATTTCACCGAGTATCGCTTTTTTTTAGGGTTGATTTTAACGCCGAATATCTACCTGAACTAGCTACCGCAATCTTTTGTGCCAAGTCTTATTAAACTGGCTAATGCAACCTTTTGTGCCAGTGTCTTATTAAACTGGCTAATACAATCTTTATGCAAAGTATCTTATTAAACTGGTTGTTTTTGTCCGAATAACTTCATCGAGTATCTTATTAAACTTGATTTTGTTACCCAGTTATTTTCAATGCCAAGTATCTTATTAAACTGACCTATATTTACCGAGTCATCTTAGAACATAAGTGAATTTACTCGTTTCATACTCAGGTTATTACCCAAACATTACATCAAGGCTCACCATGATTATTTGTTCCAGTCCTTACACATTACCAAGGACGTCTCCCTAGTTTTCTGTGCAAGGGTTTGCCAAATCGTTAAGTTTTTTCGAATTGCTTAGCACAACTGTGCATTTCACCGGAATTTTTCCTGACAACGCCCCGAGCCATTCTCCAGAATCTGGTGCATCGGGTTTGCCTTTTTGCTAAGATCAACTTGACCTTGCTCGACTGGCATGCTCCTTCGAGCTTCTTCGTCCATTCAGGAATCAATGGTCCCGAGTATTCTATTTGCATGTTCTTATTATCATGCGTCTTTCATATGTTCTTATTATCATATGCTTTATTTTTCAGAAATCCCGAGTTTGATTTTTATTTATAATTGCAAAACCAACAATGATTGAAATTCGCAAAACTAATAACTGATCAACTAAAATTGTCCTAACTAAAAGGAAATAAAAAATAAATTCAAGGATAGAATATCTTCAAATATTGGGCATTGCATGGTCGGGGTAAGACCCCTCCATTGAGTCGTGCAATCCAATATGCTCTGTGGCCAGCTATTCCTTCAATTTTGTACGGGCATTCCCACTTATCAGCCAGGGAACCTACAGCTTTATTTTTTGTATTCAATGACACTTTTCTGAGTACCAGGTCTCCTAGTTGGAATTTCCTGACCCGAACATGAGAGTTGTAGTGGCGAGCTACTCTTTGCTGATATGCCATATTTCGTATTCGGGACTTCTCCATTTTCTCTTCTAACTTATCTAGACTTTGTAATAGCATACGAACATTCTGATCTTCATCATATAGCCTGACCCGGGGTGATGCATATGATGTTTCTCCGGGGATATCAGCGTCTGTTCCAAACGCTAAAGTGAATGGAGTCTCTCTGGTTGAAGTTCTTGTTGTTGTTCGATATGCCCATAATACTTCGGGAAGTTTTTCAACCCAACTTCCTTTCTTGGAATCTAGCTTTGCTTTGAGTGTGTGCTTGATGATTTTGTTCACTGCTTCAACCTGCCCATTTGTTTGAGGGTGAGCAGGTGTGGCATAGTAATTGGCAATCCGGTACTCTTTGCACAGCTGTCTGAACTTCAGGTTATCGAACTGGGTGCAGTTGTCAGTGATTATAGTGTTTGGAACTCCAAACCTATAAAGTATATTTTTTTTCACGAAATTCATGGTATTTTCTTTTGTGATATACACCAATGCTTCAGCTTCTGCCCACTTCGTGAAATAATCAACGGCTACTATTGCATGATTTGCTCCACCCCTCGTCCCTACTGGCATCGGGCCAATTAAATCCAAACCCCATATGGTAAATTGCCATGGGGACGTGAGGTTTCTGAGTTGTTCAGGGGGCTGTCGGATATTATTAGCAATCTGTTGGCAAGTATTACAACTCTCCGAACATCGTTGTGCATCTGAGAATAAAGTAGGCCAATAATATCCTTGCCTGAGTACTTTGTGTGCTAAAATTTTACCCCCAGTATGGTTTCTGCAAACTCCCCTGTGGATTTCCTTTAATATCTGACATGTATCCTTCTCTGATACACATCTTTGGAGTGTTCAGGAAAACCCCCTTCTGTATAGTTCTCCTCCAACCAAAGTATACCTTGTTGATCGATACCTGATACATTTTGCTTGTAAGGGATATTCTGGGAGTACGTCTTCTTCCAGGAACCTTCTCAGCTGAGTCATCCAACCTTTCTGGCGGTGTTTGGATTTTTGAAATTTCAAAGTTTTTTGGTTCAACTGTGCTCGGTTTGAAGAGATGTGCGACCAGAATTGTTTTTGACCAGATTGTGGTTGTTGCTGATGCTAGTTTGGACAAAGCGTCTACCTTTTCATTCTCCTCCCTAGGGATCTAGGCAATCCTATATTCTTTGAATTTCTGGAGGAGCTATTTTGCAATGTCACAATAGGCTATCATACCTTCATCTCTGGCTTGGTATTCATCTAGGACTTGGTTGACAACTACTTGTGAGTCGCTAAATATCTCGACATCATCTGCCCCGAGGGCTATGCAAACTCTGAGTCTAGCTAGTAGCGCCTCGTACTCGGCTTGATTATTTGTTGCTTTAAAGTTAAACCTTATGGCACACTCGACATCATCTTATTCCGGAGTGCATACTACGATCTCTGCCCCGCTGCCGTGAGTGTTTGAAGAGCCATCGACATATAATTTCCATGGGAAATTTTTGCCCAACATCTTTTTTGCTTCCAGGTTTGGTTCTGTGAACTCTGCTATAAAATCTGTCACTGATTGGCCTTTGAGAGAAGTCTTGGGGACGTACTGGATATCAAATTCACTTAGCTCGATTGCCCACTTGGATAGTCTTCTTAAAATTTTTGGTTTTTATAAAATTTGCTTAAGTGGACAGTCGGTGAGAACCTGGATTGTATGAGCCTGAAAGTATGGCCTTAACTTTCTTGCTGTTGAAACCAATGCTAGGGCCATTTTTTTTTCCTGTGAATACCTGGTTTCGGCTGGTAAAAGTGTCTTGCTGGTATAATACACTGGCTTCTGTACTTCATCTTCTGTTTTGACTAGGACTGAGCTTGCTGCTAGTTCTGTAATTGATAAGTATAAGTGAAGTGTCTCTCTTATTTGCGGTTTCGAAAGGATAAGAGCCTGCCCTAGGTACTCTTTGATTTTTAAAAATGCCTGCTCGCACTCTTTGTTCCATTCGATTCCTTTTCCTTTTCCTTTTTTGATCACTTTAAAAAAAAGAGCACATTTATTTGTGGCCTTTGAGATGAATCTACCCAAGGATGCTAAACATCCTGTTAAGCGATGTACTTCTTTTAGTTTTCTTGGTGAGGTCATTTTCTGCAGGGCTTGGATCTTTTCAGGATTAACTTGGATCCCCCTTTGGTGAACTTGGAAACCCAGGAACCTCCCTGAAGGAACTCAGAATAAACACTTGTTCAGATTCAGCTTCATTTGGTATCTCCTCAAAACATCGAATGTCTCTCGCATGTCTGAGGTATGCTTGTCTGTCGAGATGTTTTTGGTCAGCATGTCATCAATGTAGACTTCCATGTTTCTTCATATTTGTCGTGTGAAGATTCTGTTGACCAGTCTTTGGTATATTGCCTCTACATTTTTTAATCCGAAGGGCATTACTGTGTAACAGTATAAACCCTGATCGGTTGTGAACGCTGTTTTTTCTTCGTCAGCCTTGTTCATCCGGATATGGTTATATCCCGAATAAATGTCCATGAAACTGAGTAATTCGTGACCTGATGTAGCGTCCACCAGTTGGTCTATCCTTGGGAGTGGAAAACTGTCTTTTGGGCATGCTTTGTTCAAATCTGTGAAATCTACGCACATTCTCCATTGTCCATTTTTCTTTTGGACAAGGACTACATCAGCTACCCATTGAGGGTAGTTAATCTCTCTTATTGACCCTACAACGAGTAACTTTTCTACTTTCTGCTTGATTGCCTGACATCTCTTGAGATTGAATAACCTTTTCTTTTGTATCACTGGTTTTGCATTCGGGTCTACTGCGAGATGATGAGATATTATTTAGGCATCTATCCCGTCTATGTCTTCATGACTCCAGGCGAACACATCCTTGTATTCTTTAAGCAGATCAGTGAGGCTTTATTTGACTTTTCCTTCCAAATTGGCCCCGGTCTTGATCTTCTTATCTGGTTCATCTTCTTTCAAGACTATTTCTTCAATCGGTTCACTTTTGGACTCCTTCGATTCTTCCCTTGGGTCAAACTCGAACAACATTGATTCTTTGTTCTGACTTGGCTGTGTTATAGTGCATACTTGTTCACTATCATTTTTGTCTTTGTAAACTGATAAATTTGCTCTTCGAGCCATCTCTTGGGACCTCTTGACTACTTCGACCCCCTGTTCGGTCGGGAATTTGATCATCAATGCATAAGTAGCTGTTACTGCCTTAGTTTTATTCAAGAATGGCCGACCTAATAGTGCATTATAAGGCCAATTGTCTAAATCTACTACTACAAAATCGAGCAATACTGTTCTTTGGCAAGGTGCTACTCCAATTTTTACGGGTAGCTTTACTGTCCCGAGGGGCCTAACCTCAACTCCCCCGAATCCTCTGAGTGGGGTATGAAAAAGCTGCAGATCCTTTCTGTCCAACCTGAGTTGATCATAGACAGCTACATTGAGAATGTCTACCGAACTTCCATTGTCTATTAAAATTCTCCTAACTTTCCTGTGTCCAATTCGGGCACTTATGACCAGGGCGTCGTTTGGTCGAACGTCGACCCCATACGAGTCAGCTTCTGTGAATATTATTGGATCACATCCTTCCTTTACCCTCTTTGGGTCTGGTTCGACCGAGTTCCCATCAAAGTTCTGTCTTGCCTCCACTGCTTCTCTGATTTCCTGTGTTCGATCTCAGTTACTTTTCCTAGTGGACGGTCATCCAAAGATTTTTTGTATTACTTCATTGGCTTCGGGGTTGGCTCTTTGATTTCGACCAGAGCTGTGATCGTCCCTGATCTCTTTCTTTGTTTCTAACCTCTCATCCCTTTTCAAGATTATATCCTGTAAGTGTCCTTCTCGAATGAGTGTTTCTATGTAATCTCTGAGCTGGTAACACTTTGAAGTCTCGTGACCGGTTTCTGTATGGAATCTGCAGTATTTGGTTGTATCTCACGGAGCAAACTGAGGTTGTCGTCGTGGCTCTTTCCCCAGAATTTTCTCTTCCAGTATGGCCAGGATTTCTTCCTGCTGTATCCAAAGAGGGGTATAGTTGGCATATCTACCTCGGAATTTCTCCGTGGTCTGGTCGGTATTATGTATGTTTCCTCCGTCCTTGCTTTTTTCTTTACCGTTTCCTTTCAGTTTTCTCTTTTGGTTCTGTACCTTTGACTCGGCATCCTTTTCAGGGTTTTCCTCCGTGCATGTAACATCCTCCTGTGGCTAACTCTTCTTCTTCGGCAAGTGCATATCCTCATGCCATGTCCATCATATCTGAATATCTGGTTATACGGGCTCTTCTTAGGTCAAAAGATAGCCGTTCATTCTGTAAATTGTTGATGAATGCAACTATTATCGCTTCGTCGTTTACACTGCCGATTTCTGATACCACCTGGTCGAATTTCCCCATGTATTTTTTCAACGACTCATCTTTCCCTTGTTTCAGCTGAGAAAGGTAAGCCACTGATTTTTTCTTATGAATGTTGCCCAGAAATTGCCTTGAGAAACTCATGCTTAATTCACTGAAACTTCCGATACTTGCTGGGGGAAATCTTTCGAACTATCTTGAGCCTGTGTCTCCTAGAGTTTGTGAAAAGTTGAGACATAGTTAGGGGTCGTTGTGGGCATACTGAGCCATAGCACTTTTATACCATCTAATTTGTTCTTTAGGATCCGTGTCCTTCTTGAATTGTTCCACATGCGGCATCCTGAATTTTTCTGGGAATGGAGTTCGCAGGATGTTCCTAGTGAATGGACTTTCAAAATCATCGTCAGACAAGTCATTATACCCATAACGTCTAACCAGTGCGTCCATTTGACGCCTATTGTTTTCGATTTCTCGAGTCAGGCTTTGAATTACGACATCTCTATCTCCCACAGAATCTCCATGAAGGTTAAACCGTCGAGTGACAGTCATTCCTCTCTCTGGCTCTTCGTTTTGCTGACGAGTCTCACGGGCTGATTCTTACAAGCGTATGATTCCGTGATGACGCTTGCGATGGTACCGATCACTATCTTCTGATGACGACCGATCCTTGTGTCGATCATGCTTACGGTGTCTAGCATGTGTTATCTGATCATGGTTCTGCCTCTGGCGTGGTTGTTCCTCTTCGGGTGTTTCACGTCTAGCCTGATAAATTGGAACAGAGTTCCTTCCGGCTTCCAGTCCATTTAGTTCTGGCCCCACTATAACCGAACGAAGCCTTGTAGGTGGGAGGTCAAGAGGTTGCGCTTCTTCTACGACTAGTAGATCAACTCCTTCATTTGTTGTGTCTGCTACCAGCTGTTGCAGCGCCTTGCGGAAGCGTCCTGTTAGGTCTTCGCTGATCAGAGGGATTTATTGGATTCCCGCCATGGGTATTGGTTGGTTCTCGGTGGTTGCGGCGAGATCTCGTGAACTACTGCCAATATGGATATTATCTGGAGATTTTTGGATATCCCCAAGACTGTTTCTGTTTTCCGTCATTACCTTTAATTAAATCGGAGGTTCAGCCTCCTCATTCTAGCGCCAATTGTTGACGTCAATTCCTGGATGTGAGAAAAGTCAACAAGATTTGGATTTTAGCTGTGATTTCAAAGAGAAAGAGAATGAGAAAGTAACTGGACACAAGTTTTACATGGTAAAACTCTGATGATCGGAGAAACGTCCACGGGTGGTTGAATAAACAACCGAGCCAAAATCCACTATAGAAAATGATTTACAACTCTCGATCTCTATTTTTTCTCTCTGTATTATATATATATATATATATATAGCGAGATTATGGGTCTATTTATATGTGCATAGAACCCTAATCCTTTTTGTACAAGTAATTCAAGATCTTTGTATTTAATTATGATTAGTTTGTTCGAAGTAGTCTTCTTTCCTATTTCATAGATTTGTATAAGATCGGACTCTAGTGATATAGTCCAGTTAGGACTTTAGTGATATAGTCCAGTTATGACTTATTTCCTTATAAAGACGTAGTTTTTTTTTGAAGAAATAAAATTGTTGCCTGATTTGGAAACTTTTTCCTATTTGGTATTCTATTCTCCTTGGAATTCTTATTTGATATGGATATCTTTACGTATTTTAACAACTCTTGATTCGTGTGAGAGTTATGCGATGGGCTTCTTTATTCGGGTTTCTTTATGTTTGTCCCGAGCAGAACATGATGTTAGTTGGTCCCAAATGACGTCATCTAATCCCCGAGTATAACATGATATTAGCTAGTCCCGAATGACGTCATCTGGTCCCGAGTAGAACATGATGTCAGCTAACCCCGAGTAATATTAACTGATCCAGAGTGGATTTTGTTCAATACTTGTTTACTCAGATTTCTCTTCTTTAGTGGTCTTACAGGATATTTTCTGAATGCCTATTTGGATGTCCACCTGGAAATTTCGTCCTATTTGTCAATGATGTGTACGTCTGATAAAATTTACATACGACAATATATATTCACCTCAATTTGGTTTAAAATTAGAGCGGCTATTGACACACCCACAACTGAAATATTTAGATCTCACTTTTTAAAATGTTAATTTAATTATATAAAATTATATGGTTTTATTAATTTCTTTATTTTATTTCATTGACTACATTTTTACTTAATCTTCAAACTTAATACACCCTATATATTTATTTTTTAAAAATACACTTCATCTCATATCTTTATATTTAGTTTTTTCACATTCATTCGCATGACTTGTTTTTATTTTTATTTCTTAGTAAAACCATCTTTATTACATACAATTTATTTATTTTTGTAAATGTGATATTAATCATATGATGTTTTTTTTTTACGATTGAGTTAGAGTTTTGGTGTGATTTCGTTTTGTCAGAGATTAGATTTTCCAGGTGCGATTTCGTTATTTTTTTATATATAAATAACATAAAACTAACTTTGAAAGTTTAAAAATAAAAACTACAAAAAAATTGATACAAATTATATTATACCTGGAAGATTCTGATGTAGAATAAACCGACAGAAAAAAAATAGTTGCAAATATGGATCTGGAATTTAAGAAGAAAAATAAAATAAACATGTAAAACAATAAAATCAATAAATATTAATATGGATCTTGTTATGAAACCATGTCTATTCAAGATCAATATACTTCACTGTTCTGTTACCTGCAAAACACACTTACACAACAAAACAGGTAAAACATACCTAATGATCTGTACCAAACGAAATAGCTAGATATTATTTTTTAAAAAAAATAGTATTAAGTTATGTTTTATTTGAACAACATAGCATGTCTACCTTTTTATTTTATTTGTATATAATTGTTATTTTTTTAATATTATTATTATTATTATTATTATTATTATTATTATTATATTAGTATATTATTTTTATTATTTATTTATTTATTTATTTATTATTTTTGTTTTTAACATTATTAATACCTATAAAGAGAACTAGAGAAGAAGAGCCATATATAAAGAAGAGAAAATAGTTTTTAAATTAATTTATGAAGTTATTTAGATTATATATTATAATTTTGTAATATGATTACCTTTTATTTGTGCATGTGCAGATTAATTAATATGGAAATTTTGTGTGTCGATATATGTTGTAAAAGCTTACTTGAAAATGTCATCGAAAACTAAAAATGCCTAGATACAGTTATGAATATGAAGTTAATGGTCAAGAACTATTTAAACATATATTGAGATCGATCTTAATATTGACTCGGAATACAATACTGAAGTGTTTTAGGGTAAACTTTCAAGGCACAAAAACGAGTCTGAACAGGATGACGCTAAAGAAACAATTGATTATCTACAAAAAAAATTACAAGTTTGAAGTTTGTGATGTTAACTTCTCGAACTATCAATACTATAAGTGGTGCTATCACATAATTAGTGGAGGATGCGATGAGATACTTAAAGAGAATAAAGCTTTGAAAGCCAAAATTAAACAATAAGAAGCTATTTTAAAGCAAAAATCTGATGGCGGTTATGCATCATCTATTGCTGATAATTGGTATCGTTATTATAAGATGTAATTGTATCTATACCTTTACGTTACGATGTAAACTTCTATTAAAAATGTTTTATTATATATAGTTTGAACTTTTCTTCGTGGCTAGATAAATATATATATTTTTTGTGTTTATTTTTATAATATGGAGGATTTTGATAAGAGGATTGAATGGTTTACCGGATACCATGAAAAAATCATATGAGAAAATATTACAATCATATATATAGTATATTATTAATTGTCTTGTTGAAAATTATATTTAAGATTTAATACTATAAATTTGGCACATGCATTTTGAAAATTATATTTAAGATTTAATACTATAAATTTGGCACATGCATTGCATGTGCCTCTCCTACTAGTATAATATATATATAATTACCCTGGTGCCTATCAATTTGGATCACCAATATCAAAATGACTATTAGAATGAGAATTGGTTTTAAAATGACCATTTTTAATGAACACTCATTCTATTCAATTCCATCTAATTCCATAAAATGAGTGATATTTTGGTAAATAAGGGGATTGCATTAATTAATTTTAGATATTTTTAAAAAAATCAATCTTTTCCTTTGTGTTTTGAAACGAATAATTATATTTAGTGTGTATAACTGTATATACGTATAGCAAATTCCAAACATAAATACATACACACACACACACACATATATATATATATATATATATATATATATATACAATAATAATAATAATAATTCTCCTATCAGAGCTTTATTATATCAGGACCTTCAACCACAACCACACATTCACAGTGAATCCACAACTCCACATTAATAAATACCCACACTTATATCCAATGTGTGGATGTGGTTGGACGTCCTTACTTCTTATATCAGGACCGTCCTTACTAGAGAACCACCATATATATATATATATTCAACTTATTTGACATGACAAGAATATCAAAAGACTTGCTTCCTATATGGCGTAAATATGAACTTGATAGACAATCGACTTAAAATTTGGTCTCTAATGTTTACGTTTAAAACACATTTTGTGTTTAATGACGTGTCCAATTTTGTTTCATATTTCTTTTTTATTTTATTTTCTTACAAAAAATAAAAGAAAAATTAATGTCAATTTTAAATGTTTGTTGAGTCAACCTAAAAAAGGGTTCTGCAACAGGCCGTTTGAAAGTGGATAGTCATGTTAACAATGTCTAATATATTTTTCGCCACGTCAATTTGATGTTGAATATACACGACTGTATTGGAGAAAGATTTTTTAATAGAATGTCTATTAATTCTACGTGACATCTTTTTTTTTCACAAGTCACAACTTGTATTGTAGATGCTCTTAATCTTTTTAAAAAAGAATATATATATATATATTTTTTTTTTTTTGAGATACGCTATATGTATATACACACACTAAATATAATTATTCGTTTCAAAAAAAAAATGATTTAAAAAAAACATCTAAAATAAATTATTGTCATCCCTTTATGTACCAAAATATCACTCATTTGATAGAATTGGATGGAATTGTGTCATTAGTGTAACAGTGTTCGTTAAAAATGGTCATTTTGAAACCAATTCCCTATTTAATGACCATTTTAATAGTAGTAACTCAAATTGATGGTAACCGAAGTAATTATTCTTAAAAAAAATAAAAAATACAACTTAAACTAATTTACAAATTACAAGCCTGAAGTCTAGTAGTTAAAATAAGGGAAGAGCTAGCATACTAGTTATAAATGTCTTAAATCCATATATCGTGATTTAGCTAGCGTAAAAAATCTGTAACTATTCAAGGTAGTTAGGGGATATTAGGTCCAGTTTGGCATTGCTTCCCCAGCTGCTTTTGGGGTCAAAAGTGATTCTGGACCTAAGACAGGGTGTTTGGTAAAATCGTTGGGAAGTGCTTTTGGTCACTTTTAGCTTCTCCCAACTGAGTTTTTGAGAAACTACAAATACATGCTTTTGGATTTTGGCTTCTGCTTTTAGAAAACTTGCTACAGTTATATTAAATGAAATTTTACTAACTTTCCAACTTTATTCTTACCTTTAATAAAATTTAACAAAAAAAATTAGACTTATATTTTTGTACAAAAAAAAATGTTGTCATAACTGTATAAAAAAATTGGGATAATTAATTCAATAAAGGAGAATAAAAATGAAATAAGAAAATAAAGTAGAATAAAATAAAGAAATAAAAAAATAAAGAAATTGGACTAATTAATTAAATAAAGTATAATAAAAAATGGGGCTAATTAATTCAATAAAATACCATAATTATATAACACTTTACACTAAACACAAATAAAAAAGAAAAATGTAAAGTATAGCACATTAGTACCATTTAGATGTCTATGTTCTTTTAGTAATTTTACACACTCACAACACTTTTTATTTCAATTTACTAAACACATTGAAATTACTTTTAGTTCTCACAGCACTTTTGAAAATCAGTTTACCAAACACTCAGCTGATTCTTCCAGCAGCAATTTCAAAAGCAATTCCCCCCACAGCAATTTCAAAAACACTTCTCCTTACAGCACAGCAATACCAAACTGAGCCTTATTATTTTTAAAACTCTTCATTTATTTTAACAGTCGAATTAAAATCTAACCGATCTAATTAACTGCAACATAATCACATATCCACTATAATAGCATGGTCCATATATATCAGACATCTCTATCGGTTTTAGACGTTTACTTCAATGATTTTCAATCAAACATGCATGATTCATGGGATTTTAGGGAACCAATAAATCTAAATGACGTGACGTTACAGTATTTTGGCATATACCGCAATTCGAACAGTATTAATAACTTCAATATATATATTTATGTAATTTAAAGATCACCTCTTTATCATCAAATTACTTTAATCTGGTTGATATCTAGCTAATTCAAACCCCATTTAAAAGTAATAGAATTTTTTTTACCTGTTTCGTGATATATCTACATGATCCGATATGAGTTTGATTTTTTTTTTTAAAGGACAAGTTAATTAGTTGAGGGAATAGGAGGAAATATCACCAAATGAGTTTCTTTTTATAGGAATATCACTAGGTTAATAATTCTATGTCTTATAGTATCGAAGTTTAGAACCAGACAAAAATGTCCTTGATTTCTTCTTTTTCTTTCTTCTTTTTGGTGAAAACGAATCTTTGTCTCCCTCTCTCCTATCTCTGTGTCACTCCATCACAAAACCTCTCATTATCTATCAAAATACCTCTATCTCTCAGTTGATCTTTCTCTGGAGCTTACAAACCTCTCAATATAATCGATCCAGTTGTTATTCAAATTAATTGGAATGGCAAATTCTCTCATCAATAAGGTGTGTACAAGCTCATAACTTTGTAAGTTATTCATCTCCCTAATAAACCTTTTAAAAAAAAGTTCAATTAAGCTCATTTGTTTCGTTTATTAGTCTTGACACTTGAAATCTGTTATTGTTAAGCTAGACAATAATCAACTACTTGTTTAAGGTAACCCGAGACTTGTTTGAGGTTACCCGAGACTTATTTGATATTACCCGATACTTATGGATAGTTAATTGGATATTGATTTGTTTCTCTTGATTCCAATATGTTATTTATTTTTTTTGGTAAAGATTTACAATAAGTCTCGGCTAACTTTCCAATAAGTCTCGGTTATCATGATTAAGTCTCGGGTAACTAACCGAGACTTATTAGTAATAGCCGAGACTTACTGGAAATTAGCCGAGACTTATTTCAAAAATTCTTCGATCTCTGGTTTCATATGAAATTTAGAATAAGTAACTTCTTTGGAACTCATTTCATAGCCAAGACTTAATTGACGTTTACCCGAGTCTTACTGTCAAACTTGTCCAAATAAAGAGCAAGACATTTGAGTTTGACTACTGTGGTTCGAATTATGGTTGTATGTTTGACTACATTTGAGTTTGAGTTTAATATGTGGAACTATCAAATTATGTTGACAAGTTTGGGGGGCATTAAAACCAGATTTTGATTTGTTTCTCTGGATTCCAGTATGTTATTTATTTTGGTAACTTTTTACAATAAGTCTCGGCTAACTTTCCAATAAGTCTCGTAGATTATGAATAAATCTCGGCTATTATGAATAATAAGTCTTGGGTCACTAACCGAGACTTATTCATAATAGCCGAGATTTATTTAAAAAATTCTTTGATTTCTCGTCGTTGTCGGCTTCTCCGGTTCGTTGTCGTGGTCGACTTCTCCGATTCGTCGTCACCGTCCCTTCTCCAATTCATTGCCGGCAACTATAATGGTGGGTCTCTCTTTCAAACGGTCAATGGTCAAAACTTGGTAAACAACAAATCCCCCAAACCAAAGCTCCCTCGCGTGTAATATCAGGGGTAATTTTGGTATATCACAATAAATGGTGCTATTTCCACAACAATTAATAACTTGGTGACTTTTTCATAAATACCCTTTAAAAGAGTGACATAAAAAAAGAACCCTAATTAGTTTGATTGGGTTTCTGCTTATGGGTATAATTATACAGTTAGGATTTAACTAAATTTTGGATTTGTACTAGTTACAATAGCTAGAGACCCCATTATTTATTGGATCAAGATATTTTCCTTAACTTGTTTTTCTTTGAATTTTCATAATCTAATAAGACCTATATAAAATAAAATACATGGTCAAGATTTGATCACTTTTTTCTCTCTCACGAAATCTAGTGTTTTAATTATCCTTGAAAACAGTCAAGAAACTGAGAAAGAATAAGAACCAAGGAGAGGATGATAATCCTTATTTCTTTTTCTTTTTCTTAAATTTCCATATATAATTTGTTATCCTGTTTAAATCTTTAAATTGACATCGAATATATAATAGTACTATCCAATAATTCTGTTTGACTTTTATAGTAACATGATCCATGAGTTTTTTATGCATCCGGCCGTTTTAGATCAAATGGTATGCGTCCCTCATTTTAAGTTCATAGACGGTTAAAAATGGAATCTTCATCATACTCATATTATAAGTGTGAGGAATTAATATTAATATTTTTTTTTATTCAACATGAATATAATCATGCATGGCTTGAAGGTAGCAATAAATATCTTAACTTCATATAGTTTACCTTTTAATCTTTTGTGTTGGTACTATTGCATGTAATATTTCACTTTTCTAATGTGACACGGCACCTCCCAGAAGGAGACTGATCGATATCTCATACAATATAATTACATCTTAATTTTGTCCATCACTCCATCGTAATGTTTTGTGCTTTTGTCTATAACCAGCTCCACACACGTACACTACAATTTCAAGAGATGACTAGCGTAGAATGTAGATCAAGTTCATCTTTCACCATAGAAGAAGATATACTTGCAAGATTATTAATTTATTATCTAGAGATGCAAAGACAATAGTATATACGTATATAAAGGTAGACAAGACACAATTGAGGTTCAAAGATATACACATATACATGATTGGGTTTAAAAAATAAATAGTACTTTTTAGATGTGGTATTTAAACACTGTCACTGCTTTAATAACTTATGTTTGAAAAACACTTATTATGGTGAACGAACAAAAATACCTCAAATAGTTGTTTCACATCAAATTTATTTTATTCATTTTATAGTGACAGAATTGTGAAGTAGAGAGAGAAAGTCTCGTTCAAACTCAGGCAATCACTCGAACGGCAACGGAGTGGCGTTACACAGACGCATTTGGAAAAAAAAATCATCGATCATTTGAAAAATATGCTCGATTCTTTCTAATAAATGCTCGATTTTGTTACAAATATACTCGATTTAACTAAACCTAATTTTCTAAAAAAAAATCTAGATCCATTGAAAAATATTATCGATCCTTTGAAAAAATTCTTGATGCTTTTAAAAAAATCTCGATCATTTGAAAAACAATTCTCGATCTTTTGAAAAATATTCTCGATCCTTTGAAAAATGCTCGATTCTTTTAATTATTTCTAAAATATGCTCGATTCTTTTAAAAGTTAGCTCGATCATATTAAAAAAAAGTCTCGATTTGGCTACAAATGTACTCGATTTAACCAAACTCTATTTTTAAAAATAAAATATTCGATCCTTTATGTTCATACATGTTCATAGAAAGACTGAATAAAAAATCATAACGAATTGATATATTGTTAAACCACACAGAAATATATGAAAATATATAAACGAAGATCACAAAAATATGTTATTTTCTTGTAAAGAATCTGGAGAGAGACAAGTTTTTTGGAGAAAAATGGGAGTTATCGTTTTCAAAATGTAGATGGAAATACAATGAAAATAAAAATATATATTATTTAAGGGTAATTTGGATAGTTCGTCATAATAGGTGTCTTTTAAACTTATGATAGTGACATTATTACAACTAAAAAAAAATGGGGTATGTATCACATATTGCATATGCAATTTGTCACCTCAGGCAAATAACTATTGCTTCTTTGGCACTAAAAATGTTAAAAGTAGACGCATACAATATGAGATGAGCTATGTCTGCCATTATTTCAATGATCGATGATCACCTCATGCATCCATGCATATACAAGCATACAACCACTTGCCATCATCAAGTACAAACACAATATCTTTCACGATAGTCATGTATATGCCATGCATGATGATGATGTAAATATATATAAGCAAAGAGAATGATTCCGTTTGTATAAATAAAAATATTCCGTTGCCTGAGGCGCTCGACATGCCCAAATAGAATCATCCATCATAGCTAGCGCCGCACATGCCTTCGATCAAAAGTGTTTGCATATACAAGAAAAGAAAACAGAGAGTGACAGTGGAGAAGAATATTTTGCTTTATTATCTCACTGCTACTTATATATTTAAGCTATAATTAATCATGGGATTATTCCTCACTAAGCAACAATGCCATAAAGTAATAATTAATTAGCTTCTTAATTACTTTTTATTCATGAGTTGTTAGTATATCTAAAGACAATGACATGACAAATCTCTTTTAATGGAATCCACCCACCGTTAAACACGAGTCATGGTCCCTACACTAAATTTATCATTTCTTAAGTAGAAAAGTAATAAAAAAAAATTGTAAAAAAAAAAAAAAAAAAAAAAAACTGTGGGGGATACAAATTGTCATTGACATGCTCTTTTTGGGTTTTGTAGTTTGGTCACTCTTGCTTATTAATTAATATGATCAGTAATGCAGCTAATTAATGTTTTTGTTGATCGTTGATGAAACTCCAGAATCCAACATGGATACTGCGTGATAGTTTACGCAAAGGACTATAACATTTACGGCGTCATAATTGGTAATTTTTTTAAAAAGATACATAACTTTTGTTGGACGAGTGTGTGGACGGCGTGATATATATATATATATATATACGTGTGTGTTCATTCCGTTGAAGCATTATCAGATTATCTCTTGTGAAAGAGTGATAGTGACTTGATTTGATATTGATATTGATAATGGAGGCACTGAGGTCTACATCCAGGTGATTCAAATATATCTCTTGTAAAATTTAGGGATAGTTGTGAAAGTTGTTTGTATTATACTATTATCCACTTAGAAATCAGCAACCACAACATTTTTTTTTTTTTTAATATGTGGACCCCTTAATTTATAGCAAAGGCATAATTTTAATGCACTATGTAAAAGGTGGGGTATAATCAATCAACTTCAATTCCATCCCCTTCTCATCCAACTTGGAGAGATAACGATTGGATTCCACATATATACCATCAAATATTGTTACACTTAGACCTAGTTACACCCAATTGTGTGTCAAAACTCAAGTGGGCAAGGATAATTAAGTTCGAAACTATAAATCAAATTTTCCCTAAAACCCGAATTGAAAAATCGGGTGGAATTCGCATTCAATGAGTATATTATGTATGTTTGCATAGCCAAAATATATATGAATTTGGAAATGAAGTCAATATCATGAGAAGATATGTGCAATCTTTTTGGTACCCCAATATTATTGCTCAATAACAGTACATGTATATCAAATACCACATAAAAATGGGAAATGGAAGCAAAATATATAATAAATACTTATATGTAGTACACACACATGTAGCTTGCAATAAATTAATAACAGCTGAATCCAACCAAGCAATGGAGCTGCAGCTACATTTAAAGATAATAATATTTGTGAGTGCAGACGTCCCTACAACAACAAGAAGAAGACAGAGAGGATGAGTGTATACAAAACTCATTCATTAGACCCTTAAGAGCAAGCAAGAAACCGAGATTCACGCAACATATAATTGACTGTGTTGGCATGTACACAGAAACCATACCTAGCTTTTCCTCTTCAATGGGTTACAAATTATATATATGAAAATAGGCCGTAAATATGATTGCTCTTGTCTCCTCTCTACTCTCTCTCTCTCTCTCCAGCTCTACATAAATATATTGTCACCACCCCCACGCCCTCCTTAGTCCTCTACACATAATTCATGCTAATATATATATGAACAGTACCAGGATCGGCTCCATGTATATTTATTGGTGACACTTACAAACCACACACCCTTTGTAGAATTATTTTTTACCTTTTTATTAATTTTCATCGACTGGCTATATATAGCTTAAATTTATTTCCAGTACTCTGCAGAGATCTATATATATATATATTTACAGGTCTTTACATGTGTAATAGTGTTGCATGTGTGTATGCTAGCTATTATTGCCCTTCACATGGGCTGGTGATTATTATTATTATTATTATTATTATTATTATTATTTGTTTTGGTTTCTAATATCCATTATCAAATACTTGAATTGTTTCTCTACTTCATATATGATCCATCAAGTAAATAAAAATCTCATTATTATTCCTTAAGATACAACAATTAAACTGTGTAATTATATTTTAAAGAGTAGTGTTAACCGTTAACCTCTATCACAACTAAAAATATTCTATAAAAGGAAACTATTAATTATATTAATTTTTTATTCGATGCAATAGATATAGATGTGTAATAAATATTTTTTATTTTAAATAAATTTATAGTTGTTAACATGTATCCTTAAGGTGTGTTTGGTGTACATGATAAGATTAGACTATTTTTAAGACATGGGATTTGATTAATTATAGTGTTTCCGTGTTTAGTGTGCCATGGGATTGAACTAAAAATAGTCAAATCTTATGTTTGGTATAGGATGGGATTGGACAAAATTAAGGTGTAATTACATAAACTTATTTTAAAAAAAATCAAATTTAAAAACAGAAAAAAAAAACATATTGTGAGTACCCAGACCACCAATTTTTTTTCTGGGTATTATTGATTTAGTCCCTATGTTTTTTTGAATTGTTATTTTTTATTTACTTATCCAAATTTCACTGGTTTGGCCCCTATATTTTTCAAAACCACTCATTTTGATTCTTCTGTGAGTCGGACGTCAGTCTGAGTTAACAGAAAACGGGATATTTTGGTCATTTAACAGTTGTATAATATATTGTGGCCACGTGCAAAAAAAAAAAACAACTAAAAATATATTTATAAAAAAGAAAAATAAATATTTTATTCAAATAATAATTTGTTTACAATAAATAATTTTTTAAAAGAAGACTTTGGAGATCAAATCAATTAAAAAAACGAAATTATAAAAAAAAAATCTTATCATAGATCATAAATCAATTCATATCATTCAAACCAAGGTGATTCATCAACACAACACAACACAAAACCTAGATTCATCTCCACCAAATCAACACAAACCCAAAATCCTTACAACATTACTACTCTCGCACACCCAGAAAATCACTCCACTACCCTATCATCAAAACCATAAAATCATAGCATCAAGTAGAAACCTAGGAAACCGAAAACTTGAATTCCCTATCTGGATCATCAACAACCAGCATCTGCCCCAATTTGATAGCCACACCACCTCCAATCAACCTCCAGTCCACTATCACCACCAGATCTACAGTTCATATCACCACCAGAACACCATCACAAATCTGAAACTCAAATCGACCACTAGCACCAACTGAAACCCAAATCTGAAACCAAAACACCACCACCACCACCACCATAACCCAAATCGATCAAAACCACCACTACCACCAATTGAAACCCAGATCGAAACCAAAACCACTGATCGAATTGAATCTACATCAAACAAAGAGGATGATGATAGAGAGAGAGAAATGAACACGATTGAACCTAGATCGGCAACCAAACCCATATCAAACCTGTCGACTTCTGGTTCATCGTTGTTGCTTTTGTTCTGAAGTTGTTAAAGTTAGAACACCAATCAGTGGTTAGAGGGACGACTGGGATTGATTGATTTCGTGGAGGGGTTTTGAGTGGTTTTGGTTGTTGGGTGTTTAGAGGTGGTGACTTGATTGGGTTTGGATATTTGAGTTATTTGTGCTGTGATATGTTGATGATGATGTTGGTGAAGAGATGAATGGGTTTGGAGAGAGTGTTTGGGTGATTTGTCTGGTGGTGTGTTGATGACGATGTTGGTGAAGAGATGAATTTAGGGTTTTATTTTCAGATTCAAAAAAATCAAGATTTTTTTTTCTTTTTTCTTTTTTCCTGGTTTGTTTTTACATTTAAATTTTAGTAATATGAAAGGTAAATTTTTAAATTTTGTAAATATTTATTATTTAATATTTTAATATTTTTAAATAAGAAAATTAGAGGGTGAAATGGTCATTTGCTTTAAATTAAGGGTAAAACAATCAATTTACTTTTTCTGGTTGGGTTGACTGTTAAAAATCTAATTAGAATGACCAAAATGAATGGTTTTTTGAAATATAGGGACCAAACCAGTGAAAATTGGATAAGTGAGTAAAAAAAAAAGAATTCAAAAAAACATATAATATCCCTTTTTTTCTTCCTTCATCATATTCTCTTCTTCTACTCTCCTTCTTCCCTCTCTCATTTCCACAAAGCAAAATCAAACTTCTGCAACCCTAGGTTCTTCGTCGTTGTAGCCGTAACCACCACACTGTCATCAGAAGGCAACGACGCACAACGGCGATGCAACTCACGACCCACAAACACTCGATCTGGACATGATCGTGGATGACAACCGACGATCATGATCGTCGCAGCGAATCGCACAGGTATGGTGTGAAATCCGGTCAACTCGGGTGAGATCACAAGTCTAGAGAGGCATTGACCCGAAATCGATAACAAGTATGGGTGTGAAACCCATCGACCCAAGTGAGAAAACCCAAAACTGGGTTGATCTGATCTGATCCATTATCAGATCTTCACACCATAAATTTAATATTCCTAATTATTTATAGCTAATGGAACCCTAGATTTTTGGGATTTTTTTTAATTTAGTGCCATTGCTTCTTCAACAGTGCCATTGCTCAGATCAACAAGTATATCTGTTAATTTTTTTTTCTAAATACTCAAACAGTTTGTTAGTTAATTAATGGTTGCTATTGTTGATTTGGGAATTTTGGAATTTTCAAATTTTTGAATCGATTTGTTTGATTTTATATGATGCACCAGCAATATTACTTATTCTTCTTCAACATTATGATCTGATCATTTGTACTGCTTTTAAAAAAAAATGCAAGAGATCGAATAAAATAGAATCCCATGAATTTACATGGGACGAATTTATCCCAAACTAATGGGATACAAAATTTGGATGGGATTAATTTATCTCATCTGGTCCACCCACCAAAAGTGGGAAATGGGATTGGAAATTGTCCAATCCTGTAGGGATGACAATTTGACCCGTACCCACTGGCACCCGTCCAAACCCGACAATGTAGGGTCGGGTGTGGATGGTGAATTTACGACTCATGGACCCGCGAACCTGTTTAATGAAAAACCCGGTGGGTTCACGGGCGGGTACTGGTTAGAAAAACGAACTCACGGGTTGGACCCGCGAACCCGTATAAATAAAATATTTATATATAAACATACATAGACATTTGAATTATTTCTTGTTATTTTATTTTTATGGTTATTATTGTTTTATAATGTATCAAGTAGGAAATTAGAAATGAAAATTTAATTTAATTAAATATCAAATAAGTGATTATATATGGAAATTTACAAATGACAAATCGTGGATTCGTGGGTTACGGGTTTATGGATATCTTGCGTGTGAAGCATCCACCCGTGAACTCGTATTGTTTCACGGGTTCACGGGTGAGGGTATGGGTACAGTTATAACCCGCAGGTTCAAACCTGTCTGTGAACCTGTTTACCTAAACGGATTGCAGATTCGAGGGCGGGTGTGAGAGAAAAAATTTCGTAGATAAGGGCTTGGATCTTATAAAATTCATCCGAATCCGATCCGTTACTATCCCTAGTTTTACGGTACACGTTAAGACTACCCTATTTAAAATATAAAGTCGGTGGTATAGGAGAAACTAAAAAGTGAAAAATTGTAGAGTTTGCTTATGATTTCAAGTCAATAATGATTTTGCTGAATCTTTGATTTAAGAAGCTGGTCTTTAATTTAATACATTTTAATTAATAATGACATCATAATTTCATCTTATCCGAAACCTATGGAAAAAGAAGCAGCCTAATTTTCTGGTCTATAGTAACAAGTCGGCAAACATCAATTACACAATAGTAATTCAGCTGCTACAGTACATTATCATCCTCCTCTATCCTACCTACCTACCTATTGATTAATTATCGTATTTTGTCTTTAAAAGTCAACCCTATTAGTTAACTGTCGAGTGTTATATATATATATATATATATATATTTTTATGCTCTCGATTTTTTATTTTAATTAACCGATATCATGATAAAATTGTATCTATTTTTATGAATTTTGGTATGATTTTTTTTTTTATGATATATTCACACTTATGAATAAAATTTAAGAATTTTTTAAATGCTATAACTATTTTTTTGAATTTTCCTATATTTTATCATTTTTTAGATACCTTTATATTTAACAAAACCGAGATAAATAGTTGTAAAGTTTGAAAAATTCTTAATTTTTATTTATAAATAGATTTAATTAAAAATATCGCCTCTAAACAAAATCAATCGAAATTCATAAAAATATATATAATTTCATGGTAGTCTTTACTGAAATTAAAATAATAAATCCCTTACTATCTAAATTATATATCTAAATAATTTAATATCTATTTAGACTTTTAATAAATTATCTGTACATTTACCTAGTTTCTTATATCCCCTCTCATAATAACTTATATAAGATATGTATTTTAATAATATTTATAACAGTTAATTTCGTCAAACCGTAATCGCTAACTATCTCATTAAAGTTTTATCTGTCCAACCCGTGCTTATTTAATAGTTGAACTCGTACTTTTTATAATAATCACTAGAAATTGTGTAGGGTCTGCTACTGCTCTAGTTTATAATTAGTTTCGCAATGCAACATTGTTACACGTTTCAAAATGGTTTCAATAAAGTGTTTTTTTAAGAAAAAAAAAATATATAAATGGTTTCAATAAAGTTAATTATCAACTATCATTATTTTAGTAATTATAATATGAATTTAATTGCTAAGCTGGTTATTAAAGCTTACTATATGTGGACAGCAAAATATATTAATTAAGCATGCCTAAGCTCCCACTCCTAATAATGTCACATCAAATCTTGTATATATAAATTGCTAACATTTTAAATCATTACTAATTATGATTTGAGGTTGCATTAAAAAAAATCCCTTAAGAAGGTGTATTAAAATTTGTGGGAGCACCAAAAAGTTTGGAAAATAACTCATAATCCTGAACAAATGATCATTTCCCATAATAGTTGGAACTGTTTTGTAAACCAATTAAAACAACTTGATCGGACACCGACGATGAATGATGTTTATTCAATACGAGAATATCTCAATTTTAAGAATTAAGAGATCAACAAATGTTATATTTGTAGAAAGAGGAATACTAAAATCAGTATCTTTATATGATGACTCTCTCGACTCACTATCTCTTTATGTGATATTGTTATGACATATTTACAGTATTTATTTTTTTCCATTAAACTTTGAACCATTATAAATGGTCTCACATTTTATTTTATTTACGATACAAACCAACAACTAATTTCATAACTTATTCTTTCTTATTTAACTTTAATAATTTGTCATTTAATACCTTTATTAAAAAAATCATTTAATATCGGTTTTTTATGAGATGGTTACAAGTTAAGGGATGCAGAGATAAAAAAGTAATGGGATGCCGTGAAGGCTTGTTGGGACACTACATGCACAATTAAAAACCATATTAGAATACAATTTGGATAATCTGGAGATAAATCTAATATATATTAGGAAGCAGTGCTTTTGTATAATCATCAAATATCTTTTGACAAAAATAATATAATAATAATTTGATTTGGGACTGTACACACGACACAGATTAGATATTTTTTTTATCTAAAAAAAAATATTAAATGATTTTTATTTCTTGATAAAGATATTAAATGATAATTAATTAAAATGAATATTAAAAAAAATGTTATAGTGAAAGAAGTAAGGGCAATTTAAGAAGTTAGTTGATGGTTTTACATTGTAAATAAAATGAAGAATTATGTCCTTTATGAGGGCTCAAAATTTGATGTATAAAAATGAATGTTGCACGTATATCATTACATGAAACATGAAGAGAGAGAAAAAGTGATTCTAGCATCTTTCATTGAAAAAAAGTAAGTTTGATGTTTTTCTTCCGTTTTCATCTTTATTCTTTATATAAAATTATATTGTGAGATTTACGAGATTTGACTCTGGTGGCAGTGAACCCTATACTGTACAAAGTGATGCCTTGAATGTATAGAAATGATCAGATTCGACTCTATAATATTTGATTAACGTTACGGAATCGAATTCCACATGATAAGGACATCAAGGACGCAAAGTGGGCCAAATCACGGGGTGATGGGCCTCGAATGAAATTAAACGTCGATCTACATAGGCATCAAAATGAAAACCCAACCAAAGGATGGTGAAATTCACCGTTTCACCTGACGTGGGGGCATCAAAACCTCATCATGATTCATGTTTATGGTCCTCCATCTTCATGCTACTGGGTCCCATCCATGTGCTTTTGACATTGACCTTGACGGTCTCTTGCTCTACTTCATCATACAAATTACTTACTACACCTCCATCACCATAACAGAGGTTGCAGACGACTTTTAAAAGACTGATCGCGAGAGTTTTCTGATGAGTTTCTCGAACCGAAAACCTGACTTTTGAGTAAGATGGGACATGGGGTTTTTAATGAAATTTGTCCTAGACAAGAAAACCAAATCTTTAATTGCCAAACAAACCTTAAGGTGATACCATGTGACATGAGGGAGTGCCAATGTACTTGGTCTACCCCAATACTATATATAATAGTATTTTTATTATTTGTTTGATTCAGTCAGGCTGTAATCACTAGTCGTGTTTTGCTATCAAATGACTGGTTGATTGCTCTTGCACATGGCATGTTCAGATTCTGATTAATTGCTTATTTGATACTAGTGTTACCAAGTTATTTCTGATTCTCTTTTTTTTTTTTTTTTTTTAAAAGTTTTTAAAAACAGTAACAGTGCCCCAGTCGATGTTAATGAATTCAATGGAAATAATTGTAGTTTGGGTTTGATATCTAGTCAAAGTGCATAGCAGGCTTTGCATGCAAAAGCCCAAATACAATACCTCTATCTAGTGGATTCAAAGACCAAACTTTAGAACACACTAAAATGAGTTTACTCTTCAATATTCCTAATTATTATCTCAATATTGCTATCTCGATTGATGCGATGTGAAGTGAAGTTAGCACTACCAGTCTAACACATTACTTGTCACGTTATTCTAACTTGACTATCATTCCAATTTTAGGAGAAAATCATCTGTATACATTTAACGATATATCCTATGATTAAAAATATGACACTAGATTTTTGTAGAAGTATCACATATGAATATTTTATCTTATTTCCTATCTTTAATGATCGGATACATTATCCGATAAATATAGTATTAGTGCTTTAAAGATTTTCTCCAAACATTATTACATTGGATTTTAACATCATCACTTTAATATTAAATCATTTTTAATTTTTAAGACCTTTTTAACCTATGACTATATGTGAGATTCAAGGAGCTTACCCTAGTTCCTTGAGAATCAAAAGAACTTTGATAGAATGGTCTTGGAGATGCTCCATGAGAGAAAGAGTCCAATTCGTGGTAGGGTGATTTGCATGGAGCATATATGTTCCATTTTTTATAAAAAAAAATTGATTTTTTTTTATAAGAGTTGTTATTGGATTGTTACACCATGTTTGGAATTTTTTTTTTTAAAAAAGTTGATTTTTAAAAGAAAAAATATAGTTTGATTGGAGTGTATTTCCACATTGAAGGATAGGGATGGAGGAGAAGGTGATGATAACTTTTTTAAATAGTAAAAATATTAATTTGAAGGGAAATAAAAATAATATATTAAACTATAGGTATTTTAGGTAATTTACAGTAAGTGACCGGAGTGGATAGGAGTGATCGAGTGAATTAACGGCAAAGGATGTGAATGCAGTTACGATCACAAGTTTCGCAGGCGTGAAATTAAATTAAATATCAGTGACGTCTTGCAATTTGCCGATAAAAAAATAATAAAAATCAAACACCTACTTCTTTTACACTTTTCCATCCAACCGAAAGTGAAAATTCCCATATGAAAGTACCTTCCACTTCCCAATCATCATCTGACGGTCATCGATCACAATCTCACGCTTCTAGAAGACTAGAATTAACACCAACGGTCTAGATTTAAGAAAACAGAAAATCTTATTTCCTCCCCACGATCACTCACTCAATGACTCAATCAATCGTCCGTTGAACTTTTGGGAAATTTGAGCACAACAACAGCAACTGGTGCTGGAAAAAAAAAAGGTTACAAAATCTCCTTTTCTTCAATCGATCAATCCGGTAAGCTCCTGCTACTGATAAATTGTTATGTGTTAGCTTTTAACTAGTCTATCCATTTGTGCTAGTTTTTAGGGATTTTGAATTTTGAGTCTTGTCACAACATATTAGGAGAAATCTTTTCAGTTAGCTATAATTGGCAGTGGTTTGCAATTATTTTGATTGTTTATGCTGCGCAAAAGCACTTTTAACTTTGACTAAATTAATTATGTTGAACTGAAATGAGTTTTGAATGTGATTGTGTTTAATGTAGATGGGATCCGGAGATGAGGTTGATAGCTTGGAGAGGGGTCTATTGTCCGACGACGACGACCTAAAAGCTGATGATGAGACTATTTTATATACGGCTTCTTTTCAAGAAAAGGAAGACAATTTTGTCAAGTATCAGACGTCTCAATGGGTGCTGTATTCGTTGTTTTTGATATTGGCTTTTGGGATTGGTTTCTTCATGCTTTTGTATTTGCCTGTACGGAGATACATTTTGCGCAAAGATATTCGGTCAAGAAAGCTCTATCTCACTCCAAATGCCATTGTATATAAAGTAATTAATCAATCCCTGACAAAAAAATTATCACCTTTTTGTTGCTTATTCTGGTTTTATGTGTTGTTTCTACTGATAAGCTGCAATTTATGTTTGTATCTGAAAGCTGGTTAGCATATTATGAGAGTTCAAAATCTAATTTTAGGTTCCTTTGCAAATTCATTGTGCTAAGGCCAATACCGTGTTAGTTGTAATATAACTATTTGGATGAGAATATGTTAAATTGCTTGGATCTGCCAACATAGTGGTACCTTCAGCCTGCATGTTTAATCATGACGCTATGTCATGCTATGTGTGTTAGAAACTTAGAATACATTGGTGAATACTTTGTTCCAGGTTACGAGGCCAGTGCCTTTTCCATGTTTCGGTGTGTTGAAGAAAGAGAAGCATGTTCTGTTGCCATTGGTCAGGGATATTGTGATTGAACAAGGTAAATGTTTTTGCGTCATTCTTTTGATCTATAATTTTTGTGAAGTTGTTTTGCTTGGTATAAAAAATGGTCTTCAGAACATCTAGATAAGGTTTATTTTTACAGTTTAAATAAGGAGATAAAAAAGAATGGGTACAAGCATATCTAAGTGATGCTGCTCTGCAGTTTGAATCCCTAGAGCAAACAAAATTTTTTGCTCAACCAACCTTGAATTTGGCAAAAATTGGCTAGTCAGTGAATGAGTATTCTAGTAACAATCTTGCATAATTTTGTAGTGTTTTAAGTTAATTTGTCCAAAATACCATGAACATCCCCTGCAACTTTTAGTAAATGGATATGTCATATTTCATCAAAGCTGAGAAAAACTAGTATTTTAAAGATTTGACCGTGTATAGTTGCTGTATGCGTGTATCCTTCCTCTCCCGCTCTTCATTTATTTTTATTTTTTAAATGTACTAAAGATACTATTTTCCCAAGTAGTGGTGTTAATATATTTTTCTGCTAAAATTGAGTTATCGTGTCTTTTTGTTATCACCTCAGGCCAGTAAGTGATAACAATATGTTTCTTGCCATCAGGGTATTTGCAGTCCCTTTTTGGTGTATACTCTCTTAGAATAGAGAATGTCGGGGTTAGAAGGCCACCGAGTGATGATGTTAAAATCCAAGGCATAGCAAATCCAAGTGCTTTTAGGAAGGTAAGCTGTTGTCAAATCAGACTTAACATCTACAATCTAAAAAAAAAATCAGTATATTTATCCTTCTGTGCCCATTTTAGGCTGTCCTGATACGGCTTTCTAATATGAGGAGTGAAGCATTTTCTAGACAAGCTTCTGCAATTGAAGACATTCCAACTTTAAAGTTGGGTCATCCATCAGTATCTTGGGTATGTCAGTATTAACTCATTACTACACCTCCATCCGGTATCTATTTCTTTCATTCATTTATTCTATCCATCTAGAGGCCTAATTTTGTTGGGATTAAGCAATGATGGAACTAAGTTGAGTTTATATGTCGTAATTTAGCTTCATTTTACAGTTTTCTTCACAAGTAGGATCACATTATTTTAGTAGGCAGCGATTAGGGCATTATCTACCAGTCAGCCCCTTCATATGTTATGCAACAAGAAATTCTCTTTCTTGAAGTTATGTTTTTCTCTGCATGCTTGTTAGCTTTATAATTATTTTTTCTTTATTTTGCTATTGCAGGTGTCCCCATCAAGATATCTAAGGCATGATATAAGTCCTTATTCAGGAGATTTAGCACTACTACAAAAAATTGAGGAGGTTGGAAGTTCTGTGAAGGTAAATCCAGGATAAAGGGTTTACTTTACTTCAACATTTTGGCTACATGTCACCTTTCTTATCATAGACATATCACTGGTTTTTATTACAGAGAGTTCAAACTTTAATTGAGGAACAACAGTGCCAAACATCAGAGCATGTTGATTGAGGTGAGTCTCTAATGTGTTTGTTATACAGGGTTTGCAATGGGACATGATAAAAAAATCCCAATCCCTCATTTGTCGTGTGCAAATGGGATGAGGATACCATTCCTGACAGTAAATATATCCCTCCAGAGTGGGAATTTTCCATACCCGTCTACTCTGGTGGGTTTTGAGTTTTTACTGAATAGGATAGTTATTGATTTTCTCTGTAATCTCTTGCATATTTTGTCTTGTCAAATGAAATCACTATTTCTTACTTTTTCATTTCATCACTCATGATAACTACATTTAACAGTACAAAATTAATATATTTAATAATATTTTAGCAAATTTATTATTTAACTCAAACCCTGATCAATCTAATCCTTTGTTGTACCAAACAATGAACATTTCATTTTAAGTCCAGTCTCAATCCCTTAATCATGCACTAAGCGTAAATGCGTAGTAATATGCATATTGTCCTGGTTTGTTTTGTCTGATTCATTGTCCTGGTTTGTTTTGTCTGATTCATTGTCCGTTAATTTGCTGCCAAGTAGTAATTCCCTTGGACATGTTAGCACTGACTTTTACTAGTTTTTTCCAGCATAACTTCGAACTTGCTCTTTCTGTGCAAAATCATAGGATTTTTTATGTTATTTTTTTATTTTTATTTTTATTTTTCTGCTTTTCTTTATCTTCATTACTTATATTGTTGATTTGCGCATGTCCTGTCATTGTTGTAATGATGATGGCGATTCCTGATAAGTTGCATCTAAGTTTCAATTTAATTAATTTACTGATGAAAGGGTAAAAGGTAGGGGGAAGTTTTTTCCAGGAAAATATATAAACTCGAGCTTGTTTGTGAATCTGTTCAAGAAAGAATAACAAGCTAGTGCTTGTTTATTTTTTTTATTTTTTTATTTTTTAATATATAATCTCAAGCTTGGTCACTCCTATACTGCTGAGGCTTACCCTTCCAAAAATCATTTTTTTTTTAAGAAAGCTATAAAAGAATCAAGTTTTTTCTTGAATTTATTATTTAAGTGAGCTGAGCCTGAACTACCCCATAGTCTTGTATGTTTTGCCACAACCCTTGGGCAGGAGATTCGCCTACCACGATACTGTCATCTCGTTACTTTTATCATAATTGCTGTGTACTTTTTATTAATTTCATTTCCATGAAAGACCAGGTAGACAAAAATTAGAGTTGGTTTTGATCTGAAGCTCAAAATGCAGGATGCAAGGTGAGGCAAAGTATCATTCAACATTGTTGAAATCCTCCATACAAGTAATAGTATACACCTCTACGAACATTACTGGATTGAATTTGAGAGAGATCTGTTGCCATCCTTTTGTTTCGAGACTATAATTAGTCACACCCGCTGCTACAAGATTGTTGGTCAAATTCTTTGTATTTTCTCATTCACAAATAGAGATGAACAAAACGAAGATGTTGTGTTTGCGGCTCAGTGCACATTATCCCTATTGTGGTATATTTAGTTGTCACCATTAAAATTATTGGAAATAGTTAGTGTCTTCTCTTTGTATAGTTTTCTTTGTTGCCTTTCATCTCAGTTTATAATTGTTAAAACATCATTTTGTTGCTTTGCGCATGCCATCTTTTCGGGATGATTTAATACTTTTTTAGTAGATACCGAACAAACGTTAAATGATACTGGTCATTAATTTTCATGGTATCGGTATTCCTAGAGAAGGATGTAATGTATGTAAATGTTTGCCATTCATTTTCATGGTTGGAGGAAGCTTGGAATGAAGTTGTGTCAACAAAGTGCAGTTGCATTTCGTTCTCTGTAATCTCAACAGATGAAAGTGTTGTTTGTGTGTGGAGAAGAATCTGGAATACGGTTGAGATGTGTGCTAGTTTGGTTTACCAGTCTTGACTTCCTATACTGTGCAAGTTATTTATTTGGTCACTTGTTTTTTTTTACCTAATACATGTGACACGTGATTTTTCAAACTTTAAATAAGCTTTGGAGAAAGAGAGGACGTAAATTCATTTTTATAATTTCTATGATGATCATAGATGATTGTGGACGAGCAAGGAAATGTTAATTGTATGTGCATGTTTAATAGATGAAATAGGAGGGTGCATGGAGCATGTCCACTCTTAGTAACAAAATGACGGTCCTTTGTCATTTTTGTGATAGATAGAAGTTCGCGAATGGCACCCGTATAGTCCGAGCTGTATCTGTAATAGCGTTACCCTTGATTTGATTGGTGTCAAATAAAAAATCAGAGGATGATTAGGACAAATGTCACAAATCTCACTATTCATGTGCGAAACAATACAAGTTACGTGGTGATTTTATGAACGTCCCTTTTTTATTTTACTTTTTAACATGTTTATAATAAAACAAGTTATCGTACTTGGTTTAAATGTTATGTTCCTGGTAGTTCTAACTTCCAAGTCATTAACGAATATCCAAAAGTTTATGCTCTTTGTAAATCTTGAAAATGTCATGTTAAACCCAAAAATGGCTTCGGAGATCTCCACTAACCTTGTATTTGTTCTCTGACCTCTATTTTAGAAATGCGATTAATCCACTCTTACATCCGCATCTAAGATTTGTTTGTTCATTCGAGTTACGCCCCTGAAATTGCAGTACTAAAAAATTGATAAAAGTGACTCTGATGAGAGAGACTATATTAAGGGGTCGTTTGTTTTTTGTCTGAATACTTAACGGTTCTGAATTTTTTTAATAACTGAATAGGGACTGAAATCTGAACCTGAATGATATGGTTTTTTTTTCTTTCTCACATTTGAATGTATTGTTAACACGTTTGTTTTTTAAAAGTAAAATTGTCTGAATATAAGTAATTTTACATTTATACATATGTTAAGCAATTATAAATATAATATGTAATAAAAACAATCCAAAAATAATAATTATATATAAACACATATGATCATGATCTTCTTCTTTGATTACAAACAAACTTCATTGTTTTTTTCAAAAAATAAAAAGAACATTAGGAAAATTCGTATAAAACACTTCAAAAAATATATATATAAATATATCATCATAATATCATAATAAAGTATCGATATTAAACACCAATATAAATAGTGATTATGGTTCTTTTTTATTTTTAAAGCTAGTTAAAATAAGCAATATATTAAAATAAAGATTTATATACCATATGTAATTTTGATGAAATTGGAAATATGTTATATATAGGAGATAGTATCGAAAGAAAAGATTTTAGATTACATTTAATGCAATTAAGTGATTTACAATAAAGTTAAAAGTCATGATTTTTTACTTTTTATTTTAAATAGTTTTTTAGGATTTTTAAATTGTTTGACCGTTTGAAAAAATAAATAAAACAACTTAATAGTTATGATTTAAACTCATTAAATTTTAAGTGGAAAAAATAAACGATACTTAGAGGCGGTTTGTTTTTTCCACTTAAAACTTAATGGCTCTGAATGATAATTATTAAGTTGTTTTGTTTGTTTTTTAAAGTGGTCAACCAACTTAAAAATCCTAAAAAACAACTTAAAATAAAAAGTAAAAAATCCTGACTTTTAACTTAATTGCAAACCACTGAATTGCATTAAATGCAATATAAAATCTTTTCTTCCGATAATATCCCCCATATATAACATATTTCCAATTTCATCAAAATTACATATGGTATAGAAATCTTTATTTTAATATATTGCTTATTTTAAATAGCTTTAAAAATAAAAAAGAACCCAAATAAAAAAAAACCATAATCACTGTTTATATTGGTGTTTAATATCGATACTTTATTATGATATTATGGTTATATCTATATATATATATATATATATATTGTTTTTATGCCATATTTTATGTATAATTGTTCAACATAGGTATAAATGTAAAATTATTTATATTGAAACAATTTTATTTTTTAAAAAACAAACGTGTTGACAATACATTTCTATGTGAGAAAAAAAAATAAACATGTGATTCAGGTTCAGATTTCAGTCTCTATTCAGTTATTAGAAAAATTCAGGACTATTCGATATTCGGACAAAAAAAAACAAAGAGTTTAATATTCCTCACTCACTTTACACGCAACACACTCTGTCGTCTTACTTCTCGTCTGGTTGTGAAAACAACACTCACAAGTCACAACATGGCCAAGTAAGTTTTACTCCACGCACGAATATATAAAAGAAAATAAAATGTTGTCTAAACAAAATATTTTCCCAAGTAAAATCAAGAATGAGAGCTGAGGAGTGATGATGTAGTTGGCCAACTTGGTCCGGAAATAAGAATTTGTCATTGATATATTAAAAAACATAAACACGATATTTGTCTCGTGTAGTTCTCCAGCCAACCATCAACCATTTCTTTGACTAACCTCGTATCATGTACTAATATTGGCTTGCTTCATTTTTTCTATTTTCCTTCTAATTTATTTATAATCTTTCGTGATCTCTGATCAAATTAGATGAAGTAGATGATCTTCTTGCATGATAAATATGATTGTACAGACAAAAAAACATTTACAAATTGATAGATATACAAGAACACATTATATAGTTAAAGCCACACTGTGTTAGTAGTTGGGGACTTCATAATCTTCATCAGGTATCATACATTACTTCCGATTATGATAGGATAGACATTCGGGTTATACTCAATAGTGTTTGTTTTTGATAGGTTCCAGCATCATTTGACCCATATGGTGTTAACCTTTTTACAGAAAAAAAAATAAAAAAATTATATATGAGGGTAATATTTGTCAATAGAGCTTATAAATTTTTCAATCACACTTTGGTGGACAGCGGTATCTACAAGCATCCGTGACAATGATTTAAATCAAGATAATTAAAGTTGATTTGACCACAATTTGGTCATATTTCAATTATTTGCTATTAATAAATTCATACAAATGAATACATGTCTACTTACTACTTACTACTGATGTTATATCACAAACTAAATAATAATGTGAATGTCCATTAGCACATTATCTTTTTCTTATAAAAAAAATTACATTTTTTACTATATCAAATAATTAAATATAAATACACATCAACTTTTAACATTATCTTCCATAATTCCATTCCACGTTAATTATATGGGATTCGAATCACACCGTATATATTTTACGTATATATGTCTAGAGTTTTTAACACGATCTTATAGAAATTAATATCTAAATAGGGCTCAAAAAATAAATAGCACTTTCTGGAGGTGACGTTTCAACACTATCACTGCTTTTATAACTTATGTTTAAAAGACACCTATTATGGTGAACGAATAAAAATGCCCCCAATAGTTGTTTCATCAGAATCTTTCATTCATTTTTTTATAGTGAGAGTTATGAAATAGAGAGAGAAAGTTTCATTGAAACTCAGACGCTATGCAAACGCATTCGGGGGTCGAGCTCCCCGCCAAGCTCGCTATGGTTGAGCTGCCCGGTCAGCTCGCGGGGGGGGGGGGGGGGGGGGGGGTGGCAGGGAGCAGCGCCCCCGGAGCTTTTTTTTTATTTGATCTGTTGTGTGTTGACGAAGATAAATATTTTGGCTTTTGAGACTTTTGAAACATTTCTGAGTTTTTTTTGTTAAAGGGATCGAGCTTTTTTTATGAGGGATCGAACTTTTTAGTATATGATCGAGTTTTTTTTATAAGGGATCGAGTTTTTTTTGTTAAGGATCGAGTTTTTTTTTTTTTTTAAGGATCGAGTTTTTTTTTATACATAATCGAGTTTTTTTTTGTAAGTGATCGAGTTTTTTTTATGATGGATCGAGCTTTTTTTTAAAGGGATCGAGCTTTTTGTAAGAGGTCGAGTTTTTTTTGTTAAGGATCGAGCTCTTTTTTTTATATGATCTAGTTTTTTTATAAGGAATCGAGCTTTTTTTAAAGAGATCGAGCTTTTTTTATACATGATCGAGCTTTTTTTGTTAAGGATCGGGTTTTTTTTTACATGATCGAGTTTTTTTTATAAGAAATCAAGCTTTTTTGTACATAATCGAGTTTTTTTTGTACATAATCGAGCTTTTTTTGTAAGGGATCGAGTTTTTTTTTGTTAAGGATCGAGCTTTTTTTTAACATGATCGAGCTTTTTTTAAATGGGTCGAGTTTTTTTTTTAAAGGGATCGAGTTTTTTTATTAAGGGCTCAAGCTTTTTTCTTAGAGGTTTGAGTTTTTTTGTCCAAGATTATAACTTGTTTGTAGCAGTTTAAAAATGCTTATACCAATGTAAAAAAGCTTAGACAAAAAAAAAACTCAGACCAATTACAAAATAGCTCGTAAACATATCAAAAAAAACTCGAACTAATATAACAAAAATATACAATAGCTCGTAAAATTATCAAAAAAACTGGATAATGTTCAGACAGATTGTAGATCGATTTTTAGATAAATTTGAGAGAGAGAAGTTACCACTTTCAGTTATCAAAGTGCGGAGATGGAAGTACAAAGAGAATTAAAAATTGATTATTTAAGGGAAATATGGATAGTTCACCATAATATGTACCTTTTAAACTTAATTTATTAAACCGGTGACATCACTACAACTCAATAAAAAAAATGTTACATTTCTAACCATTTTCACTATCTAAATACCGCATTTATTATATATATATATATCCTGTGGTTCTGATATGATTTGAAGTTTGGACCAATATTTTATATACAGAAATATATATGTATTTTAATATTCTTTCCACTGCCCGAATTAAATCCACGAAAAATAGTTAGGTATTTTGTTTTATTTATTTGATGGATTTAACTTTATTTAAATTATTATTATGTGTCGGTTCCCGTTACTGTGCTTATTGCTTTGCTTTGTCATCCGCACCAAACAAACATAATTCATGGAAATTTAATAATAATAATAAAATAAAATTGCAGTGAGGTGATTGTGCATTTATTTGATCAAAGGAGCGCCTTAAAAATTTGTAAATATGTATGATATCTTATTTCATGTAAGCAAATTAATTAAATATTATGGCTAAAAAACATATGAGGAAATTCCAAAAAAGTTTCAATAGTTTTAGAAAATATCACTAAAAAAAAAATCGCTTTTTTTTTTCTGTTTGCCATAATGCCAAATAGTCTTCAGTATTTCAGTAACATCCCTATTGCATAACCACCATTGATCCGTTTGAACTAATTGAAGGGTAAATTTTATATTCTAACTAAAATTATTAGATCAAAATATTTAACTACAAATGGTTAATAAATTATAAAGAAAATGTCTACCGTGACTTATATGATCTTGTTAGGGTTTAAATTGTAATTTCACTCTCCTTTCAAGTCATCTTCTGTCTAACTAAATTTAAATTGTGATGGAAGAGATCTTTTCAGCTCGTAGGGCAGCCTTACTCAGTTACTCCACATCGTAGGGTAGTCTTACTCCACAAACTTAATTACAGAGGAAATTAAGAAAGCTTTGACCCCATCTGTGATTAGAAGTTTTTTTTTTTTCCCTTAAAATTTTAATTTTATTTTACTGTAATATTTCCATTGAATATTAGATACTATAAGTTTTCTTTGTGATGTTTTATACTTTTTTAATGTGTAATCATAGCTTTGTTTTATAAAATATTATCTTAAAGTTTTAGAATTTTCTTTTTCATTAATAATGGTCAAGTGAGGTTTTTTGTTTTTTAAAAATGAAAAACAATGTAATTTTTATCAAGCAATTGGATTAAAATTCAATGTCCTTACAAGCCCATGAGTAAAATAGTATTTGAAGCATTTTCGCTATTAAAAAAAATGATTTTAAGTGATTTTTTTTTTATCGACACTAATTGGGTTTGAGTGTCACGTTTCCTCCTTAAATTACAAACTTTGAGGACACCATAATGGTTGCATTCCAAACCCAGCGAATCGTGCACATAGAAATTAATATCGATCGGTCTTACTTTTATACCGATAGAGTTTGAATATGTTTTTTCTTATTTATTAGGGTTTAAATCAAAACTAACAATATCATTAGTGGAGATTCTATTTTTAGTTAACATTAATATTTTGATTGTTTTTACGACTTTTTACTGAAAAGATAAATTTACCCTACACTAAATTCAATACATTGAGAATTATATATATTAGTCTTTTTCAATTAATCACAGTACTAATTTTCATCATTAAATACATCATCAGTTTAATTCCTAATGTATTTAATTCTTAACTTTTTTAATTTTAATGTATTTGACCTGGTGTAGAGATAAATCTATATTTTTATTGGAAAATTTGGTAAAAACAATATTAAAAAATTAATATCAATTTTATTATTATTATTTGGTTTAAATTATTATTATAAAAAGACAAAAGGAACAGGTGTCGAGCATCAAGGCAATGTGAAGCACGGCTAACAGGTAGCAGTTTGCAGAACCAACAGTGGTAGCATAATAATTATGTTTTATGATAATAGTCACGTGAATTGACTTCTATTTCAAATACCCTTTGCATGTGATGGTGAAGAAAAGACAATTTTTTTTTCTTTGTTGATGTATTACATATTTTTGGGACATTCCGATCCACAACCTCCTGTGCAAATCTAATTAATATATTGTTGGATCAATCGGATCAATCTCATCTCATTAAAATTAAGGGATTGTTTATTTTTTTATTTAAATACAGAACAATCTTTAATTTTTTTAAAAATTTAAATTTAAATTTGAATTATACATTTGTTTTTTTATTCTCATATTTAAATATATTTTTAACACATTTGTTTTTTAAAAGTTAAATTTTCTAAAAATAAATAATTCTATATTTATATCCATATTAAACAATTATACATATGATATAGAATAAAAACAATCTAAAAATAATAGTTATGTATGAACACATATGATCATGATTTTCTTCTTCGATTACAAACAAACTTTATTTTTACTAAACAAAATGTTTTTTTTTTAAATAAATGGGGCAACAAGAAAACTCATACAAAACACTCTAAAAAATAATATATAAATACATTACCCTAATATCTTAATAAAGTATTTATCTTAAACATCAATATGAGAAGTGATTAGGGTTATTTTTATTTGTAAAGCTATTTAAAATAAGTAATATATTAAAATAAAGATTTTTATACTATATATAATTATGATGAAATCGGAAATATGCTACATATGAGGGATAGTATCGAAAGAAAATATTTTGGATAAATTCAGTGATTTGCAATTAATGGAAAGTCATGATTTTTTGCTTTTTAATTTTAAGTTTTTTTTTTGATATTTTTAAGTTGTTTGAGCATTTAAAAAAACAAACGAAACAACTTAATAATTATAATTCAGACTCATTAAATTTTGAGTGGAAAAAACAAACGATCCTAATTCAATTTCAATCACTTATGTTTGACAATATGATATTAACCTAGGGGTCATTTGTTTTTTCCATATAAAACTTAATGGGTCTGAATCATAATCATTAAATTGTTTTGTTTATTTTTTTAATTAGTCAAACAACTTAAAATAAAACGTTTGAAATGTTGAAACTTGAAATCTTAACTAAATTGAAATGTTCAAACTTGAAATGTTCTGGGTTTTTAGTATTTCGTTTTTTTTTCTTTTTTTTCAGCAGATCTAATCGCCGGGAGCTCGTCGGTGTTGCTGGTCGGTCGTGAAGCCCAGGCGACGGCACTCCGGCAAGCCGCCATCGACGACGTGTGAGAGAGAAAGGAAAGGAGAGAGAAAGAGAAGTGAGTGAAAGAGAGAGAAAGAGAAAGAAGAGAGAGAGCGGCGGGGAGAGATAAGAGAGGTTGGGTGTGAGAGAGAGAGAGAGGAGGCCGGCGACGGTTCACCGGCGGGAGAGAGAGGTCGGGGAGAGAGAGAGAGGAAAGGAGAGAGAAAAAAAATAGAAAAAAAAAAGAGAAAAAAGAGAGAAAATGTCTGGGGATGGTTTTTATATGGGGGCATTCAAGTAATTTCTCAAAAAAATGGCTATTAACAAATAAATTTTCGTATGTGGTTAAAAACAAATTTTCCATAATAGTTGTGGTTATTTTTAGCAATTTCCACTAATATATATCATATATATAATATTCAAAACTATAATAAAATATATATTTGATTTTTAAAAAACTTTGAAATAAAAAATATCTAATATCTTTTATTTGGTTTTATTTGAATTCAAACTATTTAAATTCAAAAATTAAATATTTAATTTAATAAAATAAAATAATCATATTATCTTATTTTATTCAAAAATAAATATCAACATACACACTCCATTTAGTGATTAATAACATAATTAAATAATCTTAATATTTAATTTATTTAATCACCATTATTCATTAATTAAATAATCTCATTATTTAATTAATTCCCGGATAAATACGTGTCACTTTCGTAAAACAATTAATTGGACAATCCAATTAATTAACCGTGACCCTTGTTACCTAAATCGTTCGGGCTAATAAGGGGACCTAATGTACCCACAATATTTTGAGCTTTAATAATTTTCGGAATCATTAATTAAACTCTTTAATTAATATTCCTTGATTATTAACTCCGGTGTTATTCCACTAAAAACCCGAAGTTGCACTCTCTCAATTGCAGAGACTTTTACACAGACCGATACAACTCGGTGTCCATCGATATAGTTATTACTAAGGATGGCAGCGGGTCGGGTTCGGGTGGGTTTTGTAAAATCTAAACTCTCATCCGCGAAAATTTTTCTCACCCAAGCCCGCTCTCGAACCCGCGTAGGTAAGCGGGTCCGCTGGCGGGTTTTAACCCGCTGGTTATGGCTGCACCCATACCCTCACCCGTGAACCCAGGAAACTATACGGGTTCACGGGTGGAAGCTTCACCCACGAGATACCCACAAATTTGCAACCCGTAAACCCGCGATTTGTTATTTGTAAATTTCCACATGTAATCACTTATTTGGTACTTAATTTAATTTAATTTCCATTTCTAATTCTCTACTTGATACAGTATAAAACAATAATAACCATAAAAATAAAACGACAAAAAATAATTCAAATGTCTATGTATGTTTATATACAAGTATTTTATTTATGCGGGTTCACGGGTACAACCCGCGGGTTCGTTTTTCCAACCCGCTGGTTCGTTTTTCCAACCCGTATCCACCTGCGAACCCACCGGGTTTTTCGTTGAACGGGTTTGCGGGTCCGTGGGTCATAAATTCACCATCCACACCCGACCCTACAGGGTCTGGTTCGGGCGGGTGCAGGTCAAATTGTCATCCCTAGTTATTACACATGATGTGATCCTCCACAGTAGTTCACAATTAGAGTTGGGTCATAATGTCCATTATACCTTCTAATTATATATATCCTTTAAGTACCATTGATTCTCTAATGGATAATAAATCTTATTTCCTCACGGAATTAGGAGAGCGCTCATATTGTCCAAGCCCCGAATCAACCCTTAAGGGAACTGCCATCTACTTATCACAAGAATAGTAATAGATTCCACTATTGTGTACAAACCTTCCCAGCCACAAGCCAACCCGCAATCCTAACATACGGAGTATATTGAGCAGGAAATGCATTTGACCTCACCCATGATATATCAAAGATCACGATCTAACCTGAAGGAGACGATAAGACACTCATGATTAAGATCACCCACATATAGCCATAATTAGTTGATATATATGAATCTCATCGGTAAACAGATCTTGGTGTGAGATTCATATAGATCATGACCCAATCCTATATGATCATATCATACAAAGTGTCTCCATTCTCATATCTCATATGAATGATTCAGGATAGAATCACTGTACATTACAGAATGGACCGCAACTATAGATTAACCACAAATAAAGTACCCAGCTTTATTTGTTATCTATAGACTCTTTAGATTGCACGTCTCTTACTGTATTCATCCGTATATGACACTTATATACACAGTTCGAGATTACATCTGGCAATCTAAGATGTTAATATGTGCACAAGTTTATAAAATAAATAATATAACAAGAATGAATTGAACATTTCTTTTCATTTACTTCATAAATCCATTTACAAATGACATGTTTAGGGTATAACCTCCAACAATCTCCCACTTGCACTAAAGCATGTGAGGCATGTCTCGTAACCCTAGACCATCTAGGTGACCCGAAGACACTTTAGCCGGTAAGGTCTTCGTAAATGGATCATCATGATTGTCTTTTGAGGCTATCTTGGTGACGATCACATCTCCTCTCTGCACTATCTCTTTGATGAGATGATACTTTCTCTCTATATACTTCCCTCTCTTATGGCTTCTTGGTTCTTTGGAATTAGCCACAGCACCACTGTTATCACAATAAAGTGTTATGGGCTTATCCAGATCTGGAACAACTTCCAGATCATTCAAGAACTTACGGAACCAAACAGTCTCTTTAGCAGCTTCACAATCGGCTACATATTTGGCTTCCATGGTGGAGTTATCAATGCAAGATTGCTTGATACTTCTCCACACAATGGCTCCACCACTCAGGGTGAATACTGATCCTGACATGGATTTATTAGAATCCTTGTCTAACTGAAAATCAGAATCCGTGTATCCTAACGGGATTAAATCCTATCCGGAATACATTAGCATATAATTTCTCGTTCTTCGAAGATACTTGAGAATAGTCTTGACAACAACCCAATGATCCAATCCTGGGTTGGACTGGTATCTGATGACTACTCCCATAGTATAATAGATGTCCGGTCTCATGAATAACATAACATACGTGAGACTACCTAATGCCGATGTATATGGTATATGTCTTATATCCTCAACTTATTGAGGTGTCTTAGGACACTGTTCCTTAGACAAGTGAACTTCATGCCTGTAAGGTAAATTACATTTCTTAGAGTTTTGTATCAAAAATTGCACAAGAATCTTATCGATATATGATGCATGAGACAATGTTATGAGTTTATTCTTACGATCCCTTATAAGTTGGATCCCTGGAACATAACTTGCCTTTCCTAAATCTTTCATTTGGAATTGGCTAGCCAACCAACCCTTTACATCAGACAACACTCCCACATAATTACCAATGAATAGGATATCATCTACGTATAAGACTAAGAAAACTACTTTCTTATCAATGATGCACTTGTAGACACAAGGCTCATCGACGTTCTACTCGAAGCCATAGGTTTTGATCACATCATCAAACATAATGTTCTAGGATCTAGATACTTGCTTAAGTCCATTTATGGACCTTTGCAGTTTGCAAACCTTTTGCTCTTGATCTGTAGACACGAATCCATCTGGTTGCATCATATAAATGCTCTCGTTAAGATTGCCATTCAGGAATACAGTATTGACATCCATTTACCAAATTTCAAAATTGAAATAGACATCAATAGATAAGAGAATCCTAATAGACTTAAACATGGCTACTGACAAGAATGTCTCTTCATAATCGACCCCCTCTTTCTGGGTATAACCCTTGGCCACTAGTATTACCTTGAAGGTCTCTACCTTCTCATCTACTCCTCTCTTTCTCTTGTAGATCCACTTACATCCTATGAGTTTTACCCCATCTGGTAAGTCTACAAGATCTCAGACTAAGTTAGAGTACATTGACTTCATCTCGAGATTCATGGCTTTAAGCCATTCCTTTTTATCAGGATCTTCCATTGCATTCTTAGATTTCAATGGATCATCCACACTATCAGCAGAGACAACACATTATCCCTCACCTATACCTAAATAGTGTTCAGGTTGTCTCACAACGCTCTCACTACGTCTAGGTAGTAGTGTATCCTGATTAGGAACCATCTGACTCTTAGATGTTTGTGGATCAACAATTCTTGTTGATGAAGCACTAGTCTCACCAGGCTCCAACTCATTCAATACAATCTTAGAATGAGGTTTATGGTCACTAATATAATTGTCCTCAAGAAACATTGCATTTGTCGATACAAATACTTTGTTATATTCGGGACTATAGAAATATCCACCTCTGGTCTCTTTGGAGTACCCTACAAACAGGCAAACCACAGACTTAGAGTCTAGCTTTCCACTTTTGTTCTTCAGCACGTGTGTTGGACACCCACATATGTGAAAATGTCGTAAACTAGCTTTACGACCATTCCACAACTCTAGGGGAGTCTTAGGAACATATTTGGATGGAACTACATTCAAAATGTATGCCGTTGTTTGTAACGCATATCTCCAAAAGGAATTTGGTAATGATCAGAAACTAATCATAGATCTCATCATTTCCATCAGAGTTATATTTCTCCTCTCCGCTACACCATTTTACTGAGGTGTACCGGGAGGGACCTGTGAGTTGGGAAACTATCCTATGCTCGACCATGAAGTCTTCAAACTCTTGGTCAAGGTACTCACCTCCATGATTCGATCGTAGTGACTTGATAGTCCTACCTAATTGATTCTCAACTTCAGTTCATAATTCTTTAAACTTTTCAAATGTTTTCGACTTTCGTTGCATCAGGTAGACGTATTCGTATCTCGAGTAGTCATATATAAAGGTGACATAATACTCATGACCACTCATAGCTTAAACATTCATTGGTCTGCAGACGTCTGTATGTACAAGCTTTAGCGGTTCTTTAGCTCTAAGCCATTTTTCAGTAAAAGGTCTCTTAGTCAGCTTACCTTATAGACAAGATTCACATACATGTAAGGTGCTAACATTTAACTCACTTAAAGGTCCGTTTTTTTACTAATTTGTCTATCTGGTCAAGGTTGATATAACCAAGCCTTAGATGCTAGAGATACGTGTCATTATTTGGAGAAATCTTATGTCGTTTAGTTTTTGGTTTTTCAATCTTAAACATTTTGGTGTTTAGCAGTGTAGTATATATTAACGGTCTTAACACATACAAATTGTTTTCATTAATTACTGAACAAATATTCAGACCATTCTTTCCAATAATAACATACTTATTATTAAAATAAACATAATATTTTCATTCTAACAACTTAGAAACGGAAATCATATTCCGTGTAAATCCAGGAATATAAAATACATTGTCCAACAATATATAATTATTATAAAAATATAATCTAATTACTCCCACTGTTCGTGCCGACATAATATCCCCCAACCTCACACGCATTGAGAAGACTCTTTCCTCTAGCTGTGTTCAAGAATCAGACCATTATAAAGAAGAACAAACATGGTTAGTGACCCCCTAATCAACTATCCAGGGTGAAGAATCATCTTCAACTAAACATGACTTAAGAACAAGTAAATCATATTTACCTTTATTGGATTTCTTATTGTTTTGGGCTTTCTTGGGTTTGGATTTACCCTTCACCTTCCCAGCAGACCTCTTCCTTTTCTTATTATTGGAGAAAGATGGTTCGGCAACATTTGCCTCACCGGTATTGCCCTTGCAGCCTTTAGTCAAGGACTCAAAGGTAGTGAGCTAATTGAGCAACCGTGTGAGACTGAACCTTAACTTGTTCTTCTCATAGTTACTCTTAAACTGATCAAAGCTCTTCGGAAGAGTTGTTAGTATGATGCTCACTTAACTGGGTTCATCAATGTCCCCGCCATTGACTTCTGTTGTGCTGAAGTAGGACATCATGCTCAGGACATGTTCCCGAACTGATGTACCTTCCTTCATGTGAGTGAGCGTAGCAAAACGAACAGCTTCATGCCGCTTTTGCTCGTAGGTCTTCCTGAACATAGCTTGCAGGGACTCCATGATTTCGAATGCTGAAGTCATTGCTTCGTGCTTTGTGACAAGCACGTCTGTCATAAAAGTCAACATATATGTTCGGGCCTTCTCATCAGATGAGACCCAACGCTGGTATGCCTAACGAACAATTCGTGTGGCATTGGCAGCAAGCACTGGAGGACATTCCTCCGTAAGCACAAACTTGAGGTCTTTGGTGACCAAAATTGTATTAATGTTAAGTTTCCACTTAGTGTAGTTATCATTAGTTAATTTGTCGTAAGAATTTGAAGTAATGTAGAAGACATTATTGCTGAAATAAATAAAACATTCATTCAGTCATTTATTTAAAACAAGTGTGAGTGCTTTAGTATAAATTTAAACATGATGCATGTACATGTTTAACGAACTAGAACTACCATAAAAATAGTTACTATACCACGACAGTCCAACATACCACAAAAAAGTATCGTCTTAGGATCGGTCAAATCTTTGCATGTTGGACCGTGACATTCTCAATCAAATGATATTCTAGAATAACTCTTATTCTATATCATTCAACCATCGTTTATTCAGTCATGTTTTTAATTAACAAACTTAATCAAAACCTTCGTGAGTGTAACCCACCATTTCAGATCTCAAGAGCTTAACTCGAGAATTGCCATCTTAGGGTCGGTCAATCCCCGAAATACCCTCAAAAATCCTATCCGTTAGAATGTCAACCTTGATATTGACCTTTGTGGAAACCCTCCTTAGGGAGAACGAAAGCAAAATCGTCACGATGCCCCACTCGGATCTCACGGTGTTTAACTAATGATGGAGACCACGGGATATATATGTCATATATCCCTCTCCCACTCACTATTTTAAAACTAGGGTTTTCTATTATCCGCTAATGCACATAGACTCTACAGAATCAAACGGCTAACTTTAATCAAGTTATCTAGTGCATTAACTAATTCATTATTAGAAACAAGTTCTAATTAACTAATAAATTATTAATGATTTTTAACTATTAAAAATATAATCTATTAGTCAATAATCTAAGTTTTAGTAAACTATTTACTAAGGTCAAATTATTATGAAAGTGTTTACCAAGTTTTAACTATTAAAACTCTAACACTTTATTCGGTTAATTTATTATGAGGTTTTAATCAAATTAATCATAATAAATGACCCTATTAATCTAACTTATTAAACACTTTAATAACTAGATTAATATTTAATGAAAATTACCAAATTTTCAACTATTAAAAACTAATCTCATTTTCATAGCCAATTATATATTTACCCATTTAAATCACATTAAAAAATACCTAAAATATCAAGTTATGACGCATGTATGACATATCAAAAATATTTGTGTAGGCACTTCTAATCTAAATGACATATGTATGCATGACAATACTTTTATCATCACATAATATAAAGCATACATAAATTAACCGAGTACTGTAGATTATTTGATCTAAAAAAAATGGAATCTAAAATTATAAAAATACCCCCAAGGCATTCCTTGGTCTTCTTGTAATTTCCGAGTCTTCCAGTCTCTTCAGGTCACTCCGATTCATCTCATGAATCCTGCTTCACGAATTTTCCAGGTCTTCAATATATGTTACTTTTTTTTAACAATACAATAACAGTAAAATGAATAAATAAACAATACAACTCATAAACCCTAAATCCACAGTACCACATAATTAACAATCAATAATGTTTTTGTAAATTAAAAAAATTAATATACATGTAAACATATCATACAGTCAATTTAAATCGTGCCTACACAATCAAACATACAGGAGCAACGAAAACAATTTCATGTTTCGAAAATAAAATTGGCTTTGATACCAATTGTTGGAACCCCGTTCATCGGTCACGTAGTGGAAATGAGTTTTAAAAATTTTATACATATCATAATCTGTATCTGGAACCAGTGAACTTGAGATCATAATTATTTTCGGAATTAATATATATAAAATTATTACAATAATAAAATATACGTATATACAGGAAATTAAAATCAATAAATGAAAAGAAGAAAACTGAACTATACCAACGTTTGGAGGCTCCTTCCCTTTTCGATATGCTCCTGGTATGTTCTACTGATCTTCCTTGCTATGTTCCGGAACTAGTAACTGTATGTGGACGCGTCATGTACTCAGGAACTTAGGAGGATATTGATTAAAGAAATAAAAAGAAACTCTTTCTTCTAAATCAAACAAAAGCTAGAACAATTCTAGTAAAAATATTAACAAATTTTGTTTGATAAACTGTACACGAACACACAATGCAGAACACTTTTCTCTCTTTTGGTATTATCTTATGTGCACACACTTGCACACTAATACACTTGCATAAAAAATGACTCGCGCACACACCAGTATTCTTGCATAAAATGAGTCACGCACATGCTCTGTTGTATACATAAAAATCAATTTTTTTTTTTTTAAAAAAAAGTGATCAGTTTTTTAATATATATATATGTTGACGTCAACAACTTGATTTTCAAAATATGTATCTAATATATATATATATAAACGAAATCATCTTAGATTCCTCTTTTTTTTTGTCAAATAATATATATCATATATATAATATTCAAAACTATGATGAAATCTATATTTGATTTTAAAAAAAATATTCAAATAAAAAATATCTCATATTTTTTATTTAGTTTTATTTAAATTCAAACTATTTAAATTCAAAAATTAAATATTTAATTTAATAAAATAAAATAATCATATTATCTTATTTTATTTAAAAATAAATATCAATATACACACTCCAGTTAGTGATTAATAACATAATTAAATAATCTTATTATTTAATTTATTAATTAAATAGTTTCATTATTTAATTAATTCCCGAATAAATACGTGTCACTTTCGTAACATAATTAATTAACTTGACCATTGTTACCTAAATCGTTCGGGCTAGTAAGGGGACCTAATGGACCCACATTATTTTGAGCTCCAATAATCATTTGAATCATTAATTAAACTCTTTAATTAATATTCCTTGATTATTAACTCCGGTCTTATTCCACTAAAAACCTGAAGCTGTACTCTCTCAACTGCAGAAGCTTTTACACAGACCGATACAACTCGGTGTCCATCGATATAGCTATTACACATGGTGTGATTCTCCACAGTAGTTCATAATTAGAGTTGAGTTATAACATTCGTTATACCCCTCTAATTACATATATCCTTTTAAGTATCATTGATTCTCTAATGGACAATAAATCCTATTTTCTCATGGAATTAGAAGAACGCTCATATTGTCCAAGCCCCGAATCAACCCTTAAGGGAACTACCATCTACTTCTCACAAGAAGGAGTGGATTCCACTATTGTGTACAAACCTTCCCAGCTACAAGCCAAACCGCAATCTCAACATACGAAGTATATTGATCAGGAAATGCATCTGACCTCACCCATGATATATCAAAGACCACGATCTAAACTGAAAGAGTCGATAAGACACTCGGGATTAAGATCACCCACATATAGTCATGATTAGTTGATATATATGAATCTCATCGGTAAACGGATCTTGGTGTGAGATTCATATAGATCATGGCCAGTCCTATATGATCACATCATACAAGGTGTCTCCATTCCCATATCTCATATGAATGATTCATGATAGAATCATTGTACATTACATAATGGACTGCAATTATAGATTAACCACTAATAAAGTACCCAGATTTATTTGCTATCTATGGACTCTTTAGATTGTACGTCTCTTACTGTATCCATCCGTATATGACACTCATATACAAAGTTCGAGATTAACCACAAATAAAGTACCCAGATTTATTTGTTATCTATAGACTCTTTAGATTGTACGTCTCTTACTGTATCCATCCGTATATGACACTCATATACACAGTTTGAGATTACATCTGACAATCTATGATGTTAATACGTGCACAAATTTATAAAATAAATAATATAACAATAATGAATTGAACATTTCTTTTTTATTTACTTCATAAATCCATTTACAAATTACATATTTAGGGCATAAACCCCAACACTAGAAACTCATTTTAGCAAAGTACAATGCTTATTCATCTGGATTATATTATATAAATATAAACCAGTTGAAACGTACGCGATTATGAACCAGAAGTTTACAATTCCATTTTTTATTTTATTTTGGTATGATCGTCTTGATCATCCAGGATCTACTATGATGCGTATGATAACTGAGAATTCTCATGGACATCCATTAAAGAACCAAAAGTTTCTATTGTCCAATAAAAATATGTGTATCGTTTGTTCACAAGGAAAGTTAATAATCAGACCATCAATTACAATTGTTGATTTTGAATCCCCATCTTTCTTACAGCAAATTTAAGGAGACTTATGTGGGCTCATCCACCCAGCGAGTGAACCATTTAGATACTTTATGGTATTGATTGACGCATTTGCGCGATGGTCACATATTTGCTTATTGTCTACACGTAATACTGCATTTTCTAGATTGTTGACGCATGTTATTAGACTTCGAGCATATTTTTCGGATTATCCACTCAAAACCATACGAAGAACAGTGCTTTTGGTTTTGTCGATGACAGTATGTTTAATGCTAACATAAACACATACTGAATATGTGTGTTGTGTACGAGTGCAAGAAACATAGTGAAAAAAAATATTCAAAGAAATACACATTGCGGGGACTTTTTTGTGAAATGCTTTCAAATTCATGATCACCTTACGATGATGATAAGACTAGTAAATGATTATGCTTCAACCGTAAAATTTGAATTCTCGATAGACGGTTTGTAATCCGAAAAATACTTTGTTTTTATACATTATACATATCACATTAGTTAATTATCATATATTCATTGTTTACATTAGGTTTTTAAACTTGCTACTCCTTTTGCACTTGAAAATGATTATGTGGGGAAACTATGTTTTTTTCATTTGTGTCTGAACAAAATCATTTATCTTGCCTGATTAGATTGATTGATCTCATTCCCTGAAGTGAATGTTAAGTCATCTAATCGTCATGGTAGAAATTTTGGTAAATTAAAATTATTATGACATTAATGATCATAATAAGAAAATCTAGCCACCATAAGTGGAATCACACCAAACCAAAGTAATAAATTGTTTACTATTGGTGATGAAAATAGTGGTGTACCTGAAGTATACATAAATATCATGTTGATATTTTACCAAGTATATATAAATGCTCTAGGAGAGCTAATTGTATGTTACAAAGTGAAAAAACGAAATGACATATATGTGACACTTTGTTATTATAGATCCTGAAGAATCTATTTAGTTATAAAAATATACATCATAAATAAATGTTGTATTATTTTATACTGTCTCATGTCAGAAGCATGCAATTCTATTCTTACAATTGAATATATCATATAAAATCTACAAATTATTTAATGAAAGTACCTGAAGAACAATATGATAGTACAATATATCATTGAAGAATGATATGACAGTATAAATATGTCGAAAAATAATATTTTGATGATACAAACAAATAAATTCAAGTCATTAGGGGGAGAAAGATACGAGTAGAAAAAATTAACGACGTGAAATTGCAGTTGACATGCATCATCTTTATCTGATCTTGATCTTTGTTTGTAGTTCAAATGATCATTTACTTGCAAATTGCATATTCGAATGAATTTATCAATTGTCAATATATTAACCCGGGTGATTGTTCATGTAGAACAATTGATGCAAATGACAACAAATAAATTATTCGTGACATATTAGAAGTGTGAAATGCGACTTTTATTTAAAAGTTATTATTCTCTTAAACGAATATGAAAGATCATGATCATGTTAATTAATAATAATGCTCGAGCTACATGTTAATTAAGAATAATGCTCGAGCTACATGTAATCCTCATCATGACTCCCGAAGAGTTAAATGTTATTGAAGAGACAATTTTTTTTGAAGAGGTACTTAAATGTGATCTCCCCTTCTGAGACTCATAAATTAAATGGATTTCAATTGCCTATGCAAATGCACGTTTACTGGAAATATACAATTATTACAGTCTCCCACTTACAGTAGCCATTGAATATGCATATGTACTATAAACAAAAATTGAGATCTTCTATAATGTTGCTCTGCATATTATGAACTGATGAGGATTTTGAACCACAAATTTTGGATGAATGTCGACATAATACTATTATCCAAAATACAGCTAAATTCATGGACATATAGTGTAGACGCTTGAAGATATCAAACGCTTTTGTTAAAACGATTATTCGTACGAAAATTAAGATAGCGAGATTTAACTTATATCTCGTAATGAAGGGATTACTGTAGAAACCTAGTGTTGATCATATGCAAATATTTTGTTACATAATTATTTTTTCTATGATCAAAATAACCCCTGAAGGATTCAAAATGTCATAAGCATATAATTAAAATTCAACTTATTTTTAATAAATTTACAAAGATTTTTATATGGTTTGAGGCAATTCAGAAGAATTTGATATAATTATTTTAGAGAAAACATCATGAAATGAGCATATGAATTAAATTTTTCCTATATGCCTTATGTGTATTCATAAACACATTGAAATCCGAATTTGCTAGAGATTCTAAAACTACTGATTATTTGAAACAAGAATTTGTGATGAAAGTTTTGGGGAAAAAATATTGTTTCGACCTGAAGATCGAGCATATTTTAAATGTATTACTTGTTTCAGTCTCAATATGGATACGTCTTATTCTTTGACCATCCCTATGATTGTCTGATCTTTAAATCTTTAGGAAAAACCATTTCGATCTAAAGATAATGATGAAATGATACTTGGTCTAGAAGTACCGTATCCTATTAGTATTGTATCATAATTATCACAATGCAAGTGTTTCCTTATCTCAATATATGAAGATAATGCTACTTGTATTGCATAAGTCAGAAGAGGGTACATCGAGGGAGACAACCAAACACATATCATCAAAGTTATTATACACTCATGAACTTCAAGAAAGTCGGCAAATTGATGTCAAGCAGAAATGGTCTACAAATAACCTTACAGATTTACTTACAAAAACATTACCAACGACAGCATTAGAGAAATTGATATATGACATTGGAATGTGTCAACTTAGCAAACTACAAGATTGAGAATGAAGCACTTTCTAGAGAAAGAACATTCTTCATTTTAGACATTTGTGCACCGCACTCTTTTTCCCTTGATCATGTTTTGTCCCGCTGGGTTTTTCTAATAAGGTTTTTAATGAGGCAGTGTTAGAACACGTCCATTTTTTTTAGAAGAATCTCAGAAATTATTATCTATGTGGCGTACGTCCAACGGGATGTATTATGAAATAATTGACTTTCATCACTTAGATAATAATTTGCAATTAATTCTTTAGATCTCATTCCCTATTTTATTATAGATTCAATTCTCTCAATGTCTATATAAAGGCTTATCGTGTAAACATTATATATACACATATAAATATATTTATAGAATTGATTTCCTCTCATTTATCTCTTCTGATCTGTATTATTACTTTTTATGCTTTTATGCTTTGATTTATAACAAATTTAGTTTTTTTTATATATATATTTTTTGGATAACTAAAAAAAATCCAAAACCCAAAATAAAAAATGTCGTTTATTAAATTATTATTATGTTCATGTGCAAGTGTTCGACAACGTCTTGTCAATTTCGTGGACTGTGTATATAATAAATAAACACACTTCGCATCAAATATCAAATATCAATTTTTAATTATATATTTATATATTTTTCATTTTTATAATTTACAAGTTTAAGATATACAATTTTTTTTTTATGGTCAGAGATCCTTGTTTTTTACTAATATTATAATAATATAATCTCCCCCACGATAAAATTAGACACCATTTCACTGTAGAGAGAGAGGCAATCTGATTCACAACACAATCACTGTTCACTGGACATCTCAGATTTTTGCCTAGACTTGGCCTCTCGAAAGCCTTCCAAATACACGCACTTCATCTCCATCTCTGTACAGAGACAGAGAAAGAGAGAGAGAGGGGGGGATATTATAGAGAGTATCGAATGCAAATCACTACTCGTGTTTTCAAAATAAAACACTAGAAATGTTTTCTCTGTTTTCCGTGGCTGTCAATGCCTCGATAGATTAGATAGATAGACAATATATAAATAGAGTAGTTTTTTTATTTCTGGGTTCAATCTCATCTGGGTTTATTGGAATTTTCAGTTTTTTTTCTTTCTTTCTTTCTTTCTTTCTTTCTTTATTTGAAGAAAAGAAAAAATGGCGTCATCTGCTTCATTCACATCTCCGCTTTGCACGTGGCTGGTGGCGGCTTGCATGTCGTTCACGTGCGAAAGGGACCCTCAGCAACTACCCGTGCTTCGTCCCTGTAACAGCAGCAGCAGCAGCAAGAGGCTCAGTCGAAGAAGGAAAATTGTATCGAAATGTTGTGGTGGTGGTGGTGTTCAATTGAGTTTGAATGGTAGCTTGGTGTCGTCGTTTTGTGGATCCAGCATTCAAGGTCTAATGAGTTCTTGCTTGGCTTTCGAGCCTTGTAATGAATACTACAGCTCCAAAGGCTCGATTTCTTCTCTTGGATTCTTCTCCGATAATGCTCTCTCTTCCTTCTTCGGATCCAAGTATGTCACTTTTAATCGAAAACAACGCAGACTGCATCGAGCCGCCACCCATTCTGGTTTACTTTCTTTTCCCTTTCTTGATTTCATTTCTTTTCTATTATTTCATATGTTTATTATTATTTGGTTATTAATTAAGTTTTATTTCGTTGTTGGAAACATATGTGTTTATTTATATTATATTAAAAAAAAAATTCTTACCCTTTAGTTGGGTTGCTTAGAGAAGTTAATCTAGTTGTTTTGGGGTGTAAATATTTGATAGGTTTTCTCTTGGTGTAGTTGCAGAGAGGGTTTGAGCTAGGGAAAATAATGTGAATATGTGAATCTAATTTTCTTAATTTGGGACCCCAGGCTAGCTAACGATGGGAGTTCGGTTTAGAATTTATTCTTTTTTTGAGTGTTTTTTGCATTGAGTGAAGGTCATGTATGTGATGCTATTTTGACAGTTGCTGAGTTAATTGAAGGTGTACAGCGGTATAGGTAGTTAGGTTGGTAAATGTAGCACAATTTAATTGTTGTATGACTGTATGTGATCAAGTATATATCTATACCTTCAGCATTTGTTTAGAAGGAAGTCGATTAAAGTGGGGCGGATGCATTAATCATCTTTATAATCTAGTTACTAATATTCCGGGTCCTTTTAAACATGTTTCGGTATTCTGTTTGCAGATGAAACTTCTATGCTGCATTGTAGTGTATCCAAAAAACTACTCTTATTGGTTATTTGTTTGGTTATAGACTCAATCTCCTGTCCAACGTTAGCTAGAAACATTTACATTTCCTGATTTATTAAAATTACTTAGTTGTGATGCATGATGCATAAGGATTGTTTCCATGCATGTAAGCCATCTAAGATATATTTATTCAACAATTGTGGTGAGTTTTGGCTGCAATGATATTGCTTGAATGTGGTTGCATGATCCATCCAAAAATGTACTGTCAAGAATTGATGTTTGGTTATTGGATTAATTTTTCTATAGAACTCTGACAAGTACTTTGCCCTTCCTGATAGCATAAAATTAGCAAATTGTTGTGATGCAGAATGATCTTTGCCATGCAAATGATTGTGTAGTTACTAATTAAGTGCACTCACCATTTGTGATAAATTTGTTCAAAATTTAGGGGAATCCATGGCCGTAGCCGTGCAACCTGCTAAGGAAGTCGCAACAAAGAAGAAACCTCATACAACGCAGAGGCGAGTTGTTGTGACAGGGATGGGTGTGGAGACTCCACTTGGTCATGATCCAGATGTCTTCTACAATAATTTGTTAGAGGGTGTCAGTGGTATAAGTGAGATAGAGAGGTTTGACTGTGCCAATTTTCCAACGGTAAATCCTTTTCACGGTCTCCATTTTCTTTCTGTTGCTGGCTCCAGAATTTGTTTGCAGTAATTGTTTTTCCCCATTTCTCCTTTTCCAGAGAATTGCTGGGGAGATCAAATCTTATTCAACTGATGGATGGGTTGCACCAAAACTTTCCAAAAGGATGGATAAATTCATGCTTTACATGCTTACTGCTGGCAAGAAAGCCTTGGCAGATGGTGGAATCACAGAAGATGTCATGAATGAGTTAGATAAAGCTAGATGCGGTGTTCTGATTGGCTCGGCAATGGGTGGAATGAAGGTAACATTGTGTTCTAGTGGATATAAGTGTGGTATTTTATAAATTGGCATTAAGGTAAATTTGTTAGTGGTGCAATCTGCTGGCCATGTAATTTGTAAATGCAGTGGATTGCACAAAATAAGGAGAAGTACTGGGCTACATGTACTTCAAAATCAAATTTTTAATGAAAGCTGGCTTGATTTCTGTTCTAACCTTAAAAACAATATAAGATGCTCCTAGAAAATCTCTCAGCCAGAAACAGAAATCCGGGCTACAGCAATCGCATGAGAGACGCATGACTACAGATAGGACAAATTATTTTGTATCTGCAACGTAGCGAATATTAATTAGTTATTACCTTACTTCCTTTAGGCGATTTTTGAATGGAACAGGTTTTTAATGATGCAATTGAAGCTTTACGGATCTCATATAGGAAGATGAATCCCTTCTGTGTACCTTTTGCAACTACAAATATGGGTTCTGCTATGCTTGCAATGGATCTGGTCAGCTTAAATTTATTTTTTCTTCAACATTAAGAATTTTAGATACACCTTAATGTGCATTGGATTTGAACTTCAACATTTAATGCAAATCTGCTCAGGGATGGATGGGCCCAAACTATTCGATATCCACTGCTTGTGCTACGAGCAATTTCTGTATATTGAATGCAGCAAACCATATCATTAGAGGAGAAGCTGTAAGTTTCTGGTTTTCATTACTGGTGTTGTTGTTCTGCTATGGAGTTTCAGATTCCCTTATGGAAAATTAATATTTATTTTTAGGGATTTCTTATATTTCTTGTGAAACCAAATTCAAGGATAATTCTGTAATTTTACTGCAATATTTCTGATGTTGTTAAGAATTTGCAGGATGTGATGCTTTGTGGTGGCTCAGATGCGGCTATAATACCCATTGGTATTTCTTCTTTCTTACGTTTCATTGATCTCATCTTGCTTGGGCATGGCTAGAAATTGGAAAATTTGTATTTTATGATTCTTGTGCAGGCTTGGGAGGATTTGTAGCATGCAGAGCACTTTCACAGAGGAACAATGATCCTACCAAAGCTTCACGGCCTTGGGATATTGTATTGATCCAATAATCCTTGTACTTTTGTGGCTTCCTTTTCCTTTTGCTACTGTCATCTTCACAGTATTATTTGAAACAGGAATACGCATACAATTAAGAATTGGTTGAGGATGATGCATCACAATTTACTTATTTTGTTGCATAATAGACGATAATAATGTGACTTCGTTGCTGGGGTTTCAAGTTAATATATTGTTACTACTCTATATGTTATAAGCTCCCTCAATGCAAAAAAAATCAAGTTCTGGATCTGAACTTTATGTACTAATGGGATTTAAAAGACTGACAAACTTAGTTAGTTCATAGCCATGTTTATTTTTAGCAGTTAACTAAATATGCAATCCAGATTTGTAGCTTTATTGCTTCACTTCGTGTTTATTACTTATCAGAAATTGTGGATTTTGTTATTCAACAGAATCGTGATGGATTTGTTATGGGGGAAGGATCAGGGGTTCTGCTTTTAGAAGAGTTAGATCATGCGAAGGTAGTTTCGCCCTCTAATTTCCGATGAGCTTAGTTTTTAACATCTATCTTGCCTGCTAAATATAGTGATGCTGAATAATTTGCATCTCCTGTGACTTTGCAGGAAAGAGGTGCTAATATCTATGCAGAATTTCTTGGTGGAAGCTTTACTTGTGATGCTTATCACATGACTGAGCCACGCCCTGATGGTAACGTGCTATGTTTTGGAACTTCAATTTCTGTTCCCATGAAAACACCTTGTAACTTTGAAAATTGCAATCTACTTCTAAGGACATCTGTAAATGGGTATCTAGAGTCATACATATTTTAAAAAGGGATTACGAAAGTGCTTGCCATCTCAGTCAATGCCTAGGTTACTTTTTTGATGTGATAAGCCAGTACCTAGCTCTGTGGTCAGTCAGATTTAACTTTCCAGGGTTACAGTCATTGAGTCTTGTCTAGGATCGCCACCACCACACCTCATTACTGTGCTGCTGCACATGCAATCTACTAGGTTATCTTACAATGATTTTCAGTTATAATAAAGGATATCACTCTTAGTGGACCTCAAGGTTACTCATTGCTTAATTTAAAAAGTGGAGTTTTAATGGGGATGTATATAAGAGGTTGCTCAAGCTAGGTTCAACCATTCGATAATAAACTGTTGTTGAGCTTTGGCTCCACTTTGATTTTTGCTCTCAATCTTGGTTTAAGAACCTCATCCATTGTTTGGGATTTGCTTGACTTGTTCTTTATGATCAAACAAAGACCACCAAATGTTATATTCATACAAGCCAATATCCAAAATACAATCATATTATAAAAAACATCGACAGCCTTTTTAAATTCACGTTCTCAATACTCAGAAGTTCCCTTACTAGATGTCCTGCTGGGGGGTTCAGAGAGAAACCCCATCCCTCTTGATATCAATTCAATTAAAAAAGTTAAAGATTATCAATTCAATTAGAGTTATTTTCATTTACACGCTAAATATTTTTATTGAGTTTTTAAAATCAAATAAAGATGTAACTCAATATAAATAAACACATAAGTATATTGCACCTAACTGAATTGAGTTGCGTCTTGTACAATGACAAGCTGATTTTGAGTGTGGCTCAGATCAGTTTGCAGCCCTAAACCTGATAGTTGATGGATAGGTATGTCGAGAAACTCCCAAACTCTATGGCCATATAAGCCATCTAACTTCAGTGAAAAGATAAGAAATGAGTGGATAATTACGTTATTATAGTTTTGATTGCTTAATTTCTTGGATCTGTTGGGTCAGATTAATTGCAAACAGTACCCACCAACTGATATACCAATTTTTTTTAGTTTCAACTCAATATATAAGAAAATTAACTAGTATTTGATTAACAATTTATTTTTTAATAGATGTTGGAAAGCTGTATCACATATCATAATTTATAGTGATATTGTTTTCCCTTGTTTAGAGAAATTCGTGGTTAGTTACTGCTTTGTGAAATTTCCAGGCAACAATGATCTAAATGTTACTTTGTCATGCTTTTGGTACTTTTGTACCTAAAAACATTACATGGTTCTCATGTGAAAGTTTAAACTAATATCCTTCTTATTTCATCCAACATCAGGGTTTGGTGTCATCCTCTGCATAGAGAAGGCCTTAGCTCAATCTGGGGTATCAAGGGAAGATGTGAATTACATAAATGCACACGCTACATCCACACCAGCTGGAGACATTAAAGAGTTTCAAGCTCTCATTCATTGTTTTGGCCAGAATCCTGAGGTAATTTTGATGTTTGTTTCGCTGTGATGTCAATCTGTAATTTTAATTTGGTCCAATTTTCATAAGATTTCGTTACGTTCAGTTAAGGGTGAACTCAACAAAATCTATGATCGGTCACCTACTTGGAGCAGCTGGTGCTGTGGAAGCCATTGCCACTGTGCAGGTAACAACTTTATGCATCTGCTAAAGTTTACGTATGAAATTAAAATGAAAAGAGAATCGTGTCTATACATAAAGTTGTATAATATAATTTTATAATTATAAAGTTGTGTAATATAATTTTATAATTATATTCTGTGGAAGGAGTGTCTTGATCTCCTCTTTTCATTTTGTTGTTTAATGTTTAGTTCGTTTACCAAAACACAGAGAATGAGAAAATCATGCTATGTTTGTTTGGTTAATTTCTCGTTTTTGTTTCTTTCACATGATTTTTGGTTTCTTTTATAGGCAATAAGGACAGGGTGGGTTCATCCCAATATCAACCTGGAAAACCCAGATGAAGGAGTGGTATGTTGTTGGCCTTTATGTCTTTCTTTTGTAAATATATGTTGCTGAATTGCGACATGATTATTGTCTCAGCCTTAAATGTATTTTCTTTACGAGTTAAATGTAATGAGATTATCTATGCTGCCAAACCATCAATTCAGGACACGGGCGTGCTTGTGGGCCCGAAGAAAGAGAGACTAGAGGTCACAGCGGCATTGTCTAACTCATTTGGATTTGGTGGCCACAACTCATCAATCATTTTTGCCCCTTACAAGTAAATCATATTCAGTGTGGCTACTCCAACCGTTGCTGTATGATACGTAAGGTCTGTTTTTGTTTTCAATGTAATTTTTTTCCCCTCTTTCTTTTAGTGTAATTGGGTAATGAGAAAAACTGGAGTCAGATTAATCGGAAATCATAATCTTCTGTGTTTGTTACCCTTTTTTCTCTTGATTAGTTTCTAATAGTGGTATATATGCTGCTAATTAGTGATGTTCAGTTCCATTATAATGAAAGGACAAAGCTAAATAAATTTGTATTGTGGAAACAGAATGAAACTTTTTAGTTCTCTGTTTACCTTCCAAACTTGAGTAGAATAATGTAATACAATCTCTATTGTGCACAGATGTTCAGAAGAGTGAGTATTCGGGCTCACTAGGACTTTCAGAGTACGCTGAATTATTGGTATATGATCTTCAGTTTGATCGGTCGAGTGCAAGTGACCATAAAAGTATATCTTGGTGGGACAAAGGATAAATAGCCAGTGGGGCATATGTTCTACTTGATGGGAGCCATTGAACCACTAGTACATGCAGCACTTGCTTTGTTGAATTTTTTCCCCTTTAAATGTATAATTAGAATATGGTTTATCAGATTGTCTTGGTAGTAAGTCGATTTGTAATGAATTATGAGCTAGTAGTTGGCCTAGGCATAACTTGTGTAATGGTCCTTGTGGATGCAAGCTTTTCTGTTTCATATTTTCCGATGTACTTTAAATTCACACTCAGTTTTAATCTTGTCATGGGAAACTGATTACGGATAAAAATTTTCTACCTTAAATTTGAAAGGGTTCAGGCTTTACCTGAGCCCCGAATGAATGGTTGTAGCAGAATAGTACTGATTTGGATCCCTTTTGTGTACTTGGATGCTCTTCTCATCTAAACATTATAAAGCATTTTAGGGATAATAACACTATTTACAATGGATATACAACATTTATTTCATTTCCATATTCCAGTCGTAACGAGAAGGTCCCTACTAAAGAGTTCAAAATCTCGTAGTTCTTGGTATGTGAAGAAGAGTTGCATTTTTTCCCATCAAGGTCACTTATAACCGAGAAGAGAGGAGCTTATATACCACAATTCAATTCTTATTCGTGGGAATTCTTATGGAGGCCAAACCTAAACGCGTGCTTGCTTGACCCTACACGATCATCCAACCATCCCCTGAATCACACGAGTGAAAGTGAATTGAAATTAATGATTCTCAAAGTTGATAGAATATTGGTCTCGCATTTACTTTTGCCTAGGTTTAAATTTAGGTCCAGTTTGATATTACTGTATTGTGGGGAGAAGTGTTTTTGGAATTGCTGTGGGGGGAATTGCTTTTAGAATTGCTGTGGGGAGAATCAGCTTAACGTTTGGTAAACTGATTTTTAAAAGTGCTGTGATAACTAAAAGCAATTTTAATGTTTGGTAAACTGAAGTAAAAAGTGCAGTGAATATGTAAAATTACTAAAACGACGTAGATATCTAAATGATGCTAATGTGCTAAACTATATATTTTTCTTGTTTATTTGTGTTTAGTGTTATATAATTATGGTACTTTATTGAATTAATTAGTCTCATTTTTATTATACTTTATTGAATTAATTAGCCCTAGTTCTTTATTTCTTTTTTTATTCTACATTATTTTTTTATTTTTTTATTTTACTTTATTGAATTAATTAGTCCTACTTTTTTTATACAGTTATGGTAACAATTTTTTTAATACAACGATATAAATCCAATTTTTTTTGGTAAATTTCGTTAAAACCAAAAACAAAGTTAAAAAGTGTAAAATTTCATTTAATATCACTATATCGCGTTTTCTAAAAACATAAATCAAAATCCAAAAACATATATTTATAGCTCTAAAAAACTCAGTTAGGAAAAACTAAAAGTGTTCAAAAGCACGTCTCCACGATTTTATCAAACACCCTGTTTTTTACCCGAAATTACTTTTGATTTTAAAAACTACTAGAAAAGCAATACCAGAGTGACAAGGTGTCATTTTTTATTAGGATTTGAATAAGATCAAATCAACAAGATTTAAATTCTTTTTTTCATACCTCAGTTCCTTTGTTATTCGATCCTTTCTCGAGTTTGTAGAACATATTTGAAAAGAAAAGATTATTTGAAACTCTATATATAAAACAAATCCACAATCTCAATTACAACTACAAAAATGCTGCAAATTGCTAGCAAGACTAGAAACATCCGAGACCGCCTTCATCTTTGTAATTATTATATACACAGAATCAAGACACATTTTCTCCAAATCTGACAAATAAACTTCCATAAACAAAACCTTATAACTTGATATAACAATCAACAAAAAATTTCACCAACTTGGAGAGCATCTACTGATCAATACATCGGAAAATTTATTGAGTTCTCTACCTGCTATTATTTTTCTTGCTGCCTTTCTTTTGGCGACTCTTAAACTTGGTCTTGGTAAGCTTCATGGAGAGTGCAGTCGAGGAACTCTTCCCTTCAAGTGTCTTTACCACACTCCCCATACCTTTCCTAGCAGCTGCCCGATGTTCTGGTCTACGGCTCATCATTTTGCGGTCAAGGGGCCAATAAGCATACGGTTCAAGTTTGCCCTTCCTCTTCACGTCCCCAGCTGCTTTCTTGCTAGTGTACTCACTCCCAGTGTATGCCCATCCTGACTCGGATGTTTTTCGGCGCTTTTGAGCTTTCCTTGAAGAGGTCTTAGACATAGCTTCACTCCTAGCATCTAAATCAGGTTCAGAAGACATGGACTTTTTTGGTATCCTTCCCTCATGAATTACTAGGCGCCCTTCAGGGTCTATCTCTGGCTCATCATCCGATTCTTCTTGCTTTTGCTTCAGACGGTCAGATGATCTAAGTGCTGACCTTGTTTTCTGCCGATCAAGCAAGTCAAGTGGCTCGTCATCTAACTGGTCATACAAGTCTTCAGGCAAGCTCTTATCTGCTTTACGCTTTTTCTTGGACCTGCAAAAATGATTAGATCTAATCGTATCAGCTCAAATTATTCAGACTGTTTTGAGCATCAGTAATTGATGTTTAATAGCAAAATAATTAGAACGATTGCGTATTTCAGATGATTCTACGAGGCAGATTTCAAACCACCAAGATCATAATTGGTACATCTATGAAGTGGCACAAAGATACTTTTCTAAATCATAAAAACACAATGATACAACAATTTAGCTAACTGACCGTAACAAAGATGCTTTGGATTTTAGCTGAGAGGAAGCCTTGCTTCGCCAACCAGAAACTGTCTTTGTGTCCATATATTGTGAATCACTGCCCTCAGTGTCTTCAACACCAAAATCAGAAAATATTATTGTATGATTCCATCTGCTAAGCCTGAAACGAAATCAAATATTTAAAAAAAAAAAACAAGACCAATGAGCAGCTGAAATTGGGTAAAACTATCTGCTTGTATGTAATTCAATGGCAAATGGCTGGCATAATAACATGGAAAACTTCTAAACTTTCAACGCACACTTATCAGTGTTAATAATCGGGGATACCAAATCCATTGCCATCAGGGAGTCAAATATGTTTCCAGTAAAGACCTCTCATTCGAAAACAAGCCAATTAGTGTGCTGTGCCAGCTACATGACTTTCAATCAAGAACAGAAACCTACTAGCAATTGGGAATGCTTTATTTGTGCTACGGAATGAAAATCATGCAAATATTGCATGGAAGCATAAAAGCATCAACCAAAATCATAATGACATGAAGTCAGACCTTGAAGTAGTTGCTTTGGAAACTCGAGATTTAGCTTCCTCGGAGCCAGCAGCAAGTTTTTTCTCATTCCGCTCCTTTATCTGTATTTTAAACAGGATAAATAACATACTTCAAAAAAGAACCAATTATGAATTTGCAAGTTGCAAGTTGCAAGTTGTAACCCAAGAGAACATCCTTTTTATCCAACAAACCTTTCTTATATTAGTAAGGAGTTTCATGTGTTCCTCAGGCATCACAGCCTTAACAGCATCTAGACCACATTTCTTGACAAGCATTTCCAAAAGAAACTTAACCTGAAGAAGAATAGCAAGATTGGTGGATAAAATTAAAAAAGGAAGAAAGAATTAGGATTTCTTTTAGACAAAACCAGCTATTTGACCACATTTCTTCATTGGCTGCACGTGTACAGATCAGTGTAAACTGTACTAAACATCCTCATTCAAATATAACATCTAAAAAGAAAAGGGATTCAAATGAGCAACAAACTTTGGATTTAAAGTGATTTTTGGTGTCATCTTGCCACTTCAGCAAGCCTTCCACCACGCTTCTCAAGTGCATTTGTAATCCTTCAGCATGTGATTTGGCCACCAAAACTTTTAAAAACCCTAAATTGGCCTGCATTAAATAGAAGCAGACTACATATGAGGAAAATACGAAGACTGAGCAAGTTACATCAAGCGGTTTGCTTAAAACAATTAAATATGAAACCATTTAAAAGAGAGAAAACAAACTTTAATAATTTCTTTGTTCTTCCTTTGAAGGAGTAGACATGTGCTGGGAAGTAACTTGTAAGCATTAGAAACAAGATCACTAAACTCATAAGCCAAGCGAGCTAAGCCTTTCACTGCAGCACTGATCATATGAGGAGATTCACCAGCCAGACCCCCAGCTACCTATGACCATGAATAAACATAACTCTCATGAAAACCCATAATATAGTCATTCATCCAAATTGCCCATATATAAGAAATTCAGAATGACAGATCAATTTTTCAGGCAAAGGAACCAACAGACGTCCCTTGAAGACCCAAAAAATTGTGCTAAAAGCCTAAATCTTACAATGGCTAGAGCAATACAACATCGATTAAATAATGGAAGTTTTGAAATAAGAATCGGACAAATTCAGTACCATATTAAAAAATTGATACAAGTTCTCCTTTCTTCCTCCATTCTCTTCATCCCCAAAAGCATGGCCAATTTGGATTAGAACATCATAAGCTCTAGTTCTGGTTTTCTTATTAGCCTGTGAGAAGATGCATCAAAAAGGATATATTAGCAATCAAATATAATAATTTCTGATGCCAATTAGAAAAAGAGTTTCCCACTCGGTTAATACTACATAAAAATCTTTTCCAGTAACTGTCCATTTTTGGAAAAGCAGATGGGCATAACATACACACCCTCCACCCTCCACCCTCCATATTCCCCCATAGCATCCCATAGCATAAAACTTGACACCATCCCACCTCCCATTTTATTTATCTTTATCAATTTTTCTATAACCAAGAAAACCTCCCTTAACAAACTCGAGACCAGAACTGGGCCCTCAGCCAAACCCTAAAATCTTTGAAAAATAGGTAGAGGTGTCCGTGACGAATCAAACCCCAAAGCTGTGAGAGCAAACTAAACACCTGACAGCTTGACCAACCCTTCAAGGTTTCACCCCACCTTCTATTACCATGACCAAATTTAGAAAAACCCTCAAACAACTGCCACCATTATTGGGTAAAGAATAAAGAACACAAATCACATTCGAATCATTCACTAATCAATTTATCATGGTCTATTAGATACAATCACTATTTGCATGGTTTCATATAATTATAATTTTGAAGGGAACCTAAACACCAAGATATATTTTGACAAGAATATATAAGCAAGATATGGAGTTCATCAGTCATGCTATCAATCTCCTCTTGATTGAGTCTGATAATTGTACTCCAACCAACTTTTATTTAACTTGAGAGTCAGAAATCTAAATAGGAGCATTGCGCTAAAAGATTCTAAATCAATTTAAAAATACAAAAGCACAAGGATTAATCAACACAATGTCACCCAAAAATACCAAAATAATAATAAATAAATAAATAAATAACCAAACACACAAAATGTAAAAGTTGCACGGTTAACCAAATGTTCCAATAGCTAAGGTGTTATATACCTCTTTCAGAGCAAGTATTATTTCAGTCAGGAAAGAACTAAGACTGTCACGCTTCCTCTGCTCAGAATTGTCCTGTATGGGAAATGGAAAATACTCAGGTAAGGTCATGAAGCTTGCTAATCAAATATGAAAGTTAATCTCAACCGAGATTTTCATAAGTTTTGGGAAAAAGAAAAACTGAATTCATATGACCTTGGCAACATGAACTATCAGAAAGTACAAGCAATCAAGTCTGTGGCGTTTGGCAGAAAAATGGCAAGAAGGCATCACTTCAACCATTAGTTCAAGCAGCTCCTCAAGCTTTGATGAAAGAAACCAATCACATTTCTGGCCAACAAATCAAGAAACAGATCCATCAATCAAAACAATAAACAAAAAGAAAGGACAGTAATGTGATTTGGCAATAAGATGGCTGAAGAGTAAATGAGATCAAATCATTACAGTTGATCTATGTATAGGACAATTGGGTTGAGGCAGGGTGAATTTCCATCACCCAGGCTCTTACTTGCATCAGGTTAAAACATATAAACCCATCTCACCTAAATAATATAAAAGCAAACCCACCTCACCCCACCAATTTTTTTTTCTTATTCCTGATGGAGTTAATGCAGTTGGGGTGTTGATGCAAAGGCAAAACACCATGCGTAATTGATACTCAATGCCTATAATGATCTGGTCACTGCATCTATGTCATGATCACAGAACTGTTCTTGATAATTTATATGTTGATTTTGGTGTTGGCATGAGGAACCCTTTATGGATTTGGCAGAAGGTGGAGATAACGACAATGGAGCAAGCAAGCGAGTTGGAAGCCATCCCAAGTTTGAAGGGCATTGGATGCACTTACGATACAGAGAGAAAAGGCTAGACAATATCTTATGTGAATTAAGCAGCAGCTAGAGGGCGAGGTATTTTGATAGCAATAGAAACAGAGATGGAGAAAGTTATAGTTAGGCTTTCAGCTACAGTGGAGTGAGAGTCATGAAGAGGAATACAGATAGAGAAACAGCTGGAAAAACAAAATCCTAGATGACAAATCCTGGGTTTCTACGAATTATAATGCATTTTTTGGTTATTTTAGAAATGTTCGGTTGGTTGGTCCTAGACCTGCCAAACACACATCAAGTTCTTTAAATGACCTCAACACCCACCTCTCATATAAAATCCTTGATACCAGACCTATTGCCATGCCCATATGTATATGATAATATGATATTATAGAACTAAACAGATAGGATGTGTACAATCATATGCTTGTGATACAACTCTATGTTAAAACATAGATATACATAATAAATGCAGTAACAGAGTTGAAAGATAAAATTCAGAAGGTCTGCAGCGAGCCAGCGACCGTAGAAATACCTTTAGAATAATTGAAAGAACTTTATATGCCTTCTTTTGGACCAAACCTTCATCATCCTGCAGTTCAAAAACATGTCACTGTTAATTTCATAATCACTGCAACCTCCCAACATATAAGAGGTGAAAGGAAGTGAATTCCATGAATCACCACCTCTAACGCAGGTATCATTGCAACAAATAAGACATCAATCTCTTTGGCATTCAAACCAGGCAAAAGCGAAACCGCAAGGTCAAACAACCGGGCCCTGTAATTAACATGAAAAGATAAGTGGACTGTCAGATGATCCCCCAACCCATTAACTGCAGATATAACAATATACAACAGACCAGGGAACTATTACATCACCTCAATAGAGATGGAGAGTTTTCATTTGATGAATCATCAATCTGCATAGAGCTAGATTTTTTAGATCTTTTCGCTTGTCCAGCCTCTTGGGTGGCCCCTAAAAGCCCGTGCATTGTCCTTTTAAAATGTCTGCTAACTACATCTTTATCTGCTATAGAAGCGATTTCGCCGATTGTGGACTGTCAATGGTATAAACATTGTTATGAACCTCATCGGAGCTCAAACTACCACAGTAATGGAAGTATGGAACCAGTACATATTTAAATTATATAAATATTATGTTGACAGTTTAATATATCTGGATTACATTTATGCATATATGACGAGCAACAATGCCCAATTGGCATTTTCTGATTCGCAAAAGGGGAAATGGGATAAGTGACTCGTAAACTCCCAAGAAATTCAGATAAAATCTTTAGCGATGTCAATATGCATTTGATGAATATAAGAGGGACAACAATTACAGAACGGTCCATCATACAACTGATACAAATAAACTACCTTATAAAAAAGTTGATGGATCTTCCACTTTCTCAGGTTTAAAGAAGGTTAGAATATAAGGCCTAGTTGGCAACAATTCTCCATGTCACAGTAGAATTGTGATTACATATTTATCGTAGCGGTTTAACTTTTAACATCCACCAACTAATGTGCACAGACCACAGTCCTAAAATTGTAAAAGGATAACAATGACAGAAACTTTGCAAGAAATAATAAATGAACGATCAAAACACTGATTGTAAGAATACTATAAGAGAACCAGATAGTTAACGATCAGTGAGATATAAAAAGTACCTGCAAACAACCCCCTTCATCGTTTACAGATTCCAGGAAGATCTGAGATAAGACAGATAATAAGTCACGAGCAGACGACTTCAGCACATTCAGATTACCAGCTGCAACCTGCGAGGTATACTGGGCCATGGCTCGCTGTCTAGAAATACTTACTTCAGCAATAGATAAATCAGTTTTTTCTTCCAAAATTTTCTTGTTTTGTTGAATTAGATTTTGCAAACTGGTGCAAATAATTCCACGAATATCATGTTCATCACGAATGGCACTACATAAAGCTCCCTCCAAATCCTTGAAACTTTCAGCAGTATCCAAAGGATAGTTGCAAAAAGAAGGCAACAAGGACCAAAGAGAGTATACATGAGAATCCGCAGTCCTTGATGAGTAAACCTGTCCTTCCAGCACAAGCTGCCAAAAGCAATAAGTAAGTAAATCAGCAAATGCCAGAACAAAGAAGTCCACAAGGACCACAAAGAATCGCATACCTTATGAGATTTCTGCTTTATCAGTTTAGCCATACTCAAAATTGTCTCTGTAAAGAAGTCCAAACGAGCACCAACAGTATACTGCTTCAAAATTGGAAAGATCCAAACATTTACCTCAGAAAGGTCATTGGCCTCCAACTTGAGAGGAAGAAAGCTCAAAAATATTTCAGGCCCCATTGCACCAACAGCTGATCCAACACATTCATGCAGCTAGAGATTGAAAAATACATCCAATGTCTCAGTAAAAAGAGTAAGGATGAGAGATTACTGAAGAAGTACAGCAAATGTACGGATGGTACAACACCATAAAAGAGTGCATTAGAATGTTTTCCACAAAAGCATATATATACCTGTTTTCTGTAAGGAAAATCTTCATCCGGCAAATTCTGCATGTCAGCCAAGTTTTTAAGGGTCCCCTTCATAAAGTAGGAAGAGTAATTCCCTGAATATTCGAAATAAGGTTAGCTTCTCTAAGTCACTTTTGGAAAAACCCAATGCAGAAAATAATAACAGGCCACATACAACATCAAGAAGACACATGAACCATGCCTAGAGCAAGAAACATCACCCCTATTCACCACCATAAAAAAAAATGAAAGACAAAACAGAGGGAAAAAGCCAGCATTTTCTACACATAATATTGTCCTGAATCCTGATCAGAGAAGCTAGTGACAACAAACACTACTTCATGAAACATTGTACTAAAACCGAGGAGCACAAAAGTAAAAACATAACATGCATTAGAGCAAGAGGGAAAAGATATACAAATTAAAATAACAATACCTAATTTGTCAAACATTGTTGAAACAACCTGAAACACCATATCCCAGACTTCACTGAACTGATAATCAAGTAAGCTTTCGATAGTTGCACACACTTTTTCAATTATTGTTGGTCCAGACTTTCTTGCATCTAAATTTGCATTTGCAATCTGATCAACTCCCTGTTTGATCAAACCTTCATCAATACAAGCGTTAATAAGACTCTTCAATGTCTCTGTAGCTGCAAATATGGCCTCCTCATGCTCAGACGCTAAAATATCTGCCAAAACCAAGAATGTAAAACATCATCTTAACTTTCATTAACCCATAATAACAAGTGATTGATCTCATGAAACGGACAAACTTTAACCTTTGAGGGCATTGAATACAGTGGGAAGCTTGATTACACAGATTTGCCTATTCAGCGAATAAACTTTTGTCATTCCAACATTCAGCAAACGAGCGGTGAATGTCATGCCATCCACAGATGTTTCATTTGTGGAGACGTAAAGTGCTAATGAGCACAACAAGTCGAGCAGTGCTTCAGCCGAAACCTCAAGACTTGGGTGGAGACAGATTACATTCAGACTATCAGTTATGCGCCTTGTAACAACTGGCTGGTGCAGTTCGAGAAGAGTTTTGAAATACTTGAGAATTATAGATGTATATTTCATTGACATGAGAGGAAGACAGTCTTTAAGAGCATCCAGCATGAAAAGGACCTCTTGTGCTCCTTTCGGCTTTTCATTGACATTGGATTCTGATCCACCCGAAAGCAGAAGAAACCTTTCAAATATCTTTGTGAGTGCTTCACTAGCCGGTGCCAGAACCGGTGTTCCTTGAAAACTTAACAGGATGGCACGGACACATAAATGAGATTGTCTTCGCACCTGTTCAACAAATTTTGTTAGGGTGGACTGCTGATCTCCTCGTCAAATTAGATAGATTGTGAAAGCAAATCAGGAAAATTAACTATTTAGCGCCAAAAAAGAAGGTCATGTATCGAAATTCAGCAAAAACTATCAAAGCAATAAACAAGTTGAATTTCAAGCACTGGCAATTAGAAAGAGCGTATACAAAGCAAATCAAGTAAAATGATATCATGCGCAAATGAGAATATAAAATTCACCTTAGGACGCGAATCTGTCATGTACCCCAAAAAAACGCCGTAGAGCTGCGACAGGTCAGACCAATCGACCTTCCCTCTAATAATCATCAAATGCGATAAGCATTTCAATCCCGAGATGGCGGCGCCATCCGTAACGGAATTGAACCGAATGACACGGACCACGAGGTCCGTCACGAAATCTCCCTTCTTTTTCAAAACCGCTACCGAGATTTTAGGAAGGACGAGAGAGAAAATGGTGGAGAGAGAGCCGACGACGTGGCCGGGCGGGTCAGACGGGGAGGGGGAGGAGAGGAGGCGGTCGAGGGAGGAGCAAGTAGCGCCGAAGTAGGCGATCGGGGTTAGCGGGAGGTTCTGTTCCTTGAGTTCTTGAGACATAGCGCCGATTGCGGCGCAGAGGTGCTGGTGGTCCTCTTGCAAGGAAGTAGAGAAGCGAGAGAGGATTGAGGAGCACAAGTCGTCGTGGTGTTCTGAAGAGAATGTGAAGCCATCCTCTGTCAAGCCGTCCATGGTTAGAGTCAGTGTTGCAGAAAACCTTAGCTAAAGCTGAGGAAGAAGGACTTTAGCTAGGGTTAAGCCAAAGAAAGAGTCGGCTGGGTGATTGTGACTTGTGAGGGGGGGTTTGGACTAAATTAAGATAGGCCTAGATTAGATTAGACTAGACTGGAGTATAACAATACTAGGCTGTGTTTGACAAATTATGGGATCGAACTAAGTACTAGTTTGAAATAACTTTTACTTTTGAATTTTAACGATAGAAGAATATAAGTACAAGCAAGAGCTTTTCAATTACTATTTGTATGATATATTTCATAAAAACTTTTGAGATTGTTTGGATGAAATTAGGAATGGGCAAAAAACCAATAAACCGAACCGAACCGAACCAGTGGATCAAACCGGTCCAATTGGTTTTTTATCGGTTTTGATTGGGTGATCGGTTCGGTTCGGTTCTAATTAAAAAAAACGATTGGATCGATTTTTATCCGGTTTAGTTTCAAAAACCGGATAACCAAACCGGTACCCGACTATAAATAATAATAATAAAAAACTAATTATAGCTTCCACTCTTCACTCTTCAATTATTAAGTATGTTTTATTGAATTTTAAAATGTGATTTGACTTTATTTGGTATTGACTATTATATTAGCTATCAACAAAAAATTTGGATGACATGTGTTTTGAAATGTGTTTACTGTTTTGTATTGGATTTTATAGTTTTTTTTTTTTTATTATTATGTAAATAAATTTGGCCCAATAGGTTCAAAAAAATGAACTAAGTATGTAATGAATGAAATTTAGAATTTTGGCCCATCAAACCCAAAACCAAAAAAACCGAACCGAACCGAACCAGTCCAATTCGGTTGGTTTTTTATCGGTTGACAAATGTCAATTTGATTGGATCAGATCACTTTTTTAAAAACCGGATTTTATTGATTTTTTATCGGTTCTATGAAAAATCGAACCGATCCAATCAACGCCCCACCCCCAGATGAAACATTTTAACATATCTTCTAATTATGATATTACTTTTTAACCATTCTAAAAGAGTTTTTGAACATATTTGGTTGGAACATTTTAAAAAATCTCTATAGATTATAATTTAACATTTGTATCTTCCTTCTTTTTTACATCCGTATATATTAGTTGAGTAAATAATATATATATATATATTAAGAGTTTACTTTTCATGAAATAATATAACAATTTTACTATTATATTCCAAGAAACAATTCTACAAAAATAAATGAAATAATAAAAATTTATTTAAAATTACAAACACATGCATACATATTAATTTACTACAAATCAAGTATTATACAAACATTATTTTTCTGGCAATTCCGTCTCACTTTCATTTATTGTTAAATTCTTAAATTCATATATGATTCTTCATCCTCAAACACGTGTGGTCTTGATCTTTATCATAGATTCAAATTAGACATCTGTAATAAAGTCAAATAATTTTACATTTTAATTGTTCGATTATAACCTTTTACAAATGAAAAGCACAATTATCCAAACCATTTAATGGCAACTAAAAATATTTTGGAAAATCACAACTAGAGCTGGCAAAATTGACCCGTAACCCGTCAACCCGACATGAACCCGAGGTCAATAAACGGGTTGGGTTGGCTTTAAAACGGGTTCGGGTTGTAATCGGATCAACCCGTTTATTAAACGGGTCGTGTCGGGTTTGGATACACGGGTTCACGGGTGACCCGTTTAACCCGTATAGTTTTACAGATATATTTATAATTATAATTATTACAGGGACTGAAATTTTTTTTTAGCATACTATATAAACATTCTTTTAAGTTTTAACCCAAACCCTAACCCTTTCAATCGCTCACTGGCTTCACTGCCTCACTCCTCACCCTAACACTTTCAGTCGGTCACGCCTCACTCTCATCGACAGATCGCCAAGTCGCCAACCTTCTCTCCGGCTCTCCCACATCGTCGTCGTCGTCGTCGTCGTCCCTCACCTGTCGTCGTCGTCGTCGTCGTCGTCCCTCACCTGTCGTCGTCGTCTCAGAGTCTCAGTCGCCTTCTATCACTCTCATCGACAGATCGCCAACCTCCTCTCCGGCTCTCCCACGTCGTCGTCTTTGTCCCTCACCTGTCGTCGTCGTCTCAGAGTCTCAGTCACCTTCTATCACTCTCATCGACAGATCGCCAACCTCCTCTTCGGCTCTCCCACATCATCGTCGTCGTTGTTCCTGTCATCAGAACTGCTTGGTTGCTCGTCGTCCCTCACCTGTCGTCTCCGTCACCGGCTACTGAGATTTTCTAGAGGTAATTAAAACTCTACCCTTTGCTTGGTTTCTTTTTAGTGTTGAAACTCCATATGACATTTATTTTATGGAAATTTTTTAGGGTTTGAAACGGAATCCAAATGTTGTTTGAATATAGAATTATTTTTGTGTTTGTGGGTTTGGCTGTGTGAAGAAGATGAACAGTAGTATACCCTTTGCTTGGTTTCTTTTTAGTGTCGAAACTCCCTTTGTTTGGCTATGTTTGTGGAATTGTGGTGGGTAGACTGAACCTTTGATGAGCAGGCAGTCCTACAAGAGCACGAATTGAGAATGCTCATTTTACTCTGAAAGATAACTGATTGTTAGGCAGTCTTGCAAGAGAACGTCTATTCAAGTTGACCATATTCGAGTTAACTAAAAATTGTAATTAGAATGCTCATTTTATCAATTTTTACCCAAAATGCAATACTTACGATCTAAATCAGTGCTGCTCTTGGTGGTTAATGAATTTTTACAATAATTTTTTGGACTGTTTTGTTTAGTGAAATGGAAATGTTTTCAGGACATTAGTTTAGTAACTTTGTAGACTTACAAAATTATGGCTTGGTAAGTCTTGAATTGTGTTGCATTTATATGTTGTTTTGCAGCAAAATATATGGATTCAAGTTCAAACAATGACGTTGTTCCAAGTGAGGGAGATGAAGAGGAAGGCAATTTCTTTTCAATCCATCAATTTCTTTGGATAACAATTTGGACCAATTTGTGATTATGGATGACTGTATGGATTCATTTTTTTTTAACTTTGTAAGGACTATGGATAAGTGGATAACTATATTTATCTTTCGGGATGACTGTATTTAATTTTATATTTGTTGTATTATTTAATGATATTAGATTGGATTTGATTGGATTGGATTGAATTATTAAAATTTATTACTCTATAAGGTTTGATGTATTTGTGGTAGATTAATATGATTTTTTTTTTTAAATGTTAGGCAAATTTGTTAAATGGGTTCGGGTTATACGGGTCACACGGGTCAAATCCGACCCATTAAGATTCGATTAGATTAGATTAGATTAGATTATTAAACGTGTGACGGGTCAACCCGTTTAACCCGTGTATTTATTCGTGTCGTGTTGGGTTTCAGATGATTAACCCATTTAATTAAACGGGTCGTGTCGGGTTAATGGTTAATTCTATTCGGATCGTGTCGGGTTGAGGTGAACCCGACCCACGAACCCGAATTGCCAGCCCTAATCACAACCATCCTAATAAATTTACATTCAATGGTGCTATGAAATATATAATAGATAAATAAATTCTATGTTTCCCGGTCACAATACAAGACAAAGGCATACATTTAATGGTGCTATGAAATACATAATACATAAATAAATTCTATGTTTCCCGGTCACAATACAAGACAAAGGCATATGCAAAATATAAAAGCAAGTAGAAAATAGCATCTCCAAGCAAGTTATCAATGCGTGACGGTTATAAATTAGATAGAAATAAAATTTACATATAATTCTATCTTCATAAAAACAATTGCAGAAGCATACATATATACTGGTATCTTATTCAACAATTGAGTTTAAACACTGAGCAAATATTGATGATTCAAAGCATTCATCTAAGCACAATAATGTACGTAATATTGAAGTCTTGAGAAAACTTTTTGGTCTGAGAGCATTCAGTTAAAGCTTGCATCAAGGAGTACAAAGAGAAATTACAAATGTCTATAGATAGTTTTTTTTTTAAAGTAAATTCTCATACAAACCTCAACAAAGGTAAATTTAACATCTTTACAAGCCTAAGACAGTAAAGATGCATATAGCCAAAATCTTCCCAAAAAACAGACTCATCCAAGTTTGCCACATATGAGCTAATTTGTTACAATAGACATGTATCTATTTAACAAAACCCTTTATTTTTATTTTGGTCAAACTTCATTTAAATCAGAAACAAAATAGCCCAAATGCAATAACAAGCAGGATTTTCGGTCAAAATTGTAGTGAACACATCTCGAAAGTAAAAAGCAAAAAACAATAGGATTGATAAAAAATTTGGCATGGTTGGACTTGGCTTGCAAGTATGCATAAAAACAAAGCGTTCACATTGCAGCCAAATCATATAATTAAAGCTACTCAATCTACCCATCTCAGTTCCAAGAATTCAACATATATTCCAAATCAAGTTGTTCAATGTACATTGTACATACACTCAAAAAACAACAAATTTTTCAATGTCCTGTTTTTCAGCCAAACACTTCACATCCAAATCTATTTACAGTTTTGTTTCAATAACTTACAAAATCCAATTCTACCCAATTACATCAGACTGTTACTACCATCTACATAACTAACATTCAAATTTTCCATGTCCACATGATAAACTTCTCTTGAGACCATTTCAATTATGTTTTTTCATCTTCTTTGTAAAACAATTCTTCTCTTTTTAGATTTTCCAGCTCTCCTTATCAACTGGTAATCTAGTATGCATCTAGTTTCATCTTTAATGGTAAAACTTTCCCCTTTGAGCTTCACTGTCAGATCTAAAAGCCAGTTTTTGAGCTTGTTTATTCAACAGACTAAAAAGATATCATAATAATTAAGAATCAAACAAACACACCCTTTCAGCAACTGGGTTCACTTCAAAAACAGATTTTTTTTAACAAAAGCATCCATACAAAAACAAAAAACATACCAAAACAAAAAACCCATCTAGAACCCAAAAATATAAACAAAAATATTTAGAGCTTATTTTGTTGGACTTTTGAAAAACCTTTATTGATAAAAGATCTACTTACAGTACATCTATTAGAAATAGAGTTTTTAAAAATATATATATAATTGTTTGGTTACTAGACTTTTTAAAAAAATATATATATTTGAAAAATTACCTCTCTATAAGATTTTATCTAGTAGATGTTTAAACTCTACTAATCTTTACTCAATTAAAATAAGACATTCTTAAAAGCCCAACTAAACGATTCGAAAAAATCTAAATAGAAGTTCGTAGACCTTTTGAATCAGTAAAAATCTCGACCAAACGAGCACTTAATATATTTATATATATAAGAGAGAGAAGAGAAACTCACAGTAAACCTCCGCTGCTCAGCTGCAACAACAAGTGCAAAAGCAATCAGATCAAACAAGAAGACAATCGCTAACACCAACTTTGAAGCCATCGTTGTATGTATCTCAGTTGTCTCTGTATATGTAAACTGGAAACCAAAGCATTAGATAAAAGCAGAAAAGTAAACAAGCCAACGAAATTCAATGTGCAAAGTAACTTACAGGAGTATAAATTGATTCGAAGATGATCCGAGTTAAGAAATTAGAGGCTGAGAATTGGGGTTCATATGAGAATTTGGGGAAGAACATCTGAGAATTCGTGGAAGAACGATCTGGTAAAAGTGTTGAAGGATATTAATGTCGATTTCAGTTTGTTATTTATGAAAGAACGGGTAAAATTGATAATATAAAAAAATCAGTAAACTGTAGTTTTAGCTTCGAGTGTTTTTGTAGAAGCTCTTTCCAAGAAAGCTAGGTACATGGTGCTTCCACTAAAAGAGCTTTCAAATCTTCACAAAAGCAGGCCCAAAGTCATTCTTGGATCCTAGAAGGGTTTCTAACCTCCCAAAAGCTTTCTCAAATGGACCCTAAATTAATAACACGTTTTGTTCGGTGAAACATAGGATTTAATTAAATATAATAATTTTTTAAAAAGGAAAATCATTATTTTTTTTAAAGTTAATTCTATTTTAATTGTAATCTCTCTCCACTCATCTCACTTTCTCTCTTCTCTTTCTAGCTCGTTGACTCATTCAATCACCAGACTCCTCTATTTCTATCCTCTCTCTCCTTTGTTACCATTTCTCGTTTCTTTCTCTCCTCTCTCTCTCCTTTGTTACCATCTCTCATTTCCTTCTCTCTATCCATTTCTCTCCTCTCTTCTCTCTTCTCTCTTTCGTTCTCACTCCTCTCTTCTTTTCTTTCATTTTCTTGGTAACCAAACACACGAAGACCAAATGAGACTAGGTTTGGTGGTGGTCTGGTAGGATGTGCCATCTTCGATCAAATAAAAGAGAAAGTGGGTTTTGGTGGCAGAGAAAATGAAAGAGAAAGTGAAAGAAAAATTGATCTGAATATAGAGTTGGAAGACTTGGATCCTTTAGATTTTTTTTTCTGAGTATGATTTATAAGTTTATTTGTTAAATATTTTTGCCGTGATCAATCTAGAAAATGGAAGGGTTTGATTGAGATGTTGGTGGGGTCGGTGAGATGAATTAAATAGGCAGGGTCCACATGTAAAATAATCATGGGATAAATAAAAATGAGATTAGAGGTGAGTATATTTAATCTCATGATTATGAGACTATTTTGATGTTGGGATTACTAGTCCAATATTTTAGATCACCAAAATGCAAGATTGAGACTAAATTAGTTCAATCCCAATCCAATCCCAGATGCCAAACAGACCCTTAGTGGATTCAAATTGGTCAGAAAATAATTGGCCCATTTCTAAGTGGACCGTTTACTTTTTGATTTTTCTAATCTTTTTAAAATTTATGATGTCAAGATATGAAAAAAAAATGTATTTTTTTGTGGCTCTATTGCCACCCATAAAATGTCTCCTCACACCTATTATCTCTTAAAATATCTTATTATTAAAATAATCAATAGTAAATTACTTTAATACCCTATCAACACGAACCCATCATCGTCTTCGTAAGTTATTTTATTTTATTTTTGCTTAAATCAGTTATTCAATACTCAAAATTAGTGGTGACAAAATAAGTCGGCATTGTCCATTAGGCCCGTTGGCCTAACGGCCTTGGCCTGTTAGGGAGACAGGTCGGGCGGGGCCGGGCTGTTTGTGGGGAGGGTGGCTCAGCTTGTGGCAGGACAGGTCGAGCCCGGACCGCCCCGTTAAGGCCTTAACGGGCCAGTCCAACGGGCTTTGATTTTTTTAAAAACAAAAATTATATTTTAACATTTTATTTATACAATATTATTTTTTATACATTGTAATATTTCTGTGTAATTATTAATGTAATAATTTTAATATGAAATACAATTTTCATTCATTTAACAGTTAATTAGTTTTCGATGAATAATATTTTCGTAATCTCTTATTAAATTCGTGGTGAAAGGTATAAATTATAAATTATAAATTATAAATTATAAATTATGATTGCCTCGTTAAAAACCTTACAAAAAAAATCCAACGGGATAAGGACAAAAAAATATTAAGGGGGGTGTATTGGTTCAAGATTTTATTAGACAATTTGGAGAAGTAAAAGTCTTGTGGTATTGTATTGAGACTTTTTAACAAGTTAGATAAGTCTGGTGGTATTCGATCAAGACTTTTAAGATTTTTTTAAAAAGTCCATATTGTCTTGTGGTATTGGATCTAAACTTTTAAGATTTTTTTTAAAAGTCCATATTGTCTTGTAGTATTGGATCTAGACTTTCAAGAGACAACAAATTGTCTGGTGGTATTGGATTGAGATTAAGATTTTTAGGATTTTAAGACAAATAGATTTTCTACACTTTTTAGTGATATTTATAAATAACTTGAACCCAAAATTGTCTTGCCATCTCCCTCAATACTTTCTAGACTTTTCTCTTTCACTCAAAATCATATTCAGCTTCCTCAACCTCCACACCGCCATCAAATTTTCAGTTTTCTCAACTTCCATACCTCATCAGATCTTCCATACCCTATAAGATCTTCAGTTTGGACGAGTTGTGGTTCACATATGGGTAATTGGTGACCGGAGATTGGAGACTGGAGGGTGGAATAGTGCAACAATTTTATTTCATTTTTTTAAACTTAAATTTCATAGAACAAATATTGACTAATAATTCCTAATCGTGACATCTTTATAATTGTTTATGCTCTTTTGATAGGTTTAAATAATGGTTTATTTATATATAAATTGTAATGACTAGTGTGGATAAAGATATTTTTTTTTACTAATATATAAGTTAAAGGTGTTCAATCACAGCCACACATTCATATTGGGTGTCATATTGGGTATGAGTACTCGTTAATGTGTGGAGAAAATTGAATACTACAATCGACTGTTGAAAATCCATATTTATAAAAGTTCAAAAAGTCTTGAAATAAAATCAAGTAATCCTAATAGTCTATAAATAGAGTCCAAAGACTCTTTCAGAATTCTAAAAATCAAATCCATATAATCATAATAATCCTAAAAGTATAATCCTAATTATCATAATTATCCTAATAATCTTAATAGTCTTGCAAATCTATAAAATCCTAGCTACCTAAAATTGTCCATTAAAATCTCAATCCAATACACCCCCATAAGTATTTACAATTACATCGGTTCGCTGGTTGGTTGTTACCGGAACTCTCATCGATGGTCATGTTGGAGAAGTCATCTGTGAGTTCTTCGTTGACCAGTTGATGTTGTCCTCTCATTCTTGCATTTTCTCAATTCTTAAGGCATGTCAAAGCTTCCACCGCATCAGGGGGCCAATGAACATCTTTTATCTTCTAGTATTCGTCCGACTGTGCTGAACACTTGCTCCGATGAAACTGTTGAAACCGGGATAGCAAGGACGTCACATGCTAATCTCGATAAAATGGGGAAGTTGTTTCTCTTATTCCGCCACCATTTTAGAAGATCGTTCATTGTGAAATCATCGTTCTTCGTGACGGAATACTCCGTACTCATATATTTGTTGAGCTCCACATGTTGACTCTGACTTTGACTCGAACTTCCTAAAGCGCTAGAAGTTGTGGTCTTGTTCCAAAAATTCCTTATGAGTTTCGATTGTTATTGGGATTATTGCTGAGGAGGCGCTGGTCCCGCTGTTTCATTGTTGTACCTGTTCTCATAAATATAAAAAAATCTAAAAAATTTGGGATTACAGTGTATAAAGATGTTCAACAACATCTGTTTCACTTAATCCTAGAGCCTCGCCCAAAGTAGTGGAAAAAAACTTTCAAAGCTTTAAATCTGAACCTAGGATCTACAACAATACCAAAAGCATACAAAAGAGGAATTTTCCCGTAATAGTTTACATATTTTTCTTGCATAGCAACAACTGTGGGAGCTACCAATACCATTTCCCTATATTGTCTAAGTAAATCAGCCATGTCATAAAGTTTATAAAGTGTAAGAGGAGATGTGGGGCAATAAACCCTGGAAAGTTCTACATTAGCATCAAAAAAACAGTTAAAATTTCAATAAAAACAGTGGCCACATATCAATCACTTTTCGTGAGTTTTTCATGTTGGGTGTCATTGGCGGTGTTCAAGTTATAAAAACTAGTAATTTTAAAGCAGATTTCAACATTAAATATGTTGAGTTCCACCTTACCGGCATATCTGTTTGGAATTTACGGGGTTTTAGGTTCTTTGATATACAAAATTTGGCAAACTCAATAATTCTTTGGTTATATTCAATAATTCAACCTAAAGGCCCCCTAATATTGTCGATTTGACTTTTAACCTTCTTTAAACTTGATTATACAATCAAGTTTATAATGTAACATGCACAATGGGCGTGAAATTTTTTTGCCGTAATATTATAGAGGTTAGAATTAATGAAATATTCAATAACTTTGGAGTTAGCAGATGCATTATCCAAAGTAATTGACATGATGCGGTTTTGAATGCCACAATCTTGTATAACAAACATAATAATCTGAAAAAAATATTGTACAGTGAATGAATAATTTATGACACGAAAACCAAAGGCCTTTTTTTGTAAAGTCCATTGGGTGTCTACATAGTGTCCATTGACACATAAATAATCTTGTTTTGAACATTCGCTCTTTACGTCTGACGTTAATGCAATTGAAAAGGAAATGTTTTGTAATTCAAAAATCAATTTTGTCATATATTTTTCAAAAGTACTAATCAAATCACTCATAATTGTGTTTCTAGAAACATGGACATATGGGGGGAGGGGGTTAAAAGCATTATTAATATATGATTGAAAATGAGGGTTTTTTAAAACCTATGAGTTGGTCAGTTGCAGCGCAGTACAACACCGATTGCTCTCTGACCCGATCGGGGTCAAACAATATTGTCATGCATTCACTGAACCATCTGGGTTTCCTTGCAATTGGGTTTGTCGAGTTGTATCAACTTGACCACGGGAAGCCATGCAACTGAGTCTATGTCTTATGCGATGACTAATTCCCCAACTGAACTGGTGAGTATAGATTTACAATACTTATACAAGGCATGCTCAACTTGATGACCATCTGGCATAATCTGCATTACAGGGTCAAAGCAATCCCACACGATCGATTTCTTCTTCCTTTTCTTACTCGATCCTAGTGTCGAGAAAGAAGGTCCCACACCCGTAGTACCAGCGAGACCTTCTTCTTGGAACTCACCGTATAATCGGTTGATGTCCTCGTCCAATAAATAGTCACCGGGGTTCAGGTTTAAGTCTTCAGGATTCATTTTCTAAGATTATAATTAAATAAATGATTAAATGTCATAGATACAATGATACAATTATACATTTATAAAAATAACAAAAAAAATAATTCTAAATTATTATTTTCTTCTTATTTCTTAAACTCTAAAAAAAATCATTCTAATATATTATTAATTAAAAAATTAAAAAATTTGGATTTAATTTCTCTAAATTATCATTTTATTCTTAATCTATACAAAAGAAAACATAATCTTTCTAATATAATAATAATGTCAAAAATTATGGAAAAATTAGGAATTAATTTTTTTAATTATTATTTTGTTGTTAAACTCACAAAAATAATATATTATTAATTTGTTAAAAAATAAAAAAATTGGATTTAATTTCTCTAAATTATCATTTTCTTCTTAAACTCTACAAAAGAAAACATAATCTTTGTAATATAATAATAATTTTGAAAATTATGAAAAAAATAGAAATTAATTTTTTCATTATTATTTTGTTGTTAAAATCACAAAAATAATATATTATTAATTTGTTAAAAAATAAAAAAATTGGATTTAATTTCTCTAAATTATCATTTTCTTCTTAAACTCTACAAAAGAAAACATAATCTTTGTAATATAATAATAATTTTGAAAATTATGAAAAAATTAGAAATTAATTTTTTCATTATTATTTTGTTGTTAAACTCACAAAAATACATAAGATTAACATAATCGTTCTAATATATTATTAATTAAAAAAATTCGGATTTAATTTCTCTAAATTATCATTTTCTTCTTAAACTCTACAAAAGAAAACATAATCTCTGTAACATAATAATAACTTCAAAAAATTTGAAAAAATTAGGAATTAATTTTTTTCATTATTATTTTGTTGTTAAACTCATAAAAATACATAAAATTAACATAATCATTGTAATATATTATTAATTAAAAAAATTCGGATTTAATTTCTCTAAATTATCATTTTCTTCTTAAACTCTACAAAAGAAAACATAATCTCTGTAACATAATAATAACTTCAAAAAATTTGAAAAAATTAGGAATTAATTTTTTTCATTATTATTTTGTTGTTAAACTCATAAAAATACATAAAATTAACATAATCATTATAATATATTATTAATTTAAAAAAACAGATTTAATTTCTCTAAATTATCATTTTCTTCTTAAACTCTACAAAAGAAAACATAATCTTTCTAATTTAATAATAATTTTGAAAATTATGAAAATAAATTAGGATTTTTTTTTTGTTAAATTCACAAAAATACATAAAATTAACATAATCATTCTAATATAATATTAATTAAAAAAAAAACTTTAAAAAATTCAGATTTAATTTCTTTAAATTATCATTTTCGTCTTAAACTCTACAAAAGAAAACATAATTTTTCTAATATAATAATAATTTGAAAAAAATTGATTTTTTTTTCATTATTATTTTGTTGTTAAACTCTCAAAAATACATAAAATTAACATAATCATTCTAATATATTATTAATTTCAAAAAATTTAAATAAAAATTGGATTTAATTTTTTTAATTATCATTTTATTCTTAAACTTTACATAAGAAAACTTAATCTTTGTAATATAATAATAATTTCAAAAATTATGAAAAAATTAGGAATTAATTTTTTGGAAATGGTGAGGAATGTCACCTTTTTGTTGGTCACTTGCAGTGATGTCACATTTATAATAAGTTAAGTTTAAAAGCCATCTATTATGGTGAGCTACCGAAATTGCCCTTAAATAATCGATATTTTATTCTTTAAAGGTTGTCGTCTAATAAAGTTGTCTGAAAATCAATCACCTACTCCATTTTTTCTTCACAAAACGAGCTCCATTCCAGATATTGCACATATTCCAGATTTTGCACAAGAAGGTAAAATAATATTTCTGATCTTCATTTCCATTTTTTATTGTATTTCTGTGTGGTATAACACTGTATGAACATTTATGAACATGTTGTCTCAAATTTTTTATGTTGATGTCCTGGAGTTGTAAACTTTTTACAAAGAATGAATGAACATGTATGCATATTTTTTTGTATATATATTTGGGGGAGTTGAGTTGTAGTGGTGCAAACAAGTTTATAATCTTGGGCATAAAAGCTGAAAATGTTTTAAAAAAAGGTCGAAACTTTTGAAAAAAATCTCGGAAATGTGAAACTAAGTCTCGATCAAATTCTAAAAAAGCTCGATTCCAAAAATAGATGCTGGATACGTAAAAAGAAAAGCTCGATCTCTGGAAAAAAGGCTGGATCCTTGGCAAAAAAAGCTCGATCCATCAGGAAAAAAAACTCGATCCCTGCCAAAAAAAGCTCGATCTCTCACACAAATAGCTCGATCCCTCACACAAATAGCTCGATCCCTTTTGAAAAAGGTTCGATACCATACAAAAAAAGCACGATCCCTCACAAAAAAGCTCGATTCCTAAAAAAAAAACTCGATCCGTAAAAGTAAAAGGTCGAGCCATATGAAAAAAAGCTCGAGCCATATGAAAAAAAGCTCGAGCCATATATTAAAAAGCTCGATTATGTAGAAAAAGAGCTTGGTCTTGAACAAAAAAAGCTCGATCCCGTTAGAAAGAGCTCAGTCATGTACAAAAACGGTTCGATCATGTACAAAAAAAGCTCGATCAGTTTTTAAAAAAGCTTCATATCTTACACTTTTGATTTTTGTTTAATCCTTTATAATTATAAATTTAATATGAAATATTTTTTTCCTTATTAATGGTTTTTATGTTGGTTTTGACAGGACAATGGATAGGGTGAGAATAGTCAAATCTTACAGCGGTCGATGAGAGCCATTACCAGACGGAAATCAGAGGTATTTAGGTTCCGATAACCAAGGTTTGTATGTGTCAAAGAATTTGAGTTATGACGAACTGGTGTCGATCATGCAAACCATTGTGAAGTTTGATGAGAACAAATACAGTGCTGAGCTACAGTCTCTATCAATTGTTCCTGGGACTACATGTCGTACATTTATAAGAAACAATGACGATGTTCAGTTTATGCTAGGGGAAGATAAGGTGATCCCTCAAGTATGTGTTAGTCTAATCGAGAGGCCAGTAGGAGGTGTCATTGGTGAAGATATCCCTTATCCTGATAACACCCAACAATTTCGATCGTCAGGCGGAAGCAACCGGTTGTTCACAGAAAGAAGTGGGATTGATGGTCGGGAAAACATATGTGTTGTCCCACCAGAAGTAGTCGCCCATGATAATAGACCGAAACCTCAATTCGACGATGTATTTGGTTGTCATATTGAGATGAATGGTAGAGAGTACAACTACCAATACAATGAGATCTACAATGACATCAACAATGAGGAGAATACAACACTGAATGTTGGGGTGAATCATGAGGTAGATAATGAGGGCAATTTAAATTATGTAGAAAATGTAGAGGACAATCATGATGATGCAGAACCTGTCGAAACGGAAAGACGTGTAAGACATGTTCACAGATTTAGTTCCAGTGCACCAGATATAGTTGGGACCTTCGAGGGGAGGGCTAATGTAACTGCAGATGATTCAAATAATGCAAGAACATGGGTTATTCCAGGAGCAGAAACATACTCGTTTGGTATTGGTGGAAGCAGGAACTTGTTTGAAGATGAACCTACAAGTATGATATACAAAGGCAAGTTTTTTGCAACAAAAAAGGATTTGAAGAGACTAGTAGGCCATTTTGCAATGCGGCAAAACTTCGAGTGGAAGGTAAAAATGTCCAATAAGACAACATTACATCTAGTTTTTTTGATGGGAAATTGTACGTGGAAGTTAAGAGTGGTGAGGAGAGATGAAGGTACATACTTTCAAGTTAGAAGTTTTGTCAACGAACACACTTGTCTGTTAGAGGAAATTCACCGCCGGCACCGACAAGCTAATGCAGTCACAATTGGAGAAGTTATTGCACCTAGACTTCAACAACAAGATGGTCGACTAATGCGTCCGAAAGACATAATCGCTGACATGAAATCAATGTATGAAATCCAAATCATGTACAGTAAGGCACACGCCGCCCTCGATTATGCGTTGTCACTAACATATGGAACACATGAGGAAACCTTCCAACTGCTTCCATCATTTGGTTACGTTTTGGAACAACAAAATCCCGGAACAATCACTGACTTACAGTGCGACGAAGATGATACATTTCTATACTTCTTCATGTCGATTGGTGCCTCACTTAGAGGATTCCGAACGTGTATGCGTCCAGTCATTGCCTTTGATGATACCCATTTGAAGGAACGATTCCGGGGTACAATGTTTGTTGCAACAGTACAAGATGGGAACGAACAAGTGTATCCAATTGCTTTTGGGTACGGCGACTCAGAAAACAACCTTTCATGGGAATGGTTTTTGGATTGCTTAAAGGGTGCCCTAGGTCATATTGATGAGCTAGTTTTCATTTTCGATAGGCATGCAAGCATTGAAGCAGGGGTTTCTAAAGTGTCCCCTTATGCCAACCATACCATATGTTGCTGGCACTTTACTGAAAATGTCAAAAATCGATTTCATAGGAAGGATGTTACAGTAATAATGGACAAAGCAGCACGCTCATACACCGAGTTTGAATATAACCAGCATATGAAAGATTTAAGAAACTTGCACCAGAATGCATATGATTATGTCATTGATGCCGGTCCATACAAGTGGTCTCGTGTACACTGCCCGGAAAGAAGGTAAAGGGTGATGACGACTAATGCTGCAGAATGCATAAACTCATGCCTAAAATTTGCACTCCAACTGCCTATGTTGACTCTGGCTGAGTTCATTAGGAATATGCTGCAACGGTGGTTTCATGATCGCTATAGAGCTGCACAAACCATACGTCATCAGTTGACCGACGCAGCACATCTTGTGCTCTTAAAACGTATGGAGAAATGTGGTTATTTGACCGTAAATCCAGTCGATTGGAAGATTTTTTCGGTCAAGCGGTCTGGAAAGTAGTGGACCGTTGACTTAGCTCGGAAGACTTGTACTTGCAACAAATTTCAAATGGATCATTTTCCATGTTCTCACTCCCTTGCGGTGGCACGGTAGATTACTGTAACTTGGACTTCACAACTTTGAAAACCTATTGATCATTTTCTTGGTGAAGCTGATCGTTTTCAATGTTTTTTACAGGGAGCGAAACTTGGACTTCACAACTTTGTGTGCGGACTACTACAAGACACAGACACTTATTAATGCATACTCGGTTCCTATTATGCCGGTGGGCCATCCTTCCACATGGGTTGTGCCATCTGACATTGCTCAGAGGGTGATTTTGAATCCAAACTCTAGGAGACAAGCAGGATGCCCGAGGGCGGGTCGCCATGTCTGGTCTTCGGAGAGAACACACAATCCTGTAGAAGATGTGGACAACCAGGGCATAATTCCAGGAGATGTTCTAATCCACCGATGATTAATGAAGGTACAAGAAGAGTTGTTCCCGATGAATACCGCCGCAAGTGTAGCATCTGCCATTCAATTGGACACAACAAACAAACGTGCCCTAACATTGACTCTAATAGGGAATGAATGACAATTTTTTGATCACATTGAAAACTTTTGGAAGTGTATCATATTTATTAATGAATGAATTAATATTAATGAATGAATAATGAACGAATTAATATTCATGAATTAATTACATGTCTCTGTACAACTAAAATGGTAATATACAAAAAATCACTTGGAGGGCCTGGAGTTAGCAAAAATCTCCACAACCATTTTTTCCCGAATCATCCCCATGTCGTCCTCTAACCAATCAAAAGGCCTTCGGTTCGCCACTATATACTCGATAATTCTCAAAGTATGGGGACCACAGTTACCTCTACAATTAGGGACATAAAACACCATTAGAAATCGTTCATACAGAATATCTAAACACGTGAATGAAATAGAATGTCTTACGATTTCTTTTGTTGGGAGACTGTAGAAGGATGCACCAGGCTGACCGAGAAGTACTTATTTTCCCGAGTGAACACCCGACGACCAGGTCGACGTGTTGTGTGGAACCCTGCGTCACTCAACATGGAGGGTAAAAACCACCGTAATGGCCGGACCTGCTGGTGCCTGATCTGATAAGGGACTTCCTGTCTCCAGGGGTCATAAATATCAATCTTCCCGCGATAAAGGTCAACGCTCACCACCAGCCAATGTTGGGCCCCAATGTTGTACGGAATCAGCACCTGTAATAGTTTGCATGCCGTGTTAGCTGAGGATATACTTACAATTTTTTTTTAAATCATCTCAATCATGTAACACTTACCTGGTCAACCTCGTGCCATGGGCGGTTTCCACTCGTGGTTACTCCACGGACCATGAGAAGGTCCTCTTCCAACCATCGGGACTCTAACACATTCCACCTTGCCGTGCTCACAGCACCGTGGGAATCACGAGGAATCATCATCTCCCACATGTACAACATAAGTGGTTGTACAAGCATTGACAAGATCGTATTATTAATACATAAGCATAAAATCCGATGTGATTCCCAAATGTTATAACTACTTACATAAAATTGTGTATCCAACACGTTGATCCTCTGGTTGTAAACATTGTGGAATCCTCGCTGACGCTTGCGAAGAATATTGAGGTATGCATCCATATGCTGACAAACAATAAAACCACTGTAATTGTTAACAATTCAACAATACTTACACAAAAGTTAATATGAAATATAATAAATACGTACCGTGTCCTCCAAGTACATGAAGTTGGACTGCATACGCACGAACCATCCCGCGGTAACTGGTGACAACACGTCCACATCACGTCTGTTTAATGATTGAATTACCTTAGCTATACATAAATTAGAATAAACAAGAAATGTACATCCATTTGTATTATAAAAAGTTGGACTCACTGTTCCCCGTTGATGTTCCTCTTGAATGCCTTGTATGCCGCTAGGTGGTCACCGTCCACTAGTCTGTGGGGGTGAAAAATGTGTTCCATGGACTCGAGCCGTGTCTTCAACCTCTTTGGACGGCATAGATCTGTGTAAGGGCTCACCAACTGCCATCTGCGCTTACTTAAACGCTTCACCGGGGGAGGGGACCGCTCCGTCACCACGGATGTGCTGGGTGAGGGAGGGGACCGCTCCGACGCCACAGACGTGCTGGGTGGGGGAGGGGACCGCTCTGATGCCATCGACGTGCTGGATGGGGGAGGGGACCGCTCCGTCGCCACGGACGTGCTGGGTGAGGGAGGGGACCTCTCCGACGCCACAGACTTGCTGGGTGTGGGAGGGAACTGTTCCGACGCCACAGACTTGCTGAGTGGGGGAGGTGACCGCTCAGACGGTATGGACTTGCTGGGTGGGGGAGGGGACAGCTCCGATGCCACGTACGTGCTAGGTGGGAGAGGGGACCGCAGTGGTTGAATCGATGTGCTGCGAGGTGAGGGGATTGATGTGATGGGAGGTAGGGGGGACCGCTGAGCCTGGGTGTCTGTCCCCCCCCCGTAAACCTATCAGTCAACCCTCCGGGACTAAATAATTGATCAGGAGGTGGAGGACCATCCCGGTGTGTACTTAAGGTCGAACCTTGAAGCCCCCGGATCATATCCAGTAACAATCGGTGTTGCTGTTGACGATCCTCATCACTCTTTCGGATAATATCCAACAACTCCAAGTGTTGACGTTGTCGATCCTCGTCACTCTTCCAGACGGCTTCAAGCACATCGTTCAACATTTCAGTCCACGGAGCCTGAAATCATGTCTACATTGTTAGTAAAAAACTATCAGCACGTGTTACTAAAAAACACTTAACTTTGTTTTCAACTTACCTTTCCATCACGTCCAACGCCCCCATGGGAATCCCCTGCAGATGTACCATGTCCGGGGGTGGAAAAACGAGCCCGCCTATGCCTATGCCTATGCCTATGCCTTTCTCGTTGAGGGTCTGTCTCATATCCCTCACTGTCACTGGGCCTCAAACCCCCAGCAGCGGGCTCAGATCCCTCACTGTCAATGGTCCTGTCTGTACCACTGATCCCGCCTAAGGTGGTCTGATCAGGGACCTCAGGCGGCATATCATCCATGTCATCTTCTACATACAAGTTTCCCCCCTCGTCTAGGCAGGCATAGTACGGTGCCTGTCTCTCAGCTGGTGTCGGCACTAGTTCCTTGATCGCAAACATCTGAAATATTAGTTAGAACAATGTCATTGTACAAATACTAACTAATAAAAACATTAACAAAATAAATACATACCCTGGCTTTGAAAATCTTTGCTAGCTTCTTCCCTCTCGGTTGTTTGGTCAACTCCCACTTCAAAATATGGGGAGTCAGATCAGTAACCCTCCGAACACCGACCCTTTTGGCCAACTCAGGGATCACCTCCAAAGCAAATATCTGCATCATAGATAAGTACGATAAGTATCCATACAATTTTGGGCACCAATAATAAAGTACAATTTGTAGTTCGAACTTCATACCAACAGGGCATGAGAAAGACCGTATATGTTGTAGGTCTCTACCCTGTGTACATCAGCGCCCTTTTTCTGTCGGCGTCGCTCGAACCCGTCTCTTCGTCCGTCAAGCGCATGCTTGAATGAGTGAATAGAATGCCTGTACACGTGGGCACCCCACGGGATCGCGCCGAACGCATCGAGGTCCTCAACCAGCCGAAACTGGCAAACTGGAATCTTGAATCTCTCATCCACCCCCATCAGTATCCAGTTCAGCATATATAAGAGGCAGAGCTTGACAGCATCTTACACCTGTCCGAAATCTGTGCAAGTGACAACACCCCTAATCTGCTCTAGCGACACCTCCTCGGCTCCAGGAAAGTACCGCTCATGTATGCCATTCTCCACTGCTGCATACATTGTGGTCTCTGGTACAACTCCAAACTGCAGTCCGGTGATCAGGCAAAATTCCACCTTCGAAAATCTCACCGACTGGGTTCCTAACATGAAGTGCATCTCATCTGTGGGGCCGTTATGATGGAGCTCCCTCAAAAGCAACCGATGGATAATACCACGGGAAAACTTTATCTCCCTATGCATCGGCAGGAAATGCCCGAAACAAGATGCCATGAACCGTCGACGGTCTTCATCTGCAAATTCTATAGGGACACGGTTCAACGCGTCGTCTATATGGGTGAGGGCATCAAAATGGTTGCGTCGTGTCAATTTGCCCTCGTACCAGTATCCTTCTGGAGTTTTAAGTGAATCTCCCAACCTATTTCTCATCTGCAATGTAACAGAAATACAACATCATTAGACAGAATTTTATTAAAAAGCTCGATCCCTTTCAAAAAAGCCCGATTGATTTACAAAAATGCTCGATTCCTTTTCAAAAAGGCTCGATCCCTTTCAAAAAGGCTCGATCCCTTTCAAAACAGCTCGATTGCTTTACAAAAAAGCTCTATTCCTTTTCAAAAAGGCTCGATCCCTTTAAAAAAAGCTCGATCCCTTTCATAAAAGCTCCATCACTTTTAAAAAAAGCTCGATCCCTTTTAAAATCGACCCCTTTTTAAAAAAGCTCAATCCCTTTTAAAAAAGGCTCGATCCCTTTTCAAAAAAGCTCGATCCCTTTCAAATAGGATCGATCCAATTCAAAAAAGCTCGAAACATATTCAAAAAAGCTCGATCCCTTTAAAAAATGCTCGATCCCTTTAAAAAAGGCTCGATCCCTTTTAAAAAAAGCTCGATCCCTTTTTAAAAAAGCTCGATCCCTTTTTAAAAAAGCTCGATCCTTTTTTAAAAAGGCTCGATCCCTTTTCAAAAAGGCTCGATCCCTTTTCAAAAAGGCTTGATCCCTTTTAAATAGGCTCGATCCAATTCAAAAACAGCTCGAACCTATTCAAAAAAGCTCGATTCCTTTTTAAAATGGATTGATCCCTTTTAAAAAGGCTCGATCCCTTTTCAAAAAACTCGATCCCTTTCAAATACGCTCGATCTAATTCTAAATCAGCTCGAACCTATTCAAAAAAGCTCGAAACTTATTCAAAAAAGCTCGAAACCTATTCAAAATGGCTTGATTCTTTTTTAAAAAAGCTCGACTCCTTTTCGAAAAAGCTCGATTCCTTTTCCAAAAACCTCGATCTACCAAAACCTAATTTTCACGAAAAAATAGCTCGACTGATCAAATAAGCTCGATTTTCTTGAAAAAGTCTCGAAAACCCAGATTTCCTCTTCCTCAACTGATATTCAACCAAATTACAAACCCTAACCTAAACCACAACCATTCTCACATCTCTATTTTAACCGGTTTTTACAATTCCTATCAACAAAACTCAATTCTAACATGTAGTGCAAGTTAACAACAACAAAAACGAGGAAAAATAACCAATCTTACCTTTGTCAATCGCAGCTCTTCCGGTCACTTCACCGTCGATTAGTTTCTCGTCGGTTTGACTGTTGCTTCTCTCTGACTTTGAAAACGACAACTTCCTCACTGTTAAAATATTTCGGGGTATTTTTGTCTCAATCGCTATTTTGGTGCCTTTTAAACATACATTAGTAAAATGGTGATATTTGCACAACACACCCCTCAAATAGTGCCAATATTTTTTTGACCCCATTAATTTTTTAATTATTATTTTGTTGTTAAGCTCACAAAAATACATAAAATTAACATATTAATAATACTCTAACAACAATATTAACTACACGCATATTAATCACTAAATACTAAATAATAATAATTACTATATAAAAAATTATTAATAACAAAAGTAGAGAAGTAGACATACTAACCTTAAATTGGAGGCTTGAGAGTTGAGAGTGTTGAATTAATTAATCAATTGGATACATAACAACATAACAATTGATAACATTAGTTATAAACATATTAATAATAGTTAATAATTAAATAACAAATGAAAGTAATTTTCTTTTTCTTTTTTAAAATAAGACAATACCATAGAGTAAGAGCCTTAGAATATGTAGAGTCTATAATAGTATATTGTATATAATATATAACGTATAGTGTATAGTATATTAGTGTAATAGTATATAGTATATAATATATTAAATTAATAAATAAAATAAATTACAAAATAGTTAAAAGAGTGAGTAAGAGATGTTGGAGATTGTAGAGAATAGAGAGAATAAGAGAGTATGTAAGTAGAGAAAATGTAGAGAATGAGGTGAGGGTGATGGGGGTATTTATTGAAAAATGTTAGGTTAGGGTATAATTGGAAAAAAATGTAAAATATTTTTAAAAATATAATTTTTAAAAGTTTTGGACATTTTTTTACCCCTAACGGTCACCAACGACTCCTAGATAATTACAAAAATCACCTCTCAATTCAAATTTTAAAATTTAAATTTCAATATTTTTTTTTAAAAATTCAAAATTTGAATTCTGGCGGGCGACCTGTTAAGGCTTGCCAAAAATCAACTTTTGAAAAAAAAATAGGCCCACATGCCTAGCGGGTCGAGCTGGGTCGGGCTGCAGGCCGTACCACCTGGGCCCAGCCTGGACCACCTGTTTAACGGGCTTGGGCTATAGGGAAAAACCGCACAATGGAAGTGTGAAAAAAATAAAAATTAGGGTTTCGTATAAATAAAAAATTTCCCTTTTAAATAACAAGAACCTTAACCCTAGATTAATTGATGTATATTAAAGTGTCGTACATTTTTCTCGTGACGATTGAACTAGCGCTGAATTGAATCCGTAAGATCTTCCAATCCAATCACGAATGTGAATCACCTATGAGTATGCGCTCTCTTTCTTTAAATTGTATACCTGATGATGGAAACAAACAACATCTTTCTCTTTGTTAGTTACAATAATCCTCTAAGAAGGAAACAAAGAACGTTAGGTCACTTGTGAATTATCAATCAATTTGATTGAAACTCGCGTGAACCTTGATTCGATGTTGTACACAAAAACTTTTAATGTAAAGACTACTAATGTACTATTGAAAACTAAACGTTCTTTATTCCTTTTCTTCTTTGCCGAATCTCACACTATTTTTTAGAGTTGATAGAATTTTGTCTAGAGTAAAAACAATTTTTTCTCCCTCGAAATTCTATGGTGACAGAATTCTCCTTTTATATATAACTAGGGCTAGCAGAATTTTTCTCTTGGAAAAACTATATGGCTGGCCGAAATTCCCTTTATATATATATATAGGGCTGGCCGAAATTCTTCTTAATAATATATTAGGATTTCAAATCCTTTTCTTAGAAGGATTTACTTGGTTGTGGAGAATCCTTTTCTCATGTGGGTTTACTTGGTTGTGGAGAATCCTTTTCAAAAAAGAAATCTACCCTTATGTAGATTTACTTGGTGACCAAGAATCCTTTTCCAAAAAGAATTATTTCCTACACCAAGACTCCTAATCCAACTCAATAGTGTATTTGTAACCATAATAAAGATTTCTTAATTTGATTAGATATATAATTCTTTTTATTTATCTACTTATCAAATATAGTCTTTAATATTAATTATACTATCAACAATAGTATAATTTTAGGAGACCATCCCCTACTAGGAAAAATATTTTGACTTTTAATTAAATAATTAATTAATCAATAAATTAATTAATTAATCAACAAATTAATTAATTTTCATTTAATTAAATAAAAAAAATATATATATATTTAGGCTTTTATACATTAGCCTTGCCGCCTATAACAATATATAGGTATATATATATATAAAAATTATTATTATTATTATTATTATTATTATTTTATTAAATCCATTGAACCTTAATAAAAAATCCACATGTGAACTAGACTCATTATTACAAAAAGAAACAAGTTCACATACCTCAATACAATTCTAGATAGACCCCTAAATTGGTCCGGTAGAATATATTAAGTGATCCATGCAAGTTCGTGTGGATTGGGGATCTTGGCGGCCTATCTAAATTTAAGCTCCAATAGACACAACCCAATCACAATCAACAAATGATCCACTCAGGTCCGTTATATTAATTTTACTTCATTCCACTAAATAACTAAAATTGAACTCTTAAATAAAGATATAATAAGTTGATGTTACTCATTCATACTCTAGACAACCTTATTGGAGAAAGTGTATCATCGTGAAGAATATCAGTAATCACTAAGAGCTCATAGACCGCCTACAGCTCTCCAAGTTACCATATTTACTCATATGACCACATTTTGAACTTGGATATTTTGACTTGTCTAGAAGCCATGTTTCAATAGACATTATTGAAAACTTAACGTTAAGATATGATATCCAATACATCAAAACATCCATATGATGATATTATACTCTCATTTAATAAATGGAGCCATGATGTCCATATCTATAAATGAAGTTCTCTATCGAGGATAGACTATGCTATATAATCGTACTCATTGATAGCTCAAATGATAACACTTGCAACCATAAGTCCATCATTTATCTCAGGATTGAGATAGACTCTCTGATTGTCTTCAAGTGAAAACTTTTATCCATTGACGGTTCTAGATAAAGTATTTCACTGTAATCCAATTCAATGCATCCAGTGCACTAGATTCTTTTGCCCAATGACACCACACTTTGATGATTTTAGACTCATCATAACACATTTGATCTCACTCAAATGCTTGCAAAAGAATCTACAACTTTGACAAGATAAAGGCGCCCAACCTTTATCTTAAGTTGTGAATATTATTTAAGACTAACTAAAGAATTGTGTCTACCTCATACATATCTAGATGTATGAACAATTCTTCTTTTCTCATAGTCTTTTGACCTTATGATTATTTACTTTTGACAATTATAATAATTAAACTATAAATGCAATAAGATTTGTTAAACTAGAAATCACTTTATTAATATAAAAATATTGTCAAATACATTATTATACTATTGCTATCGAGCATAATCCTAACATGGGCTTGACCCGATGAGCTGACAGGTATGGCCGTGCCCGGGCCCATTAACACATAAAGCCAGACTGGGTTAGAGATACATGTTTGGGGAATGGGGATGGATATAGGTCCCCCCATCCCCATCCCCGATTCCTAGACCTTCCCCCCCATTCCCCCATTTGGAGAAAATGGGGATGAGGATTTTTGGGGGGATGTATATCATCATCATCCCCAGTTCACCATTTTTCCCATTTTTTCCGTTTTTCTCTATTTTTTTCCTGTTTCCCCCATCCCCCATTTTTCCGTTTCACCATTTAACTAAAAATTATATAAAATGTTTCAAACAATTCAAAGTTTAAAACTAAACCAACTTCATATGTGAAGTAATACTGCATCTTTAGGTCGGGTAGCCTATCAGGGCTTGACCCGTTTTGCCACCACTGTTCAAAATCTTATAAAAAACAAAAAACAAAACTGTACCTGAGATCTTCCACTTTTCATACGTGTCAATTGCACTAGACACAAAAATATCATTCCATATTCCAATTCTTATAGATTAGCAATGGAATGTCTTCTCATGCATCAATGCTACTATGTACAATACTTCGAACAAACACATAAATTGCACACACACTTGTCCTGCTCTAGACCTTACTTAATCACATTCACATCATCATCAACCTAGAGCCAATGTTAAAAATCTTCAAGCCTCCTACAACAGATAGATTAAGAACACTCAAAGGTTTGTACTTGTCGGACTTGAACCCTTCAAAATACATCTTTCGAAACATAATAAAGAAAATTAAAAGCCATCAACATAATAAGGAAAAATAAAAGACTAAAGAACAAAACAAAAAATGCTTCAAAAATTTAAAACAAAACAAAAAAAAAAGATTAAAGGGATTAGTTAATTTGGAAGGAAATAAGGTTATTTTTTAAATTTCAAGAGGTGTATCAAGAAAAATATTGCTTTTTGAATTTTTATAATAAGTGTGTTGAGAAATTGGGTGTGGGGAGATGGGTAGCAATAGAGCAACTTATTACAATCGATTTAGGGTTTGTGGGAGATGTCACTACTCGAATCCATAACCTTAATTGCGTAAGCTTATCAAGGGTATACATTGGGTCAACACCTACTACTTTTAATTATATATGTGCAATATATTAGACAAAAAGCTTAAAAAAAATAAAAACTTAACAATCTTAAATGAAATAATCCCTTAACAATGCCCCCAAGGTGTCGTTCAGTTAGTAGATGGAGCAGTTTGAGGTATAGAAAAATGACTCTTAAATCAACGGTTCGAATCTTACCAATAATAAAAAAACTTAAAAAAATTATATAGTCTAGATTTATGGAAAATATATACCGTCAAAAATAAATAAAATAATCCCATAATAATTATTATGTTAGGTGTGACATACTAAATTGTTCTTATTATGAGATGATAACTTTATATTCTTACTAAATCAATCTGAAAAAATAGTAGTTCAACAGTTTAGTAGCTATCATCGAATTGATAATGTCAAACTATATTAAACTAAAACCCTTTTATCAAAAATTTAGGTCATGTGTTGTAGCTGTTTTTTTAGTCTGTTTTCATTTTTATTTTCTAAAAATGATTTTGAATTCACGTTCGTTAACCGTTTTTCATTTAATTTTCAAAATATAAAAAATAAAATCAGTGTTAACAATGAAATATTTGAAAAACATAAAATATCTGTTTTTTGTTTTTGTTTTACATAAAAAATAACAATTTTTTTTCTTTTTTCTCATCCACCAGACCACACGTAAAACTCACCTTTTATTTATTACTTTGTTTCTTCTTCTTCGAAGTTCATTAGACCATCACCGTTCTTTTTTTTTTGGTCACTCTTCTTCTTCACTTCTTCTTCCTCCGCTTCTCTCTTCTTCTTCTTCGTCACTCATCTTCTTCACTCATCTTCTTCTTCTTCATCTTTTCCTTCATCTTCTCCTTCGTCTTCTCCTTCGTCTTCTCCTTCTCTGATCTGCTACTCCAAGGCCAGAGGAGGATCTCACCTCTTCCGGCCTTGGTGCCACCGATCTCACCGTTGATTAGCTTTCTTTCTTCTACTCTGTGTGTCTGTTTGTGTTGCTTTTGCAAAAAAATAAAAAATAAAATTGAAATTCGGTCTGTGTTGTTTTTGTCAAAATAAATAAATTAAATAGGACCTGAAAACAAGCACATTCGAGTGATGAAGATTGGACCAACTTTATAGTTGAGTAATCAATTGGATGGTCAAAATCAAGACATTTGTTTGTTTATTTGGGGTTTAATTAGATATCAAAAGTAAAGAAATGGGTTTAGATGAAAAATGATGGGAATAAAGTGGTTAATAATTTATTTGTAAAATTTTTAAATGGGTGTATAGAGAACTTTTTAAGGTGGCATGGTTGATAATTACATGAATTATTGACCCACTTTTTATTCAAATTAAAAAATTACAATAGAAAAATTAATTGAAAAATTATAATTTTTGATATTTTTCGGTTAACATACTAGACATGTTTTTTTTTTTCCGTTTTTGATTTTAGAATACAATTTTCAGTATGTACTACTAGACACATTTTCAGATTTTAAAAATGAAACCAAAAATACTATTTGTATTTTCATTTTTATTTTCGAAAAACAGCGAATGAAAAAACTTACAGGACGGCCTCTTATACTTTATTATCTTTTTAAGATATTTGATACATGGTCCCTAATGATAGAATATGATACACCCAAAGCCACGAATATTAATTCTTATTAAAAATTTAAATTATAATCATATAACATTATTTTTATTTTTATTTTAGAAGGGGGAATTGGATTGGAACTTGAAATCTCAACAATAGACATTTATTTAGAGGGCATATTCAATTAGGATTCTTGAAGAATTTTAAAGACATTTTTTAAGTGACACATTTTTATGGATTTCTATAGGTTTTTATAAATCCACTTGGACTTCAATTGATTTTTTAGATATCCATCTCAGACTTTTATAGATTTGTTTAGACATCTATCTCAGATTTTCATGAATTTGTTTAGACATCTCTCAGACTTTCATGGATTTGTTATCTCGGTTTTCTATTATAGAAAGATGAATTATATCTGGCCTAATCAGTCAACCGAAGGGAAGCCTCATTTCAAAGATCAATTTTTACAAAGATCTCAGCTTTCATGATAAACCACCAAAAAATAACTTATGATACATAAATTTTCACATATGAATAAACATCGTAAAAAAAAAAACTAACGATAATAATTTCCACTCAATTATTAAAGTCAATCACTAATGAAAGAAAGTGACATGGTTTATAACAATTTTGAGAGCAAAATTAAAAGGAAAATACTCAATATTCATAACTCATCTTCACTGATTTTTGTTGCTATTCAACTAATCATATAAACAAACAAAAATCAACTAATTGAACAATCAATCAGAACTATACATAAAATATTGAAAAAAAAACATAACCCTTACCCAAACATTGTCACAACTGACAACCCTTTGATACATAATTTTTTAATTAATTCTCTACAGCTCCAAATCTTACGAATTTTGATATGGATAATCTAGACATATAACATATGCTACTAAAAAATTACCAATTTAATCCATGGTCATTTGTTTATGAAAACATTCATTTTTTTCTTATTTCCTGAATTGTTTAGCATAAATCTATATTGACCTTTGTTCGTTCCAAAATATATAACAATTTTTATACTAATTCATAAATCACGAAATTTTACAGAATAATAGTAAACATAACATTCTATCGACATATAACTTTTTATAATTTCTAGATAGAAAAACTTACCCAAATAAATTTACAAATTCCGATCATTTGTCAAAATAGAGGGGTTCCGGCCAATAAGCCTTAGTATATTTCGAAAATACATAAAAATTAATAATTGCCACTATCAATTGAATAGGCTAAAAATCATCATCATCATCTCTACTTTCATCAAGTTATGCATATCAAGAATCATAGCCTAACATATTCTAGAAGTTCAACCATGAAAGAGATAAACAAAGAAAAATAAAAACATAAAACACTAGCAAAAAAAAAAAAACTCAAAATCCTTGAAGAGAATGTTGGAGTTGTTATGACCTTTAATATTTTTATCTCTCACCATCAAGTCCACCCAAATTTATGACCCACCCTTTAAAATATAATCCCAATTGAATACACTTTAATTTTTGTAGACCTTTTTAAAGTCTCAGTTCAATACACCTGGATTTGGAAAGACTCTATAAAAATCCGTAGAAATCTGAATTCAATACCACTGGATTAATATAGGCTCTTTTAAAGTCTTTAAATATCTAAATTGAATACACTTGGATTTATAAAGTTTTTAAATGTCTTCGATAATCCTAATTCAATACACCCCCTGAAGACTTCTATTATAGATTGATGAATTATATCAGTATATGGCCCAACTTGTCAGCCGAAGACTTTCATAAATTTGTTATCTCAGATTTTTATTATAGATTGATGAATTATATCAATATATTGCCCAACCTGTCAGCCGAAGAAAAGCCCAATTTCAAAGCTCAATTTTCACAAAGATCTCAATTTTCATGATAAACCAAAAAAAAAATACATATAAATACATAAGACTTCACGTATGAACAAATGTTGCACAAAAAAAAAACACTAACGACAATAATTTCCACTCAATTACTAAAATCAATCACAAATGAAAGGAAATGACATAATTTATAACAATTTTGAGAGTAAAATTAAAGTGAAAATACTCAACATTTATAACTCATCTTTACTAATTCTCATTGTTATTCAACTAATCATATAAAAAAACAATAATCAACTAATCGAATAACCAAGTAAAGCTATACATAAAAATATTGAGAAAAAAAAATATAACCCTAACACAAACCTTGTCACAACTGACCATACGATTTTTAATTTATTCTCTATAGCTCCAAATCTTACAAAATTAGACATGGATAATCTAGATATATATGACATACTATAGTAAAGTTATTAATTTAATACATGATCATTTGTAAATGAAAACATTCGTTCTTTTCTTGTTTCCCGAATCTATCTAGCAGAAATCAGTATTGACCTTTATCCACTCCAAAAATTATAACAATTTTTAAACTCATTTATAAATCACGAAATTTTGCATATTACAGTAGACATAACATTCTATCAAAATATAATTTTTCATAATTTTATAGATAGAAAAGTCACCCAAATAAATTTACAAATTCTTACTATTTGTTGAAATAGAGGGGTTTCAATAGGCCTTTGTATATTTCGAAGACACATAAAAACTAATAACCGCCGCCATCAATTGGATAGGCTATAAATCACCATCATAGTCTATACTTTCATCAAGTTAAGCATATCAAGAATCATAACCTAGCATATTTTAGAAGTTCAACCATGAAAGAGATAAATAAAAGAAAACAGAAGCAACATACCCTATCAACAAGAAAAACTCAAAATCCTTGAGGAGGAGACTGAATTTATTATAGCCTTTGATATTTATACCTCTCACCATTAAGTCCACCATATGACCTAAAAAAGTCTTTTAAAATCTAGTCTCAATTTAATACACCTTGATTTTTGTAAACATTTTTAAAGTCTCAGTTCAATACACCCGGACTTGAAATGACTTTTTAAATTTCATAGAAATCTAAATTGAATACTGTTGGATTAATTTATATTCTTTTAAGTCTTTAAATGTCTGAATTGAATACACATGGATTTATAAAGTTTTTAAATGTCCTCGAGAATCCTAATTCAATACATCCCCTTAATTTTTATCGTATTTTGTTTAGTTGGGGTTTTGGGTTAAGAGGGGAGAGATCATTAAGATGAGAGTTTCCAATTAATGCTGTTGCGTTTGATTTTTTGTCTTAAGATTGAACAGTGTTGAATCATACTGAATACTGAATGGTGACTGAAAACTGAAAACTGAAAAACATGTTTGATTTTTATACTGAAAATTCAATATAAGTGATAAGTAGTTTGTTTTTTTTAAGGGTAAATCGTATTTTAGTCTTCGTAGTTTACCTTAATCTGCGTTTAGTCCACGGTTTTTTGAAATTGTAATTTTTAGTCATTTTGTGACCGAATCCGTTAAAATGACGGATTCTGGCATGTCAGGTGAGTTAAATGATCGTAATGCCCTTGAAGGTTGCTGATACCATTGCAAATACCGTTTTATCATTAATTAAAAATTAAAAACAGATTTAATAATGTATAAAATAAATAAATAAAACAAAACAAAACAAATATATATAGCCATCAGATTATTTTTTTTTATTTAAAAAAATCCATACAAAATTCAACCCAGATTCAGATTCATTCGGGTTCAAACCCAAATTAAAACAAGCCAAACCATCAAACCAAAATCCAAAATCCAGATTCATTATCATCAAGTCAAATCCAAAATTTTAACCATTCGACCGCCAAAATCAAACCCACAAATTAAACCCCAAATGCCATCATCCAAACACACCATCATCGATCATCACCTCCATCATCTACCATCACCATCATTAATCATCAGTATCACCCAAATCCAAACACACCATCAGCTGACACCCACAACCACTTCATTTTCCTCATCATCGACCACCATGAGCCACCGACCCAAACCACATCCAATCACCAGATAAAATCCCCATCACCACTCAAATCCCACTGTTCTCATTTAAGCGACGATGGAGATCGACGAGATCGAAAGAGATATGTTTCTATTGTAGATTAAGAGAGAGATTCAAACGAGTGAACACAGTTTTTTTTTTATGTAGATGAATCGAAGATGAATCGATGATGATGATGATGATGAATCGATGGTGATGACGAATCGATGGTGATGACGAATTGATAATGAAGGTGATGATAATGATGAATCGATGATCGAGAAATGAGAGAGAAAGAAGCAGGTCTGAGGTGAGAGAGAAAGAATCGGTGGTGATTGGTGTGTGAGAGAGAATCACGGTGGTGGTGGATTTAGGTGTGAAATGTGAATGAAAGAAGATGGAGACTGGAGAGAGACACACGAGAGAGATGGTGAGAGTGAAGGAGAGAGAAGAGATTAAAGTTAGGGTTTGTTTTTATTAATTTTGTTTTTTTATTGTTTTTTATTTTTATTATTTAATTAATTTTTATATTTACTTTTATTATTTAATTTAATATATATTTTAAATTAATCTGTAAATTACTATTATACCCTTTGGTTAAATAAGTTTCTAGAACATCTAATGTTATTTTACCTTTTTACCCTCGTTGACCCTGGTTGACTTGACGAAACCCTAACAGAATTGGACGGTAAAGACTCGAATATGTATTGTCAGAGAAAGCATGGACTAAAAGTTACAATTCCAAAAAACCGTGGACTAAACGCAGAATAAGATAAACTATGTAGACTAAAATATAATTTACCTTTTTTTTAATTTACAAATATCTAAAAATAAATACTTTTACATTCATATCATTTCAACTATTATTTATTATATATTTACATTGACTATTTTTTTCTCCAATCTATAATATTCTTGTTTAATTTTTATTTTTTATTGTCTTGTTTCTTTTTTTATTATTTAATTTTGAGAGAATATACCGATAAACTAATAATATTGTCAGTGATGATTTGAATCTTGAACAGTGACTCATTTTACAAAAATAAAAAGGATAACATATCTGTCGTATGTGAATTTTACCAAGCGTATACATCATCGACAAGATGAAGAAAATTGTCAGGTGGACACCCAAATAAGCACTCATGAAAAATCCTACAAAGCATCATTAAAGAGAAGAAAGCCCGAGTAAATAAACAGCATGACAAGACCTACTCGGGATCAACTAAACTATTCCGAATCAATTAAAAGTACTCAGGGTTAGCAAAAAAACATCTTCTACTCGGGCTTAAACGGCGCTACTCGGGACCAACAAGTGTTATTCTTACTCGGGATAAATGCGACCCGAGTAAGAAACTTGGTGCTTAATTCACAGGGATTCAGTCATTAAATACGCGAAGATATCCATCAGGAAGTATCCCAAAGAGAACAGAACACTGAGCTAGAAGAATCCTCAATCAGGAAACAACTTGATTTCACTACAAAGACTACACTCTTATAAGGAAACAAGTCCAAATAAAACTGCACTACTGGAATCCCACTCGATTTCCATAAGAGACTCCGAAACAGAAAATAAGACAAATCAACCTCAAGCAAGTAACCGAATCACAATTAAATGTAAAGATCTTGTATTACTTGTACAAAGCAGATTAGGGTTCTATAAACATATAAATAGACCCATAATCTCGTCTCAAGAAAAAGATATAGGCAATATAGCATACATAACAAGCAACAGAAAAATACAAAGAGAAGATAGAGAGATCGAGAGCTTGTAAATATCATAATTTCATAGTGGATTTTGGCCCGGTTGACCCATCAACCCCCCATGGACGTTTCTCCGGTCATCGAAGTTTTACCACGTAAAACTTGTGTCTTCGTTACTCTCTCTGAATCTCTTTCTCTTTGAATTAATAGCCGAAATCCAATCCTTGTTGGCTTTTCTGATACAATCCAGAAATCGACGTCAACAATTGGCGCTAGAAGGAGGGGCTTGAACCTCCGACCTTGTTAAAAGCGATGGCAGAAAGTAGAAGTAGTTCAAGGAATAGCTAGAAATCACCAGGCGATTTCCATGTTGGCAACACATCACGAGATCCTGCAGCAAACACAGAAAACCAGCCTGCACACCTGGCAGGGATCCAACAAGTGCCTCCAACCAACATAGATCTGAAGCTGCGTTTCCAAGAGGCATTACAGCAATTGGTGACAGACGCAGCAAGGGAAGGGGTTGATCTACTGGCTGCAGGAGCACATACTCCCAATCCTCCACCCGTAAGTCTCCGTTCGGTGGTGGTTGGGCCAGGAATAATTATGCCGAAAACCAGAAGGAACCATTCCCCAATCAACCCGGTTGGACAGGAAACACCTGAAGAGGAACCACCTCACCAGGGGCTGAACCACAATCAAACAGTACGGGCCAGACATCGTAAATATGACCGACGCAGAGGTCGGTCATCATCAGAAGACAGTGATCAACACCATCACAAACGTCATCATGGAGTCACACGAGAGGTCCGGCATCAGAGTGAAGAGTCTGAGAAAAGAATGACGATAACCCATCGGTTTAACCATCGGGGAAGTCCGATGGGAAATAAAGATGTTACAATCCAGAGCCTAACTCGAGAAGTCGAAAATAACAGGCGTCAGATGGAAGCGTTGGTCAGACGTTATGGCTATAACGATCTATCCGACGATGACTCTGACAGTCCATTCACCAGGGAAATTTTACGGACCCCTTTCCCAGAAAGATTCAGGATGCCCGTTGTTGAGCAATTCAAAAAAGATACAGATCCAAAGGAGCACGTTAGACGCTATAAAAGTGCCATGGCTCAATATGCCTGCAGTAACCCCCTATTGTGTCTCAACTTTTCGCAAACACTAGGAGACACAGGGTCAAGATGGTTCGGGAGATTACCCCCGGCGAGCATCGAAAATTTCAGCGAACAGAGCAGAAGCTTCTCAAGGGAATTTCTAAGCAATGTTCATAGGAAAAAGTCGGTGGCCTACCTCTCTCAAATAAAGCAGGGGAAGGACGAGTCATTAAAGAAATACTTAGGCCGATTCGGCCAAGCAGTATCAGAAATTGGCAGTACAAACGATGAAGCAATTATTGCTGTTTTCACCAATAACTTGCAGAATGGACGGCTATCCTTTGATTTGAGAAGAGCACGGCTGATCAGGTATGTTGACATGATGGATATGGCAGGAGGATACGCACCAGCCGAAGAAGAAGAGTTAGCTACAGGAGGGAGCTATATGCACGGAGGAAAGCCTGAACAGAAGGATGCTGAATTCAAGAGGCAGAATCAAAAGGGAAAGCTAAAAGGGAACGACAAGGATGAGGGTAATAGGAGTAATGCCGAACAGTCCACAGATAAATGCCGAGGCAGATACACCAATTACACCCCTCTTCGGAAAAAACAAGAAGAAATTCTAGCCATCATAGAAGAGAAGAATATGGTGCAAGAACCGCGGAGACAGTCTCAGATTGCCCGGAAGGATACAACCAAGTATTGCAGGATTCATAAGGAAACCGGGCATGAGACTTCAAAGTGTTACCAGCTCAGAGATTACATAGAGACTCTCATTCGGGAAGGGCATTTGCGGGATATAATCTTAAAAAAAGATGAGAAATCAGAAGCTAAGAAGGAAGTTAAAGTTGATCATTCTTGACGAAATCAAAAGGCCAGTCCCGAAGCCAATCAAGTAATACATACAATTTTTGGAGGACCCTCTACTGGGAGAATCAACCGAGAACAAACTCAGGAAATCAGAGAAGCAATAGAAGCAAGGAATAATTTCGACGTAAACTCGGTTGAGCCAGACCCGAAAAGGGTAAATAGTCTTTGCTGAGGCAGATTCTCATGACGTTGATGTTTGGCCTAATGACGCTTTGGTTATAAGTGCCCGGATTGGCCATAGGGAAGTCCGGAGAATTTTAATAGATAATGGGAGTTCAGCAGACATCCAAGTGTGGCCGTATACGACCAGCTAAGACTAGACCGAAAAGATTTACAGCCTTTCCATACTCCATTAAGAGGGTTTGGAGGGATAGAGGTCAGGTCACTCGGGACGGTAAAACTACCCGTAAAGATTGGAACGGCACTATGCCAGAGGACTGTCCTGCTCGACTTCGTGGTAGTTGATTTGGACAATTGGCCGTATAATGCATTATTGGGTCGGCCATTCTTGAATAAAACAAGAGCCGTGACAGCCACTTATGCATTAATGATCAAGTTCCCAACAGAACAAGGGGTTGGGATAGTCAAGGGATCCTAAGAGATGGCCCGAAGAGCAAACCTGTCAGTATACAAAGACAAGCATGATGCTGAACAAGTGTGCACCATAATGCAGCCAAATCAGTGTAAAGAGTCCTTGTTATTCGAACTGGATCCGAGGGAGGACTCGAATGAATCCAAAACAGAATTGGTTGAAGAATTATTACTTAAAGAAGACGAACCGGATAAGAAAATCAAGATCGGGGCTAACTTGGATGGAAAAGTCAAGCAAGACCTAACCAATATGCTTAGAGAGTACAAAGATGTGTTCGCTTGGAGTCACGAAGATATGATCGGAATAGATGCCCGAGTAATATCCCACCACCTCGCAGTTAACCCGAATGCAAAACCGGTAATACAAAAGAGAAGATCGTTCAATCCTGAAAGAAGTCAAGCAATCAAACAAGAGGTGGAAAAGCTACTGGCAACTGGATCAATCAGAGAAGTCAGCTACCCTTAGTGGGTCGCCAACGTAGTCCTCGTCCAAAAGAAAAATGGACAATGGAGGATGTGCGTAGATTTCACGGATCTGAACAAGGCATGTCCAAAGGATAGCTTCCCACTTCCAAGGATAGACCATCTGGTGGATGCCACAGCAGGTCATAAATTGCTCAGCTTTATGGACGCTTACTCGGGGTACAATCATATCCGGATGAGCAAAGCTGATGAAGAAAAAACAGCTTTCATAACGGATCAGGGTTTATATTGCTACACAGTAATGCCCTTCGGTTTAAAAAATGCAGGTGCTACGTATCAAAGGTTGGTCAATAAAATCTTCACTCGGTAAATAGGAAGGAACATGGAAGTGTACATTGATGACATGTTGACTAAAAGTGTCTCGGCAGATGAGCATGCCCAGGACCTCCGAGAGACATTTGATGTCCTAAGAAGATACCAGATGAAATTAAACCCGAACAAATGTTTATTCAGAGTCCCTTTGGGAAAATTCTTAGGTTTTCAAGTCCACCAAAGAGGAATCAAAGTTAATCCCGAGAAGATCCAGGCCTTGCAAAAAATGACCTCACCCAAAACATTGAAAGAAGTACAATGCTTAACAGGGTGTTTAGCTTCCTTGGGAAGATTCATCTCGAGGGCTACAGACAGGTGCGCACCCTTTTTCAAGATAATCAAAAAAAGGAAATGACTCGAGTGGAATAAAGAGTGCGAGCAGGCATTCTTAAAAATAAAAGAGTATTTGGGACAGACACCAGTTCTCTCAAAACCGTAAAAAGGGGAAATACTTCAACTGTATCTGTCAATAACCGAGCTTGCAGTAAGTTCAGTCTTAGTCAGAACAGAAGATGGAGTGCAGAAACCAGTGTATTATACCAGCAAGGCACTCTTACCAGCTGAGACCAGGTACTCACAGGCAGAGAAGATGGCCTTAGCATTGGTTTCAGCAGCAAAAAAGCCGAGACCATACTTTCAGGCTCATACAATCCAGGTTCTCACCAATTACCCATTAAGACAAATTTTACAAAAGCCGGAAATATCAGGAAGACTTACCAAATGGGCAATCGAGCTAAGTGAATTCGATATTCATTATGTCCCCAGAACCTCCCTCAAAGGACAAGCTGTGGCAGACTTCATAGCCGAGTTCACAGAACCAAACCTGAAAGTAAAAAGACTGTTGGATAAAAGTTTCCCATGGAAACTGTATGTTGATGGTTCTTCAAACACTCATGGCAGCGGAGCAGGTATCGTAGTTCGCACCCCAGATGGAGATGATGTTGAATGTACCATGAGATTTGATTTCAAAGCAACCAATAATTAAGCCGAGTACGAGGCATTATTAGATGGACTCAGAGTCTGCATAGCTCTTGGGGCAGATGAAGTTGAGATATTTAGCGATTCACAGGTAGTTGTCAACCAGGTTATGACGAGTACCGGGCCAAAGATGAAGGTATGATAGCCTACCGTGACATCGCGAAACAGCTCCTCCAAAAATTTAAAGAATACAAGATCGCTCAGATCCCCAGGGAAGAAAATGAAAAGGCTGACGCATTGTCTAAATTAGCGTAAGCAACAACCACAATCAGACCATAGACCATTCCGGTTGCACACCTCCTTAAACCGAGTACAGCTGAACCTAAGCATTTGGAAATTTTAGAAGTCCGAACACCGCAAGACGGTTGGATGGTCCAGCTAAGAACTGGAAGAAGGCGTGCTCCCAGAAGATCCGGTACTAGCAAAGCGCATCAGGTATCGATCTGCTAGGTATACCGTGATCGGAGGAGAATTATACAGAAAGGGGTTTTACCGAGCTCTCCAGAGATGTGTACCGGAAGAAGATGCACATCGAATACTTCAAGAGATCCACGAAGGAGTTTGCGAAAACCACACTGGGGGTAGAAGTCTAGCGCATAAGGTGCTCAAGCAAGGCTATTACTGGCCTACGTTTTTCTCAGATGCACAACAGTGGTCGGAAATATGCAATACCTGTTAAAGGATTGATAACGATATCCGACAACCCCCAGAAAAGCTCAGAAACCTCACTGCCCTATGGCCATTCGCCATGTGGGGCCTAGACCTGATCGGCCCAATGCAAGCTGGGACAAGGGGTGGAGCAAAGCACACCATAATAGCTGTCGATTATTTCACAAAATGGGAAGAAGCTGAAGCGCTAGTGCATATCACAGAAGCCAACACCATAAATTTTGTAAAGAAGAACATACTTTATAGGTTTGGAGTTCCGGACACTATAATCACCGACAATGGCACCCAGTTTGATAACCAAAAGTTCAGATAGTTGTGCGAGAAGTATCAGATTGCTAACTACTATGCGACACCAGCTCATCCTCAAACAAACGGGCAAGTAGAAGTAGTAAATAAAATTATCAAGCACACCATCAAAGCAAAGTTGGATGCCAAAAAAGGAAGCTGGGTTGAAAGGCTTCCTGAAGTATTATGAGCATACGGGATGACAACAAGGACTTCAACAGGAGAAACTCCGTTCACCTTAGCGTTCGGAACAGAAGTTGTCATCCCCGTAGAAATATCGTATACGTCACCCCGGGTCAGGCTATACAATAAAGAGCAAAATATTGATATGCTACTACAAAGTTTGGATGAGCTAGAAGAAAAAAGGGAGAAGTCACGAATAAGAAATACAGTATATCAACAAAGAGTGACTCGCCACTACAATTCTCGTGTTCGGATCAGGAAATTCCATCTTGGAGACCTAGTGCTCAGGAGGGTATCACTAAACACGAAAAATAAAGCTGCAGGTTCCCTGACAGTTAAATGGGAGTGCCCGTACAAGGTTGAGGGAATAGCTGGCTATGGAGCATATTGGATTGCACGACCCAACAGAGGGGTTTTACCTCGACCATGCAACGCTCAATATCTAAAGATTTTCTATCCTTAACTTGTTTTTCCTTTTTGTTTTCTTAGTCAGGGCTTTAGTTGCGATAAATGTTAGCTATGGAATTTAAATGTGTTGATATTGCAGTGATAAGTAAAAATTATTCGGGAATTCCGAAAAGAAGCATATGATAATAAGAGCATATGGAAGAGCATGATAATAAGAACATGCAAATAGAATACTCGGGACCATCAAATCCCGAATGGGCGGAGAAGCTCGAAGGAGCATGCCAGCCGAGCAAGGTCAAATCGACCTTAGCAAAAAGGCTAACCCGGTGCACCAGACTCTGGAAAAATGCTAGGGACGCTATCGGAAGAAGTTTCGGTGAAATGCGTAGCTGTGTTGAGCAATCTTAAAGAGAGCTCAACGATTCGACAAACCGTTACGCAAAGAAACTGGGGAGACGTCCATGGTATTGCGTAAGGACTCGAACATATGATCATGGTGAGCCTTGATGTAATGTTCGGGTAGCAACCGGGTATGAAACGCAGGTGTAAATTTGTCTGTTTCAAGATGACTCTGTTAATAATAAATAGTCAGTTTAATAAGATACTTGACAATTGAAGTCATTCGGGTAACAACCGGTTTAATAAGATACTCGGTAAAATTACCTGAACAACGAAGAAGCCAGTTTAATAAGATACTTGACAATTGAAGTCATTTGGGTAACAACCGGTTTAATAAGATACTCGGTAAAATTACCTGAACAACAAAGAAGCCAGTTTAATAAGATACTTGGCAATTGAAGTCATTCGGGTAACAACCGGTTTAATAAGATACTCGGTTAAAGTTACCTAAACAACGAAGAATCCAGTTTAATAAGATACTTGGCAATTGAAGTCATTCGGGTAACAACCGGTTTAATAAGATACTCGGTTAAGTTACCTGAACATCAGCAAGTTTAATACAGCACTCGGCAACAATCAGCAATAAACAGATCAAGACCATTCAATTCAGAATAAAATAGAATTTAATTGCTCTAAAAAAGAATGGTTACAGTTCAAAGAACCTTACAAAAAAAATATAAAGGAATCTTCTACAAATTTACAAAAGTCAAGGCTGAGAGGATTTCAGCCTTTGCCGATATTTGGGTCTGGCACCATCTCGTATTCACAGAGCAGGCTTTCGTTAGACAGCCAAACAATAGGGTCGACGGTATCATCCATCCACTGACTGTAATCCTCACCCGGGACCGGCCCGACATCTGGGACCACACCCTCGACCGACTCTTGACTGGCGTAAAAGGTCGAGAGAGAATGCTCAGACGATATCTCTAAATGCATGGGATGAGGCTCTTTGCCTTGACTACGGTAGTGGGCTCTCCATTCCTTCATCTGAGTCGAAGGGACTCCAAGGACCGGTCTACGTGGTGTTTGATTGACAACTCCCAATTAGCTCGGGCCTTCTCAATCGCCCTATTCATGACTTTGAAAAATTCACCGGTCGAAACTAGCCCTCGTTGAAATTTCCGAAGAAGTAGGGCATCGTAAGCAAGGGATCTTTTAAAACGATCCACCCCTTGGACTTCAAGTTCCAACCTGGCCTCTCGGGATAGGGATTCAACTGTCAACACTGGGCGCTCCAAATCTTCGATTTTTTGGTCATACGCCGACCTCAACTGCTCCGCCTCCTGCTCGTCCTTAAGCATGGATTCTTCAGCAGAAGATAGAAGATTTTGAAGTGATGCAACCTTCTCCTCTGCCAAATATGCCTTTTCCTCGGCTTCAACCTGTTTCGCCAGACAATGGTCAGTGAATATTTGTACAGAGTCGACCTCTTGCTGATAAGCCGCTTCGGCCCTTCTCACAACCCTTCTCACTTTCCTTCAGCTGAGCCTCAAGACGCCTTATTCAATCAGTTTGATGTTGCTGCGTCTGAATTAGCTCAGCAAATTCGGCCACCATCTGCAAGAGAATACGATTAGAAATCTGACAGAAGCAAAACAATAACAGAGTCGGATTTAACTTACATAAGATGCACCGTTGAAAACATTTTGAAGACGTTCTGTCAGGGAACCATCCCGAAAGCCGCTCCAGCGGTCTTCTGCTATGAAAGCCCGAACGGAGGACATCTCCCGTAGCATATCCTGGGGAGAAAGGAATAAAGGAATCCCCGAGGGTACATCTCCCAGATTTCTAACCTTGGGGGCAAGAGAAGCCCTGTTCGGTTCTAAGGATGGAGAAGGATTAGAAGGAACCCCCGAAGGTTCAGCCCCCATATCTCCAACCTCGGGGGTAGAAGAAGCTCTATTCGGTTCTGAAGCGGCCGCATCTACTGATGCTCTAGCGCCAACACTCGGGGCAGTCTCATCCGTAATATCTTCATCACTGGAGTCGATAAATGAGACTACCCGGAAGTTAAGGTCAGCGGCAGGATCTTCCTGCGGATCGTCCCGGAAAGACTCAAAGAATTCGGCACCTGCGGGCACTTGATCCATTAGGACGTTACCACTATCGCCGGCTTAAAACCGACCAACAGGCTCTTCATCTGAACCTTCACATCGCCTATCCCTATTATCATGAAGTTGGGTATCGGTTGGCTCACTTTGGCCACTTGGACCAGCAGACTCCTGAGCAGACGGCTGGGCCCCTGATGAACGTATTCGGGGATATGTTCCTCAGCAACGTCAGTTTCCTCATCAGACTCGGGCAGAGCAATGCCTTTATCGCCCTGACGCGAAGCTTCTTTTCGGCTCACCTGTAAAATAGACTTCACCTGACGAGCCTGAAGATCGCTGACGACTTCTGTATCGAACACTAAAGGGGGGGGGGGGGGGGGGGGGGGGTAATTCATCACGAAACGAAAAGCTTCCAAGTACAGTAGGAAGGATGCCGGATCACTTACATCTCCGGCGATGGCCCGAAATCTGTCTAAAGAAGCCAAGCCTTATTATATCCTCCTCTTTAAAAATGTAGCTCTTGCTCCTCTTCTCCAAAGTACGAACAGCTGCCCGAGTCAGCTTCTTCAGCTCATCATCGCTGTAATCAATTACTTTCTTGTTCCACACCTCGGGGGAACAGAAGAAACTGGGAACTCTCGGCACCATTCGGGAATCCCCATATCCAATAGTGACATTAAGCCCGAGAGCCTCTCCAGTGAAAAACCAACTGTTCTTCCAGTACTTGTTGGATATGGGGAATCCCCATACAAAACCCCTCTTTTTGGGGTCATCAGAGGTTTCGACCTCCCGATTCACCTTCGCTCCCTCGGGGATCCAGCCATCCGATGGAGTAGATGTAAAAAAATAAGTCCCCGTCTTGTTAACTTGCCTCAGCGTGAAGAAATGCCTGATTTCATTCGGGGAGGGTGGCGAAAGGTTCATCCTACTAAACATATGCCACATGCACATCAAGATTTTATAACTATTCGGGGCCAACTGAGCTGGGGCTATCCCTGCTTCAGCTAAAAACCAGGAAATGAACGGCTGAAAGGGAAGTGTGACGCCGCAGCAAAGCATGGATCTATAAATCGCTACCATACCCTCAGGAGGATTCCATACAGCTCTATTTCCCGCAGGAGCCAGAATAACCCAGTCGGGCAGGTCAAATCTGGAGCGATACTTCTCTATTTCAGTAGGCCCGACAACATTCGGTTCGGTATCGAACCCACATGGACGTTCGACAGTATACGTAAGGTGAGACGCCCTAGATGCCTCTTCAACATTCTCATTGACAGCATGCTTTCTGATCAGAACGCTGCCTGAGCTGTGCTTGCGTACTTGACTTTTGCTCTGATGTTTACCTATCCTTCGCAAAGGTACCCTGTGATTAGAAACATCAGATTCAGAACTGGATGAAGAATCAGAACTGGACATAGAAAATTCAACATCAGGGTAAAGCCCCGAAATATCCTAAAAATGGAGGTTCTCCATTAGGGATTTCCCCGAGTAACCTACGAATACAGGAAACCAATTGGAAATTTCCCTGATCTAGTTCATCAAGAGCAACGTTAAAAAGATGATGACGGGAAGATGGGTCCATCGTTACTAACCTTGAATAGGAAAACTGGCATAAAATCTTCTATGGAGAGAGATTCGCTACAAAGATAGGGCTGAAAAAATCTCTGGTTTTCTAAAAAAAAAAATCAGAATGATCCAATGTTTACTCACAGTGAAGATTTAAAGAAAATAGCAGCACAAAACCCTAGAACTTCGAGGCAGATGAAAAATGATGAACTTAGATGACAAGCGGCACTCGAGGAAACAAGTGAGTCGTTTTCTCATAAATGATATCGTATAACGAAGAGGCAAAATGACACGTGTCGAGAAAAGAACTAGCGTTTGACTTTAAATATCGAAACGTCGCCGTCCAAAGATCTCGCGTGAGGCAACGAATCGAATTAGTAAGGTCACCATTAAAACACTCCATCATGATAAGACGGTTACTCTGGCACAAATAAAGTTGTGATGATTAAAATACCCTTGCCCGAAACAAAATTTCATTCGGTAAAAATATTTTAAGGGGGTATTGTCGTATGTGAATTTTACCAAGCGTATACGTCATCGACAAGATGGAGAAAATTGTCAGGTGGACACCCAAATAAGCACTCATGAAAAATCCTACAAGGCATCATTAAAGAGAAGAAAGCCCGAGTAAATAAACAGTATGGCAAGACCTACTCGAGATCAATTAAACTATTCAGAATCAATTAAAAGTACTCAGGGTTAGCAAAAAAACATCTTCTACTCGGGCTTAAACGGCTCTACTCGGGACCAACAAGTTTTATTCTTACTCGGGATAAATGCGATCCGAGTAAGAAACTTGGTGCTTAATTCACAGGGATTCAGTCATTAAATACGCGAAGATATCCATCAGGAAGAATCTCAAAGGGAACAGAATACTGAGCTAGAAGAATCCTCAATCAGGAAACAACTTGATTTCACTACAAAGACTACACTCTTATAAGGAAACAAGTTCAAATAAAACTGCACTACTGGAATCCCACTCGATTTCCATAAGAGGCTCCAAAACAGGAAAGAAGACAAATCAACCTCAAGCAAGTAACCGAATCACAATTAAATGTAAAGATCTTGTATTACTTGTACAAAGCAGATTAGGGTTCTATAAACATATAAATAGACCCATAATCTCGTCCCAAGAAAAAGATATAGACAATATAGCATACAGAACAAGCAACAGAAAAATACAGAGAGAAGAAAGATAGATCGAGAGCTTGTAAACATCATAATTTCATAGTAGATTTTGCCCCGGTTGACCCATTAACCCCCCGTTGACGTTTCTTTGGTCATCGGAGTTTTACCACGTAAAACTTGTGTCTTCGTTACTCTCTCTGAATCTCTTTCTCTTTGAATTAATAACCGAAATCCAATCCTTGTTGGTTTTTCTGATACAATCCAGAAATCGACGTAAACAATATTAAAGTTTAAATTTTGGATATAGAAATAATTTTATTATAGGTTATTTAAGTAAACAAAAATTAAGAAAAAATATGTACAAAAGACATTGCATGGTGGCATTAGAGTCACCTAACAAAAGTTAATATCGTTAGGGTTGTAGAAAAACATAAAATTAAAAAAGCAAAAGAGGGAAAAACGATTATATTATATAAAAATATATTTAAAGACTACCCATTTTAAAAAGATCTTTCAAACATATTACAGTTCCTTCATACAAAGAAAAGAAAATACTATTAAAAAAAAAAAAAAAACCTAGTTCAAAGAAAAGAAAGAAATAGAAAAAACACATAGATAGGCAACAAAATAATCAGAACCGTCCATCTTGGATCTAAGGGTTGAAGCGGAGCTTATCACGGGTTTCATCGAGACGGTTAATCATGTAGAGAGCGTTACTTGTAACCCTAGCTACATTAGTGATCTTCTTCTTGACATCAATCTTAACTCTGCCGTCGACGTCTTCAAACCCATCGAGACATGTGTCTTCGTTCGTCAAAGCCGCACTAGCCCAAGTCTCGGCATTACTCATCTGCCACCTAAACGTCTCGCCTCTCAAATGCTTGAGCTCACTCAGTGTCTTGCCCAGCTCCTCCACCGAGTCAGAAAGTTGCTCCACGCAGTCACTCAGCGCGACTCGCTCTCTTTTGTTTGTCCCTTTGTTGACGCTAGAGGAGACTTGTGTCAGGTACTTGGACACTTTTCTGGCTCGAGAGAGGCTGACTTTCACGGCTGCTTGTGCCAGGTCGCGATGGGTCTTCGCGGGTCCCTTGTAAGAGGAGAGTGTGCGGATGCAAATGGTCGGATAATTGGCGTGCAAGCATGATGAGTGGACCAGATCTCCCGTCTCATCGTTGTTGTTTTTGGTGGCGGAGCAGGAGATTAGCCAGAAGGAGAAGAACACAACTGTGAGGAAAAATAGTAGCGGGTTGTTAGACATTGTTGATGACTGAGAGATCTGGGAAAATAAAAATTAGAAGAGGAAGATGAGCAGTGGAGCAGTGAAGAGTGTCGCCAAACAGACTGGATGGTTTGTTTTATAGGGGTGGGTGAGTCATGGGTTCGTGATATATATTTTTTATTTTAAGATTTTGCCCTTTATTTTTTATCACTTCTATATGGTTTTTGTTGTGATTTGATTGAATTTTTAAGGGTATTTTGGTAAACAAAAAAATGGTGTTCAGTAAGGAAAAGTAAATGCACCGCCGATTATAGAAAGCCTAGCCAACGGAAAGCACAGCACAAAATTTATTGGCTGAAATTTGCAAGCCTCTGCATTTTGATGTTAAAAACGTGACCATCTTTCTCCAATATTGTCATTAACAGTGAAACCATCCGATGAGATTGTACTAAATTATAGTTTAATAATATATACTTATGTTCTCAAGATAAATGGTGGGTTCTCGTTGGGGCGGTCTTAACCACCGAAGATTTTCTCAAAAGAGAAAAAGAGGGCACTGATGGTTGGGAATCTGATTGGTGACGACGAATATGGAATCCTACAGAGATTGGGCCGTGTTACAAGTAAATAATTGAATGCAATCTGAACCGAAAACAAAAAAGGGTTTCTTTGGTCCCATCCTCGGGCATTATTAGCCATTGAAGCTATACAACAGAGCATGTGCCATAAACAGGGTTGCAGGGCGTGACATATACCCCACCATGCTTTTGCTGCTATACGAGATAGAGAGAATCACACTACGGTAAAAACAAACAGTGTTGCCTTGTCAATTCATTATCTTAAATGATTCCTACGTTTCGTTTTTTTACCTTTGATGTCAGTCCACGCATATTTATTAACATGTTTTGTTAGATTATTAGATTTGATTTCTTCTCAACAACGTTGCCGAGAGTAGATATGTTACTGTGATGGATCTTCGCAGCTAAGGTAAGAGATCTAATAAATTTATATGAATATGAGTATATGACAGTGCATGGTTTCACCTAATTCGAAGACTTTTTTTTTTTTTCTAGCACAATTTAAGTTTTCCAAGTCCATGGACCATGGAGGAAAATCGGCCGGTGCCTTTCAAGAAATTATTGATTTTGATTTCCTAGTTTCTGCTTCAACTGCTCCATGACGGGCTGTTTTGCAATTCTTACCAAAACGATGAAAACGGAAATAAAAAATCATACGTCAGCAAATTAATTACCACCAAATGCTAATTATTACTCGATCGAATACTGGTTCCATTAATAGATACTTATTGATTAGATAGTTTGTATTCCAGCACATATCATAGTCTAATGGAGCAATTTCTTGGACCAGTCTAATCCATTGCTCGACTTTATGTATCTAACTACCGTAAATAAACCGTATTTCATATCTTCTTATAATATACTATTTATAATGTGTATACAGTTTTTTCTCTGGTATTGATATTTTGTTATAGATATATAAATTATATATATATATATATATATATAATGTTTGATCCAACAAATTCCTAAATCTTGACATGACCCGACCATTCAATGTTATAATTTATTTTCAGTTTGTAATATTTTTTTAAAGTGACCAATAAATCCTTTAATTGTAAAATATAATTACTATCAATTGTCTAAAGTTCCTAACCTAATAATCTATCAACATTGTAGAACAATGTACGATGTTTAATTGGTCACCGTTATGGGAGAAAAGTGTGTCATACGGCACTGTTATTAAAAACAAAATTTACTTTTTTAACCTTTTGTAGTTCCTCTTACTTGTACTTGTGGAATTGTGAAGCACATTTTTTTGTTGTTGATCATATGTTGAATTTTGTTCGTCTAGGAGGGTCGACAAATTTGTTAGGATGACGTTTGTTCCCGTCGTTCGTATTGATTCGACATAATTGTATGAGGGTAGGTCGACCTCTACTCTTGTCTGATGAGTTGAGTATTGAGTATTGAGATTCATCGGAGAGGGCGTTTGAGCCATTTCGTCTGACGTATATTCCTGTAAATTTATTAGTTTTGCAAAAATAATTGTCGAGCCCCACGGTGGGTGTCAAATTGTAGAACCAGAAAATCCTACGGTCAAAATTGTAGAGTTTGGAACACCAACAAGTCTACTCAACACCCATGTTAGGTAATTTATGAACAAATTCAATAATTTAAATAAAGGAATAAACAATGTAGATTCTAAAGCAAACCGTAGATAAGGCTTGTCGAGCCATGGGTGATGTCATTTGAAGAGCCTTATGTTCGCTTTGGCTGAGCGTGGAGAGTATTTGAGATGAGGTTCCGGTGGTCGGAATATTGAATTGAGAGAGTGATAATTTTATCACTTGATTTCTCTTGAGTTGGGAATGATGAGACCGAATCCTCCCCCTCTCTTGGAGAGAAGGGTGCTATTTATAATGTTTGTAGTTTAAACCCTCAAGTGAGGTCTCTTTAGTCGGTCATTACTATCCATAATTCTTTCTTGATTTTATGGGACTCCATAAATGTCATTCAGAGCCAACTGAATTGACAGTTACAATTGCTTTGTAACTGAATGACTTGGTCAACTAGTAATCAAGTCGGCTGGTGACTTGAGTTTGGGTCATGGGTCGGACCCTTGGGCTTGGACTTTCGTATTGGGCCTAGGGTCTATTTTTATTTGTGTTATTTTTGACTACTACATCGATCACCAACAAGACAAGTTTGTGCAAGGTGAAAACCTCCATTAACTAACAAAACTCCAAGTATGAGATGGTAAGAGATTTCAATCCGTTTCCATTATTTTATGAAGTTATCACTGATAATAAAAAATATTAATAATATTAAACTAAATTAGTGCTATTGTCATGGTTTAGTTGTAAATGTTTTTTTGACTTGCATGCATTCAATTGCATTGACATTATTATCCCAAAAAAAAGTGATTTTATTTATTAATATTTTTTCTACTTCCATAATTTCAAAACAACACTTTATTTTTATTTTTATTGCTTTTTTTTAGCTTTTTTAGTTTTTACAATTTGATGAACCGTAAATAACAATAACTTGTATGTCTTGTTAATTGCTCACCTTATCATGTCATGTATATTTTTAAATGGTCAAGCATATGGATTTCAAGTCAAAAACCATTACATCGAACTAGACCGAACCGAATAAATATAATTTGGTATGGTCTGATCTGAAAAAATAATAGTCAAATCTGGTTCTATTTTTTAAAAGACCAATTTTTTTGGTTTGATCCGGTTCTACCCTACTTTTTCCTCCCTCTGGCTCCTCTTGCTCTCACGTCTCAATTTCAACGAATAACAGAAAAGGGGAAGGAAAAATTTATTATTATTTTTCATTTTTTAAAATAAAATATAAACAAGTCTTGTTGGTTGAGAATTGATTAGCAGTAAACTAGTCGGTACCCGTACTTTACACGTGCACAGACATATTTCCTCAAACAAATAAATGATATCAATAGTTTTTTGATATTTAAAATTGATTTTTTGTTGTGCCATTATAAAAAATCTTGAAAAATATTCTAAATTTTGATAGGTGAATCTCTATTGTGATTAAAGTTAAAGTGAAAATGAGTGATAAAGATTATTTTTTACTTCCTCGTTCTATCCACGTATAGTGTTCAGTAAACATTAATTTCAAGTACTTCAATACTTTAAGACAAAATAATTTATAAATACATACGTTCAACTATTAAAGCTGTTTAATAATTCATATCTAACAAAATACTAAAAAGATATTTTCATTAACATAAAACTTAAGAGTTGAAAATAATATTCAACTTTAACTCTGCACTGTCTATTTCAATATCTGCATCCTTTATAAAAAAATTAAAAAAACAGATTTAAAAGAAACAAATTTGTGGAATAAAAAAATATTATATTTGATAAAGCTGTCAAGATAGAAGAGTTTCAAGTAGCTATTTCCTACTTTAAGATTAGTCACAATATAGAAAGCTGACAAATTCAACAAATTTAACTAATAAGGCCAATCATTTTGGTATTGAATAATTAAAAAGTTTATCTCGTCAATGGAAGTCAAATGATTAATATTAGTATGGAGTATAATCGAAAGAGTAAAAAAATTCCCAACTTCAACGCCAAGCTTCCATTGTTTCAAATAATAAGAAAAAAAAAAACATCAGTCTTCCTCGCATAGAGCCATAGACTGTGCAAGAACAAAAATAAAATACGATATCAAACCCAAAAATATATACACACTACTGATCATCATTTAAAACAAAAATTTATATATATATATAATCAACATCTTCCTCAACTTCCTCCCTGTTTAATCTATAAAATCCATCTGAAGAATTTAATAGAGATTTTAAATTTATAAAATATGGACTTAAAAATGGAGGGTTGTTTTAATTTAAATTTTTAAATATTATATATAGATTAATAGAAGGAATATTGCATAAAAGGAATATAAAATGTCATGTGAAAAATAGAAGTAATTTATATACCATAATAAGGGCCATAAAGGGATATCGATATAGGGTTTAAAAATTAAATGACACTTTTTAGAGATAGCATTTCGATACTGTCACTCTTTAATAACTTATGTTTAAAATACACATATTATTGTGAATAGACAAAAATACCCCCAATAGTTGTTCCACATCAGATTTCTTTAATTTATTTTCAGTGACAATTGTGAAGTAGAGAGAGAAAGTCTCGTTGAAACCTAGACAATCATTCGAACGGTGACATAGTGGTACTATACAGACACATTCGGGGGTCGAGCTGTCCGGTCAGCTCGCGGGGGGCAGCGGGTAGCGCCCCCAGAGCTTTTTTTTTATTTGATCTGTTGTGTGTTGACGAAGATGAATATCTGAGTTTTTGAGACTTTTCAAAACATTTCCGAGTTTTTTGAACCAAATACGAGTTTTTTTGAAACACGTTTGAGTTTTTTTTTTCAAATCTCTGAATTTTTTTTTAAAGCTCCAAGCTTTTTTTTTCGAAACATTTTCGAGCTTTTTTGAACCAAATCCGAGCTTTTTTGAAACACGTCAGAGATTTTTTTAAAAACTTTGTGTTTTTTTTAAAGCTTCGAGCTTTTTTTTCAAAGCCCCGAGTTTTTTTTTCAAATCTCCAAGCTTTTTTGAAATATGTCCTAGCTTTTTGTTTAGGAAAATTATGTTTATTTAACTTTGAATCTCCGAGACTTTTGAAACATGTCCGAGCTTTTTTGAACCAAATCTGAGACTTTTTGAAAAACATCCGAACTTTTTCTTTATGAATATTAGGTTTCTTATAAACTTTGTAGTGTCCGAGTTTTTTTTTTTCAAAGCTCCGAGTTTTTTTTTCGAAGCTCCGAGCTTTTTCTTTCGTAGCTCCAAGTTTTTTTTTCCAAAGCTTTGAGCTTTTTTAAAATACATCATAGCTATTTGTTTAGGAAAATTAGGTTTGTTTAACTTTGAATCTCCGAGACTTTTTGAAACCTGTCCGAGCTTTTTCTTACCAAATCCGAGACTTTTTGAAACACATCCGAGCTTTTTCTTTAGGAATATTAGGTTTGTTATAAACTTTGTAGTGTTCGAGTTTTTTTTTAAAGCCCCGAGCTTTTTTTTTTTAAGCTCAATTTTTTTTTCAAAACTCCGAGCTTTTTTGAAACACGTCATAGCTTTTTGTTTAAGAAAATTAGATTTGTTTAACTTTGAATCACCGAGACATTTTGAAACGTGACTGAGATTTTTTGAACCAAATCCGAGACTTTTTGAAACACATCCGAGCTTTTTCTTTAGGAATATTAGGTTTGTTATAAACTTTGTAAAGTTCGAGTTTTTTTTTTCAAAGCTCTGAATTTTTTTTTTCAAAGCTCCGAGCTTTTTTGAAACACGTCATAACTTTTTGTTTAGGAAAATTAGGTTTGTTTAACTTTGAATCTCCGAGCTTTTTTGAACCAAATTTGAGACTTTTTGAAACACATCCTAGCTTTTTCTTTAGGAATATTAGGTTTGTTAAACTTTGTAGTGTCCGAGCTTTTTTTAAAAGCTTTGAGTTTTTTTTTTCAAAGCTCCAAGCTTTTTAAAACTCTGTCCGAGACTTTTTCAATGGGTCGTGTTTTTTAAAACAGTGTCCAAGCCTTTTTCTTATAATGCCCGAGACTTTTTATTTACTTTTCGAGCCTTTTACAGTATACTGTGCTAAAACATATCGACTTCAGACAAAATGTAGATCGATTTTCAGATAAGTTTCTTGGAGAGAGCAAGAGGCGTTACTGCTTTCGGTGATCAAAGTGTAGAGATGGAAGTATAAAGATTAAAGAGAATTAAAAATTGATTATTTAAAGGCAATATGGATAGTTCACCATATAAGGTGTCTTTTAAACTTAACTTATTAAATCGGTGATATCACTGCTGTCGTATATAAATTTTATTAGACGTACACGTCATTGACAAAGAGGATAGAATTGCCAGGTGGACATTTGAATAAGCGTTCAGAAAGTATCCTGCAAGACATCACCAAAGAAGAGAAGCCCGAGTAAACAAGTATTGAACAAAACCTAATCGGGGTCAACTGACGTCATATACTACTCGGGGTCAGTTAGCGACGCTCGGGGTTAGCTAATATCATGTTCTACTCGGGATCAGATGACGTCATTCGAGACCAGCTAATATCATGTTCTACTCGGGACAAACATGAAGAAAACCGAATAAAGAAACCCAGTGCATAACTCGGACACGAATCAGAGTCGTTAAAATACGTAGATATCCATATCAAAGAAGAATTCCAAGAAGAATTCCAAGAAGAATAGAATATCAAACAGAAAGGGTTCCAAATCAGGCAACAATTTTATTCCTTCAAAAAGACTTCGCCTTTATAAGGAAATAAGTCCTAACTGGACTATATCATTAAAGTCCCATTCGATCTCTATACAAGTCTCCGAAATAGGAAAGAAGACATACTACTTCGAACAAGTAATCAATCATAATTAAATACAGAGATCTTTTGTTACTTGTACAAAGAGGATTAGGGTTCTATGAACATATAAATAGACCCATAATCTCGTCACCAAAAATATGTAGAAAACATATAGAAAAATACAGAGAGAAAAAGAGAGATCGAGAGTTGTAAATCTTTTCAGTAGTGGATTTTGGCTCGGTTGATTATTCAGTCACCCGTGGACGTTTCTCAGGTCATCGAAGTTTTACCACGTAAAACTTGCGTCCGATTACTGTCTTTCTCTTTCTCTTTCTCTTTCTCTTTGAAATCACAGCTAAAATATAATATTGTTGACTTTTTCCCATACATCCAGAAATCAACGTTAACAATTGGCGCTAGAAGGAGGGGTTGAACCTCCGATTTAATTAAAAGTAATGGCGGGAAGCAGAAACAGTCCTGGGGATGTCCAAAAATCTCCAGATAATGTCCATATTGGCAGTAGTTCACGAGATCTCGCCGCAACCAACCAACCAACCAACATCCCTGATAGGGATTCAACAAATCCCTCTGACCAGTAAAGACATAACATGTCGCTTCCGCGAGGCGCTGCAACAGCTGGTGGCAGACGCAACAAAGGAATGAGTTGATCTACTGGTTGCAGAAGAAGCACAACCTCCTGACCTCCCACCTACAAGACTTCGTTCGGTTATAGTGAGGCCAAAACTAAATACACCGGAAGCCGGAAGGAACTCTGTTCCAATTAATCAGGCTGAACGTGAAACACCCGAAGAGGAGTAACAACACCAAAGGCAGAGCCATGATCAGATAACCCGTGCTAGACACCGCAAGCACGACCGACACAAGGATCGATCGTCATCAGAAGATAGCAATCGGCACTATCGCAAGCGTCATCATGGAACCATAGGCCTGCAAGAACCAATTCGTGAGACTCGACATCAAAGTGAAGAGCCAGAGAGAGGAATGACAGTTACCCTGCGGTTTAACCATCATGGAAGTCCGGTGGGGGGTAGAGATATCGTAATTCAGAGCCTGACCTGAGAAGTTGAAAACAATAGGCGTCAGATGGACGTACTGCTCAGACGTTATAGGTACAATGACTTATCTGACAAAGATTCTGACAGTCCATTCATTAGGGACATCCTGCGGACTTCAATCCCATAAAGATTCAGGATGCCGCACGTGGAGCATTTCAAGAAGGATACGGATCCTAAAGAACACGTTAGGCGGTATAAAAGTGCTATGACTCAGTATGCCCACAACGATCCCTTACTATGCCTCAACTTTCCACAAACTATAGGAGACACGGGCTCAAGATGGTTCCTGAGATTGCCCCCAGCGAGTATCGGAAGCTTCAGTGAACTAAGCAGGAGTTTCTCAAGACAATTTCTGGGCAACATTCACAGGAAAAAATCAGTGGCTTACCTTTCTCAGCTGAAACAAAGTCATTGAAGAAATACCTGGGGAGATTCGGCCAAACGGTATCAGAAATCGACAGTGTAAATAACGAAGCAATAATTGTTGCGTTCATCAACAATCTACAGAATGGACGGCTATCTTTTGACCTAAGAAGAGCCCGTATAACCAGATATTCAGATATGATGGACATGGCGGGAGGATATGCACTAGCCGAATAAGAAGAGTTAGCCACAGGAGGATGCTACATGCATAGACGAAAACCCAAAAAGGACGCCAAGTCAAAGGTACAGAACCAAAAGGGAAAACAAAAAGGAACCGGTAAAGAAAAAAGCAAGGACGGAGGGAACAGACGTAATGTCGAACAGACCACGGAGAAATTTTGAGGTAGATACGCCAACTACACCCCTCTTCGAAAAAAAACATGAGGAAATCCTGGCCATACTGGAAGAGAAAAATCTGGTAAAAAAGCCACGCTGACAATCTCAGTTTGCTCTACGAGATATAACCAAATACTGCAGATTCCATAAGGAAATCGGTCATGAGACTTTCAAGTGTTACCAGTTCAGAGATTACATAGAAACCCTCATTCGGGAAGGACTCCTTCATGATGTATTCTTGAAAAGGGATGAGAGGTCAGAAATAAAGAAAGAGACCATGACCGATCACAACCCCGGTCGAAATCAAAGGGTCAGCCCTGAGGCCAATGAAGTAATACAAACAATCTTTGGAGGACCGTCCACCGGGAGAAGTAACCGAGAGAGAACACAGGAAATCAGAGAATGAGTGGAAGCAAGACCGAACTTTAACGTGAACTCGGTCAAACCAGACCCGAAAAGGGTAAAGGAAGGATGTGACCCAATAATATTCACAAAAGCTGACTCACATGGGGTAGATGTTCGGCCGAATAACGCCCTGGTTATAAGTGTCCTGATTGGTCACCGGGAAGTCAGGAGAATCCTGATAAATAATGGAAGTTCGGTAAACATTCTCAATGTAACCGTCTACGATCAGGTTGGACCGAAAGGATTTACATCCTTTCCATACCCCACTCTGAGGATTCAGAGGAATTGATGTCAGGTCTCTCGGGACGGAGAAGTTACCCCTAAAAATTGGAACGACACCTTGTCAGAGAACAATATTGCTCGATTTCGTGGTGGTAGACTTAGACAATTGGCCGTATAATGCGTTGTTGGGTTGGCCGTTCTTGAATAAAACTAAGACCGTAACAGCCACTTATGCATTGATAATCAAATTCCCAACCGAACAGGGGGTCGGTGTAGTCAAGGGGTCCCAAGAGATGGCTCGAAGAGCTAACCTGTAAGTATACAAAGACAAAAATGATGGTGAACAAGTATGCACTATAACACAGCCAAGTTAGAACAAAGAGTCACTGTCATTCAAATTTGATCCAAGGGAAGAGTAGAATGAGTCCAAAATTGAATCGGTCGAAGAAATTATCTTGAAAGAAGATGAACCAGATAAGAAGATCAAGACCGGGGCCAATTTGGAAGGGAAAGTCAAACAAAGACTCACTGATCTGCTTAAAGAATACAAGGATGTGTTTGCCTGGAGTCATGAAGACATGGTCGGGATAGATGTCCAGATAATGTCTCACCATCTCGCAGTAGACCCGAATGCAAAACTAGTGATACAAAAGAGAAGGCCATTCAATCTCGAGAGAAGACAGGCAATCAAACAGGAAGTGAAGAAGCTACTCACTGTAGGGTTGATTAGAGAGATCAACTACCCTCAATGGGTAGCTAATGTAGTCATCGTCCAAAAGAAAAATGGATAATGAAGAATGTGCGTAGATTTCACAGACTTGAACAAAGCATGCCCAAAAGACAGTTTTCCACTCTCTAGGATAGACCAACTAGTGGATTCTACATGAGGCCATGAATTGCTCAGTTTCATGGATGCCTACTCGGGATAACTAAATCCGGATGAATAAGGCTGACGAAGAAAAAACAGCGTTCACAACCGATCAGGGCTTGTACTGTTACACAGTGATGCCCTTCGGATTAAAAAATGCAAGGGCAGCATATCAAAGACTGGTCAACAGAATCTTCGTACGACTAATAGAAAGAAACATGGAAGTATACATTGATGACATGCTGACCAAGAGCATCCTGGCAGACAAGCATACCTCAGACCTGCGAGAGACATTTGATGTTTTGAGGAGATACCAAATGAAGCTGAATCCGAACAAGTGTTTATTCAGAGTTCTTTCAGGAAGGTTCCTGGGTTTCCAAGTTCACCAAAGGGGAATCGAAGTCAATCCTGAAAATATCCAAGCTCTACAGAGAATGACCTCACCAAGGACACTAAAAGAAGTACAACACTTAACAAGATGTTTAGCTTCATTGGGTAGATTCATCTCAAAGGCCACAGACAGATGCGCACCTTTTTTCAGAGTAATTAAAAAAGGAAAAGGACTCGAATGGAACGAAGAGTGCGAGCAGTCATTCTTAAAAATCAAAGAGTACCTAGAGCAGGCTTCCATCCTTTCGAAACCACAAATGAGAGAGATACTCCATTTATACTTATCAATTACAGAACTAGCAGCAAGCTCAGTCCTAGTCAGAACAGAAGATGGAGTACAGAAGCCAGTGTATTATACCAGTAAGACACTTTTACCAGCCGAGATCAGGTATTCACAGGCAGAAAAAATGGCCATAGCATTGGTTTCAGCGGTCTGGAAGCTAAGCCCATACTTTCAGGCTCATACAATCCAGGTTCTCACCGACTGCCCATTGAATCAAATTTTACATAAGCCAGAGATTTCAGGAAGACTAACCAAATGGGTGATCGAGCTAAGTGAATTCTATATCCACTACGTCCCTATGACATCTCTCAAAGAACAAACAATAGCATATTTTATAGCAGAATTCACAGAACCAAACCTGGAAGCAAAAAAAACGTTGGGTAAAAATTTCTCATGGAAATTATATGTTGATGGCTCTTCAAACACTCATGGCAGCGGGGCGGGGATCATAGTATGCACTCCAGAAGGAGATGATGTCGAATGTACCATGAGGTTTGACTTCAAAGCAACCTAATTATCAAGCCGAGTACGAGGCGCTACTAGCTGGACTCAGAGTCTGCATAGCTCTCGGGGCAGATGAAGTTGAGATATTTAACGATTCATAGGTAGTTGTCAACCAAGTCCTGGACTAATACCAAGCCAGGGATGAAAGCACGATAGCTTATCGTGACATTGCAAAACAGTTCCTCTAGAAATTCAAAGAATATAGGATTGCCCAGATCCCCAGGGAGGAGAATGAAAAGGCAGACGCTTTGTCCAAACTAGCATCAACAACAACCACAATCAGGCCAAAAACTATTTCGGTCGCACATCTCCTCAGACCGAGCACAACTGAACTAAAAAACTGTGAAATTTTAGAAATCTGAACACCGTCAGATGGTTGGATGACTCAGCCGAGAAGGTTCCTGGAAGAAGGCGTGCTTCCGGAAGATCCCTTACAAGCAAAACATATCAGGTATCGATCAGCAAGGTACACATTGGTTGGAGGAGAACTATACAGAAGGGGGTTTTCCCGAACACTCCAAAGATGTGTATCAGAAGAGGATGCATATCGGATATTACAGGAAATCCATGGAGGAGTTTACGGAAACCATACTGGGGGTAAAAGTTTAGCACACAAGGTACTCAGACAAGTTTATTATTGGCCAACTTTATTCTCAGATGCACATCGATGTTCGGAGAGTTGCAATACTTGCCAAAATATTGCTAATGAGATACTTGGCATAAAGATTACAATAACCAGTTTAATAAGATACTTGGCATAAAGATTACAATAACCAGTTTAATAAGATACTTGATATAAAGATTACAACAGACAGTTTAATAAGATACTTGGCTTAAAAGATTGTATTAGCCAGTTTAATTAGATACTTGGCAATAAAGATTGCGGTAGCCAGTTCAGAAAGATACTTGGCAACAATAGAATCACGTTAAAGAAAATACTCGGTGAAATTCCTTGATCAATGAATCAGATCAAACAACTCGGTTTTCAGAATTACAGTTAACTCGGAATTTCATTGATAATCTTTACAAAGAATCGTTACAAAGAATCTTTACAAAAATGAAATTTCTACTAAACAAATCAAGGTTAGGAGGATTTAGAACTCTTGCCGATGCTCGGGTCGGGCACCATTTTGTATTCACGGAGGAGACTATCATTGGAAGGCCAATCAATCGTATCGACCGAATCATCCATCCATTTGCTGTAATCTTCTCCTGGGATCGGTCCGACATCAGACACCGAACCTTCTATGCCCGACTCCTGAATAAAAAGTCGAAAGGGAGTGCTCTGATGGAACCTCCAAATGCATGGGATGAGGCTCTTTACCTCGACTACGACAATAAGCTCTCAACTTCTTCATCGAAGTCTAAAGAGATTCCAGGGACCGATCCACATGATTCTTGATCGACAACTCCCAGTTGGTTTGAGCTTTTTCAGTTGCCCGATTCTTGATCTTAAAAAATTCACCAGCTAAAACTATTCCTCGCTGAAATTCCCGAATGAGAAGGGCATCATAAGCAGGGGATCTTTTAAAGCGGTCAACCCCTTGGACTTCGAGTTCCAGCCTGACCTCTTTGGATAGGGATTCGACTATCAAAGCTTGGTGCTCCAAGTCTTTAATCTTCTTTTCATACGCCATCTTGGACTGCTTCGCTTCCTGTTCGGCTTTAAGCATTGATTCCTGGGCAGAAGACAACAAATTTTGAAGCGACATAACCTTCTCCTATGCCAAAGAAGCTTTTTCCTCGGTCTCCATTTGCTTCGCCAAACAGTGGTCAACAAACACTTGGACGGACCCAACTTCCTTTTGATAAGCTGATTCGACCCGAGCACGACTATCCTCATTTTTTTTCAGCTGAGCCTCAAGACGCCTTATTTGATTGTCTTGATGATGTTATGTCTGAACCAGCTCAACAAACTCGACCACCATCTATGAAGGAGTTTAATTAAAAATCTAGCAACCAAGCAAGACAATTGAGAATTGGGAATAAAACTTACATAAGATGGCGCTGTTAAAAATATTCTGAAGACGACTCGTCAAAGACGCGTCCCTGAGATGGCTCCAATGATCATCCCCAATGAAAGCCCGACCAGATGACATCGCCCTAAGCATATCCTGGGGAGAAGGATAGGAAGGACCACCCGAAGATTCCACCCTTAGATCTTCAACCTCGGGGGGGAGAGCCCCTGTTCGGGTCGGAAGTCTCCGTACCCACCGATGCTTCAACATCAACGCTCGGGGGAATCTCAGCCCCAGTGTCTTCATCACTAGAGTCGATGAATGAAACCACCTGAGGAACCTTATGAGGACGAGCAGGAGAATTGACCGCCTTCCTTTTCTAGGCCCGAGAGCAATGAAAGCAGAGATCGTGAACATCATTCCGGAAGGATTCAAAAAAGTCGAGATCTGTATTTACTTGTCCCTCAGAGGTTTTTCCTCTATCACCGGCGTCCGTCCACTCGGTAGGGACCATAACCGGGGAGCTCGATTCACCAGGCCCCTCACCAAGACCATCACTCTGCCTCTCTCCATTTTCAGGCAACTCCTGAGTATGGCCACTCGGACCACTAGACTCCCCTACGGTCGGCCTGAATGACTTCCTCGGAGACACTTTTAGGAATCTGCTTGTTAGCCTTATCAGGGTCCTCATCTGACTCGGGTGGGGCAATGCCCTCTTTGCCCTGACGAGAAGCTTCTTTTTGGCTCGCCTGGAGGATTAACTTCACCTGAAGAGCTTGAATGTCGCAGACGATGTTCGAGTCATACACTTAGAAGAAAAAGGGGAATCACGTTAGAATATAAAAAGCAAAAAAAAAAGGGTACAAAGATCACTTACATAGCCTGCGGTTGCCTAAAATCTGGCTAAAGAAGTTGAGTTCTATCATCTTCATCTCATTGAAAAGATAAGTCCTGCTCCTTTTCTCTAAAGTGTGAACTGCTGCTCGAGCAAGTCTGGTCAGCTCAATATCGCTGAATTCAAGTTTTTTCTTGTTCCATACCTCAGGGGAATAGAAAAAACGGGGAACTTTCAGCACCGTCTGAGTTTTCCCAGCAGAAAGAGTGACTTCAAGACTTAGTTTTCCTCCAGCAAAAAACCAACTGTTCTTCCTGTACTTATTGGATGAAGGAAATCCCCATACGAAGCCCCTCTTCTTGGCGTCATCAGAGGTGTCAACTCCCCGATTCACCTTTGTCCCCTCAGGGACCGAGCAATCTTGCGGGTTAGACATGAGGAAATAAGTCCCTGTTTTACCAGACTGCCTTAACGTATAGAAGTGCCTAATTTCACTCGGGGAAGGAGGCGACAGGTTCATTCGGCTCCACATGTGCCATATGCACATCAAGATCTTGTAGATATTTGGGGCCAATTGAGCTGGAGCGATCCTTGCTTCAGCCAGAAACCAGACAATGAACGGCTGAAGAGGAAGAGTAACGCCGTAACAAAGCATGTACCCATAGATTGCCACCATGCCAGGAGGAGGGTTCCACACAGCTCTATCACCAGTAGGAATCAGAGTAACTGAATTATCCAAGTCGAATCGGGCAAAAAATTTCCCAACTCATCTACCCGACCACATTTGGTTCGGCGTCAAACCCACTCGGGTGATCAACAGAAAAAGAAAGACAAGATTTTTTGAACTCCTCTTCGACGTCCTTCTCATTAATAATCTGCTCCCTGATCCGGACGCTGCCCAAGTTGTGCTTATGGACTTCACTTTTACTTTGATGCTTTCCCATCCTTAATCGAAGTGGTACCCTGTGATTAGAAACGACAGATTCAGAACTAGATGAATCAGAATCAGAACTGGATACAGAACTAAAACGGACGTCAGGGTAAAGCCTAGAAATGTCGACTTCTAAAAATGAGGTTCATCCGGGGGATTTCCCCCAATAATCTTCAAGCGCAAGATACTAGTTGAAAATCCCCACTATCAAGCGATTCGAGAGCTATAGTAAAATGTCGATGATGGGAAGTCGGATTCATTAAAACTAACCTTGAATGAAGAAACCTGATGTAAAATCTTCAATGGAGAATAAAGATTTTCTGCGTAAAGAAATCTGGGCTAGAAAATTTCTGGTTTGAGTTGAGAATGAACCAACGCAACTCCCTTCAATAGAGAATTTAAAGGGGTAATAGCACGAAACCCTAGGATCTCGTGGCGGGAAAAATCAAAGACAGATCTAATGATGTAGGCGGCGTACTAGGAGAAATGGCATCGGGAAATAAAGCGGTAGAGGACACGTGTTAAGAGAAGAACTGGCCAAGGCAGTTAGAACTCCAAAATGTTGCAATAATTGAGATCTCGCGTGAGGAGGCAAATTGAATTTACATGGTCACCATTAAGACACACCATTATGATAATACATTTACCATGGCATTAAAGAGATGTGAAAATTGAAGGGTTGATTAAAATACTTTTGCCCGGAACGAAACCTTGTTCGGTAATTTTTTTTTAAGAAGGTATTGTCGTATATAAATTTTATTAGACATACACGTCATTGACAAAGAGGATAAAATTGTTAGGTGGACATCCGAATAAGCGTTTAGAAAGTATCCTGCAAGACATCACCAAAAAAGAGAAGCCCGATTAAACAAGTATTGAACAAAACCTACTCGGGGTCAACTGACGTCATATACTACTCGGGGTCAGTTAGCGACGCTCGGGGTTAGCTAATATCATTATCAACTAGGGATCAGATGACGTCATTCATGACCAGCTAATATCATGTTCTACTCGGGACAAACATGAAGAAAACCGAATAAAGAAACCCAGTACATAACTCGCACACTAATTAGAGTCGTTAAAATGCGTAGATATCCATATCAAAGAAGAATTCCAAGAAGAATAGAATATCAAACAGAAAGGGTTCCAAATCAGGCAACAATTTTATTCCTTCAAAAAGACTACGCCTTTATAAGGAAATAAGTCCTAACTGGACTATATCATTAAAGTCCTATTCGATCTCTATACAAATATCTGAAATAGGAAAGAAGACAGACTACTTCGAATAAGTAATCAATCATAATTAAATATAAAGATCTTTTGTTACTTGTACAAAGAGGATTAGGGTTCTATGAACATATAAATAGACCCATAATCTCATCACAAAAAATATGTAGAAAACATATAGAAAAATACAGAGAGAAAAAAAGAGATCGAGAGTTGTAAATCTTTTCAATAGTGGATTTTGGCTCGGTTGATTATTCAGCCACCCGTGGACGTTTCTTCGGTCATCGAAATTTTACCACGTAAAACTTGCGTCCGATTACTTTCTCTTTCTCTTTCTCTTTCTCTTTCTCTCTCTTTCTCTTTCTCTTTCTCTTTCTCTTTCTCTTTGAAATCACAGATAAAATCCAATCTTGTTGATTTTTTCCCATACATCCAGAAATCGACGTCAACAACTACAACTCACCAAAAAAAGGTGACATTTCTCACCATTTCCATTATCGATATACTTCTTAAAAAAAATAACGGAAACCATTTATATACGCTAATAGAATTTGCAAAAAGTAAAAAATACAAGAATTATGGCACGACTCTTTGTTCTTGAACAAATATCAGTCAATATAAACCATTTATATTTGTATACAACAATTGTGTCATGGCTCTCTAGTTCCTTAAAAAAAAATTAAATTTCATTATGAGATCATAAAGTTAATCTCTACATAAAAATGAGACAGTTAAATTATTATCTTTAATTATGACGCAGTGAAAACGTAACAAGAATTAGACCGACGTCTAAATTCTATTGAAAACTGAAATCCACCAGAATAAAGTTAAAACTTCTAAAATTTTATTCAATAATAAGCTGTCTGAGCCTTTCGGCTTACAAGGCTATTTAAAGCGAAAGAACTCTAACCCGAATCCTTGTTGGACAAGAAACGAGATTACATATCAAAAGCTGCATAAAATAGCAAAAACTGCTAAAAATAACAAAATCACAAAAGTTACGGAAATAAAATATACTAACGACCACAATCAAGCGGGAATTAATGGTAGGCGATTCTGGCTTGTCAAAGTCAACTTATGACAAAAAAAGAAATTTCTCAAAAAGGAAAGAATTGCGATTTGGATGCCTAAATGGTGGAATTTGGTTGAAAATGACGTGCCGGAACACCAAAGGTATTGACTTCTGAAGATCTAATTGATTCCCTTTAATTAAGATCATTTAATCTTAGATTTAGGATGGTCTTACCAAGCCATGTAGGACTCAACCACTTGTTCTACATCAGTCCCCTCTACTTGCAAAGAACTCGACCTCGAGTTAGGCTTAGGATAAAGAGGCTCTTCTGCATGATACTGGAACAAGTCAGCAACATTGAAGGTATTGAAAATTCCCATGGTCTCAGGTAGGTCGATCAAATATGCATTATCAATGATCTTTTTCAGAATCTGGTATGGACCATACTTCTTAGGCTTTAGTTTGTTATAAGTCCCAACTGGGAACCTTTCTTTGCGCAAGAAAACCATTACTGAGTCGCCCTCCTCAAACACCTTCCGACACCTGTGCTTGTCTGCAGCTGCCTTGTATTTTGTATTGGTTTCTTCCAGTTTCTGTCTCACTTCTGCTTGCACCGCTTGAGCCTGAGTAACCATGTTTTCTGCAGCAACACTAACTCCCGGACCCTTTGGTAAATGAATTAAATCCACAGTGTGCTTCGGTGGTGACACATATGTCACAGCAAAAGGAGATTTTCCCGTGGCACTATGTACAACACTATTGTAGGCAAACTCAACTTGAGGCAATGCATGATCCCACTGTTTCGGCTTATCTCCGCAAACGCAACGGACCAGATTTCCCAAGGTTCTATTCGTCACTTCCGTTTGTCCATCAGTTTGTGGGTGTGCAGTAATACTTCGTTTCAGAGATGTATTAAATATTTTCCATAAGGTCAGCCAAAAGTGGCTAAGGAATTTCGTGTCACGATCAGAGGTAATTGACTGCGGTACCCCATATAGTCGGACCACTTCTTTGAAAAATAGTCGGGCTATATGTGAAGCATTAGAGGTCTTTCGAAAAGGGATAAAGTGAGCCATTTTTGAGAACATGTCAACCACCACGAAGACCGAATCTACTCCTTGCTAGGTATGGGGTAGTCCCAACACAAAATCCATAGACAAATCCTCTCATATATTGTTAGGAACAGGTAAAGTCATATAAAGACCAGTATTTTGTGATTGACCTTTAGACACCTGACAAGTGTAACATGTCTGCACAAAATTCCCAACATCTCGTTTCAGTTGTGGCCAGAAATACCGTTCCTCAAAGCTAGCTGCCGTTTTGTCTCGTCCCAAGTGTCCACTCAATCCACCACCGTGCAAGTCTCTGATTAATTTCTTCCGCAGAGATGTTATGAGAATACATAAACGATTGCCACGAAACAGATACCCATCATTTTCATGAAAATCACTGATAGACTATTTTTCAATACACTTGGACCAGATTTCCTTGAAATCTTCATCCTCTTCATACAAATCCTTCAAAAAATCAAACCCCACAATCTCATGAGCTAGGGTTACGAGCAGGGTGGCATGGTGGCTCAATGCATCAGCAACTCGGTTCAGAACCCCTGATTTGTGCTTGATAACAAAAGGAAATTTCTGAAGGAAAGTGGCCCACCTGACATGCATGTTGTCCAAGTTCTTATGACTGTTGATAAACTTCAAAATTTGATGGTCGATGTACAATACAAACTCCCCCTGTACTAGGTAATGTTTCCAGTGCTTCAGGGCTCGGACTACTGCGTAGAGCTCCTGATCATAAGTACTCCACTTCTGGCGAGCTTCACTTAATTTCTCGCTAAAGAAAGCTGCTGGTCGCTTTTCTTGGGACAGCACAACTCCAATTCCCACCCCACTAGCATCGTACTCCACTTCAAAACTCTTCTCAAAACTGGGTAGAGCCAGTACTAGTGCAATACACAATTTCTCCTTGATTAACGCAAAAATCATCTCTGCTTCTTCTCCCTACTGAAACCGACCCTTCTTCATGCATTCTGTTATCGGTGCCATGACAGTGCTGAAATTTAGAATAAACCGACGATAGAAAGTAGCTAAGCCATGAAAGCTACGAACTTCACTTACGGTTATTGGGGCAGGCCATTCTCGAATTACTCGCACCTTCTCTTTATCCACATGAATTCCTTCTGAACTCACCATGTAACCCAAAAATAACAAACTGTTGGTCACAAAACTGCATTTCTTCAGATTAAGAAACAATTGATTTTCTTGTAAAACTTTTATCACCTCCCGCAATTGTTCCACATGTTCTTCTTCAGTCATACTATAGATAAGAATGTCGTCAAAAAAAACAACAACAAATTTTCTCACAAAAGGCCTCAATACCTGATTCATCACCAGCATGAAAGTACTGGGTGCATTTGATAGACCGAACGACATGACCAACCACTCATACAAACCATCCTTGCTCTTGAACGCCGTCTTCCATTCATCCTCAGACCTTACCCGAATTTGGTGATACCCATTGCATAGATCAATCTTTGAAAACAGCTTCGAACCCTCCAGTTGGTCCAACATGTCATCTAGGCGAGGAATCGAAAATCGGTATTTGACGGTTATTTTGTTAATAGCTCGAATGTCCACACACATGTGCCAACTCCCATCCTTCTTTGGTGTCAGCAACGCAGGAACTGCGCATGGGCTCATGCTCTCGCATATGAAACCCTTCTGCAATAATTCTTCTATTTTCTCTCACAAAATGTCATTCTCCTTTGGACTCATTCGGTAATGTGGCAGGTTAGGCAAACTCGCCCCATGTATAAGGTCTATATGGTGCTGAATGTCTCTTAATGGAGGTAAGTTGTTGGGCAAATCTTCTGAAGTAATATCTTTGAATTGTTCTAGCAACGACTGTATTTTCTCAGGAACAGTTACCACTGGTGTTTCTTCCCCCCTCTACCACAAGAGCTTTAACCATTAAAGCATAGACCTCATGTACACCCTTAACATCTGTCATGAATTCTGTGTCGGATCCAGTCACGATTAGGAAAGACCGCTTCTCCGCTTCAGAGGGCTTGTTAGGTACTGTCTGACGTTTGGAAGGAGCCATAACAACTTTATGTGATCCCTAGGTAAATAAGTAAGTGTTATCCCGACCCCTATAAGTAATATCAACATCATACTGCCATGGCCGACACAATGATATATGGCTAGCATCCATATCAATCACATCACAAACTACCTCCTCCTTATATATCTTACCAATAGAAATAGGAACACGACAAATCTCAATTACCTTTACTGTCGGTCCTTTCTTGATCTAGCCAATAGTATAAGGATTGAGATGTTTTCGATTGGCAACTTCAAGTGTTCCACCAACCTCTTCGCGACAAAGTTCTCGCAACTTTCACTGTCCACGATCAGGTCACAGACTTTTTGACTGATTGTGCAGCAAGATTGAAATATATTGTTACGTTGACTGTGGTCCTCTTGCTTTGGGGCGTACAACACCCGTTGCACCATATAATTAACCCGTTCACCATCTTCTTCAGTGAATTCTGCTCCCTTATACAAGTCACCTTCTTTTTCATACTCAGGAACATCTGGATCTTCTTCACATCCTTCTACCCAATTTATTGGTCGACAATCAGAACATGCATTTGAATGATGACCAGGTTTTGTACATCTGTAACAAGTTCCTGGTGTAGGTCTAGCATACAGATTTGGATTCAGATTTCTAAGCACGTTCCCGTTGGCTGGCACTGTTGTTTGAATGCTACTACTACCCTCTTCTCCATTAACTCTTTTGGGTTGGTTCGCTGGAACTGATGATTGAACACTCTTATCTCTGTTAGGGAATGTTGACTCAGGATTGTTCCACCGAAAACCAGGGTTTCCAACTCTACGTTCCAATAATTCTGCCTTTAGCGCCATATTATGAGCTTCATCCACAGTCCACATCACTTCCAGTTTGATCTTATCTTGAAGTGACGGCTTCAACCCATTGAGATATCTGGCTACGCGTTGCCCCTCTGTTTCACTCAGATTATTTCGCTCCGAAAGCCTATAAAATTCTGCTGTGTAATCAAACACCGACTTGGTCCCCTGTGAGCAATTTTGAAGCAACTGGAATAAATATTACTCATAGTCTGGTGGCAGAAACCTACCCATCATTAGTTGTTTCATTCTACGCCAGGTTCTCACAATAGCCTTTCATTGTCGTTGACGGTTCTTCTGCAACTGATCCCACCAGACTGCAGCCCCTTCTTTCAGCCTAAAGGTGACAAATCTGACCATATTCTCTTATGAAATCTCCATCATCTCAAAAAACCGCTCTACCTCGGTGATCCAGTCAAGAAAATCTTCTATACGTAGATTTCCATTAAAGCTTGGAAGATCTGCCTTCAACCGGTAGTCGTCATGCTCTCTGGATTGTCTCACTGGTTGAATAACTCTATATCCTCTATCTCCTTCGTCTTCAGAGTCATCCTCGCTATCAGGTTGATGACGAGAGGGACGTCCTTTGTTAACAGGTTGGCCACAAGTAAACCCCTCAGCTCGCACTCTGTTATCCGGTTGCGACTGCCTGTTGTTAGCATTGAGGTTCATCCCGACAAGCAGTTCACGAATCTCCCTTAACTGTTGTCGTTGTTCCTCCACCACTGCCCACAAGGCCTCCACCCCACGATCACCGTCAGTAGGGTTTCTGTCTCCTGCTCCGTTAGTTGACATCAAGATTGGTAAATCCGTGCTTTGATACCAATTGACGCAGTGAAAACGTAACAAGAATTAGACCGATGTCTAAAATCTATTGAAAACTGGAATCCACCAGAATAAAGTTAAAACTTCTGAATTTTATTCAATAATAAGCTGTCTGAGCCTTTCGGCTTACAAGGCTATTTAAAGTGAAAGAACTCTAACTCGAATCCTTGTTGGACAAGAAACCAGATTACATATCAAAAGCTGTCTTAAATAGCAAAAACTGCAAAAAATAATGAAATCACAAAAGTTGCGGAAATAAAATATACTAACGACCACAATCAAACCGAAATTAACGGTAGGCGATTCTGGCATGTCAAAGTCAACTTATGACAAAAAAAGGAAATTTCCCAAAAGGGAAAGAATTGCGATTCCGGGACCTAAATGATGGAATTTGGCCGAAAAAGGACATGCCACAACACCAAAGGTGTTGATATATGAAGATCTCGCTGATTCACTTCAATTAAAGTAATTTAATCTTGGATTTAGGATGGTCCCACCAAGCCATGTAGGACTCAGCCACTTGTTCTACATCAACTTATTAACAGAATTGGAAATTGAAATGCAAATAATTGCATTTTGGACTGTATAAACATTTGGGAAATTATTTCATTCAAGTTGAATAAATTTGAATATTACAAAAACCTGTTTTTACACTCACACATCAATCTTACAGGATCATAATAATACCCAACTTGAAATTCTTTATTGTTTATTTCTACTAAGTAACGATAGAAAATTATTTTCTTCTTGTTTGATTTATTCTGTATTGCGATGATGAATTTTCTGGATTCATTATGTTACGAAATGGTTCATCTCCTAAAATAATCTTTTTACCCTTCTTAATGACAACAGTGCAAGACCCCTTGATCTACTGGGAGAAATTTCACCTTGTATCAACTTTCCAGCATAAAGCACTCACCTCCCTAAATATTGCAGCATCGACAACCTGTTAACCTTTTATATTGTAATTTTCGTATGGTTAATCAAAGCAGAATAATGAGTGAATGATGATACCTCATTAGCAGACTCAGAGGTCTTAATAGTCTCGGTTGATCGTGCCATCATTGTAATCTCACGAACAACACCATTTTCACTACAGAACTCAAAATCATTCTAACTCTCGAAGCCACCATAATGTGTCTGATATATCTGTAATCAACAATTAAAAAGCACTTTTAGTCATCGTTGAGACATAAAAAGTGTTAACTTGCAGAAAAAAATACTTACTTCAATAGGATAAAAAAGAAAATAATAGAAGAACAAACATTCGGATAGAGAAATTCAAATCAAGAACAAATTTAAGTTTGGGATAAACCTTCATTTAAATAAATAATGAATATAATATCTATCAAGTAGAACTATGGAATCTCAAATCAAAAGATTAATTTTAGCGTCGTTCAGGTACTTGTAGTTAAAGCACACTAATACAATCAAATTAAAACAATAAAGAAATTGCACAACACTCTATAGTCATTTTCTCACAAATCCTATTTAATTCCCACCTCAATTTTCCAATCCTATAAGTTGAAGACATAGTTTATGAGAAATCGGTATCAATTAGTTGTAAAATTTTCATCCCAGTTTGGCATGCATGAGGAATAAAACAATTGATGAAAAGAGAAATACCTTTGAAGGTTTTGTGTTTGTGTTTCGATTCAGATGAGACTTTTACCAAGGTTTTCCTTTAATTGAAATCATTTTATAGCTAAATAGAAATATAAGAAGAAGATGATGAAAAGATTAAAAGTGGAAATAATTATCGGAAAAAGAAGAAACACACGAGTACAAAATGCCTTTAAGAAGATGTGAGAAGAGTTACTAATAGTGGAGAGAATGAGTCTGTGGCTGGGTGCTCTGGGAGAAGAAGATTTACAATGGGAAATTAGTCGATGCTTTGGGAGAAGAAGAGTTTGATTGTTTGATTGTTTTTTTTTTAAAAAAAAGTTTTAATACAAAACATGTGACACGTGAGAAAACGTGAAAAGAGTGGTACAGACATTTAATACAAAACATGTGGTACATAATGCCTTTAAGAAAATGTGAGAAGAGTTGATAATAGTGGAGAGAATGAGTAATTCGGTTTATGTGTGATTACAATGGGAAATGAGTCAATGCATTGGGAGAAGAAGAGCTTGATTGTTTTATTGGTTTTTTTTTAAAGCAACAATTTAATACAATGCATGTGGCACGTAAGAAATGCTAAATGTCAAAATCAATTTCTGATAGAAATTTATTAAAAAAAGAAAGCATTGCCAAATGTTAAAATAATTCAAATTTTAGATAGCTTCTGAATAAAACATATGACAGGACTTTTTCACCATAGTTTTCGCTTTATAATATTTAGTGAAGTTTGTGTTTATGAACCAAAAAATTGGCATTTGGTGTCCTCTGGATCGAAAAGATATAAATATTTTTTTTCTCGAAGTTAAAATATATAAATCTTTCACCAAAAGAATATATATATATAAATCAAATGATGAATTCTATTTAATCTTAAGATTGAGAAGAAAGAGAAGTTAATGGAGTTTGACATAGGCTAAATATGGAAATAGAAAAATTTATTTAAAAAAAAATTGGGAAAAATATTGTTTCAGTTTTATCGGTCTATCATGATGATCCAAAGTTTAGTAAAACCTAGATAAATGAATCTTCGATAAATTAATATCTCTGTTTAAATAATTAAATATTTTGATTCCAACTCGAACTTGTGTATTAAATTAATAACCTCGCTAAATACATAAGATAATATTTTTTTTTAAGTCCGTTAGGTTTCAATAAATATATAAATTAATAATTGATTAAATACATAAAATATATAACAAATAAAAATTCATAATACATATCAACACATTTTTAACTTTGATAACTTCCTTAAAAAAAATCTTAACTTCTATTTTCTCAATCAAATCTTTCTTAAAGTATACATATAAAGTCATTTGCCTTTTCTTTATACTGAAACCAAACCCAATCTAATCCTTAATTTTTTATAAATCATACACCATATATATATATATATATATATATATATATATATATATATATATATTGTAGTAATAAGTTATTTAATGTTACTATTGCTTGAATGACCTCTTTTGAAGAAACTCTTGGTAGAAACACTGATGTCATCTAGATCATAATCATCTGTAGACGTATTCATTACCCTTTGAATAATTTCTTCATCGGTAGACGGTTTCATCACTATATCATTTTCATTAGGATAATTCAAAATGTGATCAACATCCATCAAATTTTAATAGTGTAAACCAGAAATTGCTTCACGTAATCAATAGATGCCTTCATATTCACCAAATTGTGGTTTATAAGCTATATCAATGGCATATCTTCCTTATGAATGTATCTTGCAATGTTGAAACAATTTGCAATGGTTGTTGTTTTTCTAGCTATAAATATTCAAAGCCGCATTAATAAATTTCATATCATTCAATATGTTAAGTTTTTGGGATTTGTTACTCCAACCTCGTAGCCCTCTAAAATGTTAGAGTAGAAACGACCTCAATAATGAATTTTTAGTGATCGAATAATCCCAGCATCACGTGATTGACTCTTTGATGTTGTGTTAAAAGATAAGAAAAATAGTTCAATATTTATCAAACCTCTGATAACCTCTAATATATAAGTATTTATTAACTTCTATGTACTTATGTATCTTGATCGAAAATATATAATATATATATATAATTTAAAATATAAAACTTTTTTTAAAAATAATAAAGATATAAAATGATTTGATAAATAAATAACCCCTCTAAAATAATAATTTTCTTAGGTCACAGTACCAATATTTTTTAGAGTAAAAGCCTGATTTTAATTATTGGTCTCGTGAAACTATATGATTGGATTATTTTTTTTGGTTTTAATGGCTATGCCATATGGCACACTTTGATTGTGTCCTTCTATTTACCTCTTTTTTTCTTTAAACTAAACAGGAGACCAGTGTCCTGTGTCCACGATAGGAGAAAATCTTTAAAGTCGGAGGTAAGACATTGGAGTCCTACTATATTATTTTATAAGTAGGTATGAAGAATTTTATCGTTATTTATAAGAGGAGTAATTCGGATTACATATGAATTGTCTCTTATCTTGGGAGGTTACTGCAGTAAGAAAAAATCTTTCAAGTAAATAGACATATCACGTGGTTATAAATTCTGAATAGATTATTTAGTGAGATAGGTATGTAGGGTTCTTATTAACAACATATATCATTATATTTTATGTTTATAAAAAACTGAATTGATTAGATTGTTTAAGTGAGAGTTGATCGAAAAAGTCCGTTTGATTGTGATCAATATTTATTGAGCTCTGTGCACCTTAACTATATTAAATAAATATAGGATATGGTATGGGCTATTGTATACGTGTGGGCCTAGTATTCCTATTAGGACTAGTCATCGGTTTTGAGAATCTTTTATGGGTTAGGATTCTAGGAAGTTATACTATATATAGGGGGTCCCTACTCTCACTCACATAAGAGATCATTACAGATTTGTCTCCCCATTAGACAATGTGAGAAAAATGAGTAGAGAGAGAAGACTCTCTATTATTTTAACTATTTTCTCTGTTTTATTTTAGGTTGGTTTTCTTGGATTATTCAATGGACTCAGAAAATTCAGGTATAAATTCATGCTTATATATTTAATACGAATATACATATTTATTACATACAACTCCTACAGTGGTATCCGAGCCTTCATATTTTTACATAGACCGAATATTAAATTATTATTATTCACCTATCATTTTGGATACATAGAAATTGTTTGGTATACGTTGAATCCATTAGAGAAAAACTTTTGTTTGTTGATTTGTTTCTATATAGAAATTTGATGATAGGATTCGACCAATATACGAATAAGAATTCAGAATCAAGATTTCTATCAACCTAGATATAGGATTTTTCCTCGATCTGTTGAAGATCAGGTTTCATGCTCTTGGGTCGATGGGTTTTCACCAGACCCAGATCCTTCTTGATTTCCTTCTTGGGTTGCTCGTTGTTGAACTCTGACCCGATGAACTCAGACCCAAACTCTGCTCAACAACGCCCAAACCCGATTGCCTACCCACCCATCGCTGCCTCTTCTCGGGTCGATACCAGTCGACGGTTTTTTGCTCCAAACCCGGTTGTTTTGAGCCGGCGAACCAGGTCGGCTGTCGATCACGACCAGACGAAGGCCGGTCGACCACGCGAATCCATAGCCCAAAGACTCGCGCTTGGAGGCCGATCGATCGCGATCCATCCCAGATCTCTTCGTTTGAGATTCGCACGTGGATTGGGTCTCGTTGGGCCGCCGTACGTTGTCTTCAGGCGACAGACGGGTTGTAGGGACGGCGGCAAACAACAGTTCTAGGTTTCCATGGCTGATTTTGTTTGGGCCAACTTTTGAGAATTTGATATTCTTGAGGGACTGATTTGCAATTAATTTGGACTTTTTCGTAATTTTGATACAATTTTAGGGTTAATTTGAAATTACCAAAATTTACTGGAACAGTTTGCAATTTCAAAATAATTTTGGGCCGATTTATAATTAATGAAAATTTACGGGGTCATTTTGTAATTTAAAAAAGTTTTGGGGGCAATTCATAATTATAAAAACTTACTGGTTCAGTTTGTAATTTTTATGAAATTCAGGGGTCGATTTGTAATTGTCAAATCTTGAGGTGCCTTTTTGTAATTTAGTAAAATCAGGGGGAATTTTTATAATTTTCCAAAAGGGGTTTTGGAAAAAAGTGCAGTCGATAATCTTTGTGATTTTGGATGATTATGTTTCACGTAGTGACTAATCATTAAAGATTTTGAGATATTCGTCGGTAATCAATTATTAAATTTGAACTGCAAAGATGAAAATACTTGTATTAATCATCTCCGTAAGAGGGCTATCACATGTGATAGGTGATGTTCTTCTCCGTAGGAGGTTCATCATCTTGAGGTATTCATCTAAAGAACTGTAATAATGGAAACTATATACATGTTTTAATCATCTCCGTAGGAGGGTTATCACATGTGATATGTGATGTTCTTCTCCGTAGGAGGTTCATCATCTTGAGGAAGTCATTTATAAAATTTAGTGATCTTTGCCCAATCATATGTTGAATTTAATTTCTATAAATGTTTTGACTGCTATCTTATATGCATGAAATCCTTTGTTTTGTTATTCAGTTATCAATGTCAACAACTTTGCATTGCAATTGTCTGCTATTAAACCTTTTGATGAGACTAATTTCGAGGAATGGAAAGAGACTCTCAATGCTGTTCTAGCTCTTTGGGGAATAGACCTTTCTTTACGTGACAAGAAGCCTTCTAAACTCACCGATGAGAGTACTGCTAAACAGAGGTCTCATCGAAAGAAGTGGAAAGAGTCTAATCGGAAGTGTCTGATGATCATGCATTTGTCCATTGCCAAAACCATTAAGAAGAGTATTCCAAAATGTAAGGATGCAAAAGCTTTTCTTAAAGCTGTGTGTGGCAAGTATAAGAAGCGAAGCAAGGCTGAGAGGGGAAAGTATTTGAGCCAGCTGGCGACAACGGTTTATGATGGTATCGGTGATGTTCGTAAGCATATTATGAAGATGACTAATATGACCATGAAATTAAGGGATCTGAATACTGAGATCTCTGACTCTCACCTTGTATGGCAAGTCCTTGAGTCTCTTCCAAGTGAGTTTGATGTTCTGAAAACCTCTTATAATGCTCAAGAGGCTGAATGGACTTTGGACCAAATGACTGCAATTGTGGTTCAGGAGGAAGAGACTATTCTCAAAAGTAAGAAACAAAGTGCTCATATGGTTACTCACAGCAACAAGGGTAAGAAGAAGTTCAATGGGGGTAAAAAGTTTAAACATCATGGAAAGAAAGCTGGCAAGACTAATGGGTTCATTAAGGTTAAGGATGATGACATGAAAGACAGGTGTTTCTGATGTAACAAGAAAGGCCATATGAAAAAGGATTGCTTTAAGTTTAAGAAACACATAGAAGGTACCCCTTTAGCTCTCGTATGTTTTGAATCTAATTTGGTTGATGTCCCTTTAAATTCTTGGTGGGTTGATTCTGGAGCTACTATTCACGTTACGAATTCTTTACAGGGCTTCAGAAGCAAAAGGAAACCAAGGGATAAAGAAGCTGTCGTTTTCATGGGAAATTGAGAGAAGGCTTTAGTTGAGTTTATAGGAGTTGTTAGATTACCTTTAGCTTCAGGAAAATTTTTAGATTTAGTTGATGTTGCTTTTGTTCCTTCTCTCAGACGTAATTTGATTTCCATTTCTAAGTTTGTATAAATTGAATTTACATACTGATTTAGTTGGTGAATGTTCTCGTTCCGCTACTGTGATAAATTCTACCATTGGATCTAAACGCCAGAGAGAAAATTGTTCGTCCATGCTATGACATAAACGTTTAGGCCATATATCCAAATATCGAATTGAAAGATTAGTGAGAAATGGTATTCTTGATTCACTTGACTTTTCAAAATTTGAGTATTGCGTTAATTGTTTAAAGGGTAAAATGACAAGAGCTAAAAAGAAAGAGGCTACCAGAAGTCAAAATCTGTTGGAAATTATCCATACCGATATATATGGGCCATTTTCACCCGCCGCACTTGGTGGATATAAATATTTCATTTCTTTTATTGATGATTTCTCGCGTTATGATTACATCTATCTCATTCATGAGAAATCTGAAGCCTTAGATATCTTCAAAATATATAAGGTTGATGTTGAATTGAAATTAGAAATAAAGATCAAATGTGTTAGATCTGACCGTGGGGGTGAATATTATGGTAGGTATGGTGAAGCTGGTCAGAATCCTGGTCCGTTTGCAAGGTTTTTGCAAGAATGTGGGATTGATGCTCAATACACTATGCCTGGTGAACCTGAACAGAATGGAGTTTTTGAAAGACAGAATCGTACATTAATGGATATGGTAAGAAGTATGATCAGTACGAGTTTTTTGCCTAAATTTTTATGGGGTGATGCATTAAAGACGACAACTTACATTCTTAATAGAGTTCCCAGCAAATCTGTGCCTAAGACTCAGTTTGAAATGTGGTTTGGTTCGAAGCCAAAATTAAATCACATGAGAGTATGGGGATGTCCTACGAAAGTGATGCCTTATGATCCTAATTTGAAAAGGCTGGATTTTAAGACAGTTAGTGCATTTTTTGTGGGATATGCGAATAAATCAAAAGGATATAGATTTTATTGTCCTACATACTCTATGAGGATAGTTGAGTCTAAACGTGTTGTATTCTTAGAGGAAGGTAATGAAGTTGAGAAGAATATGCAAACTCAGGATTTTGAGTTTGAGGAGGACAAATCGGGTGATCCGACATCTTCTACTTCATTGAATATTGTCATACCACCTCTCTTAGAGCATCTTGATGATTCTCTATCTGAATAAGAAGATGAACCCTTACCGGTTGTTGTTGAACCTCAACCGATTATTAATGAACCCGAGCCAGCTATTGATGAACCTCAACTAGTCGTTGATGAGACACAACCAGTTGTTGATGAGACACAACCAGTTGTTGATGTTCCTTTAAGGAGATCTCAGAGAGTACGAAGATCTGTCATTCCTAATGATTATATTGTTTATTTACAGGAGCATGATTTTGACTTAGGAGTGGATGACGATCCTAGGAATTATGATTAAGCTGATCAGAGCCATCAATCATCAAAATGGATGGATGCTATGATCGATGAACTGAGATCCATGGATACAAATCATGTTTGGGATTTGGTTGAACTGCCTGATGGTTGCAAGCCCATTGGATGCAAATGGGGTTTTAAGACTAAACGAGACTCTAAAGGCAATGTTGAGAGACATAAAGCTAGACTTGTAGCGAAAGGGTTCAATCAAAAGGAAGGTATTGATTATACCGAGAATTTTTCGCCTGTCTCTTCGAAAGATGTCTTTAGGATTATTATGGCCTTGGTTGCTCATTTTGATTTAGAGCTGCATCAAATGGATGTGAAAACTGCTTTCCTAAATGGAGATCTCGTAGAGGATGTATACATGATGCAACCTGAAGGTTTTCAGGCGGTTGGAAAGGAACATATGGTTTGTAAGCTCAGAAAATCCATTTATGGTCTGAAACAAGCTTCAAGGCAATGGTATTTGAAATTTGATGAAGTCGTTACATCATATGGTTTTGTTAAAAATTTGATGGATCATTGCATATACCTCAAGGTCAGTGGGAGCAATTTTATTTTTCTTATACTGTATGTTGATAATATTTTTCTCGCCAGCAATAATTTTGGGTTGCTGCATGATACCAAGAATTTTCTATCTCGTAGCTTTGCAATGAAGGACCTTGGAGAAGCCTCTTATGTCCTTGGTATTAAGATACAACGTGATAGGTCATGTGGTTTGCTTGGATTATCTCAAAAGGCTTACATTGATAGGGTACTAGAGAGGTTTAACATGGTGCTTGTTCCCCAGGTGAGGTACCTATCGTGAAAGGATATAAACTTATGAAGCTACAATGTCCCCAGAATGAGCTAGAACATTTTCAAATGAAAGATGTCCCATATTCATCTGCGATTGGCAGTTTGATGTAGGCACATGTTTGTACACGTCCTGATATTGCTTTTGCAATTAGTGTACTTGGCAAATTTCAAAGTAATCCCGACATTCATCATTGGACAGCAGCAAAGAAACTTATGCGTTATCCGCAGCGAACAAAGGATTTCATGCTCACTTATAGGCGTTCAGACCTATTGGAAGTTGTTGGCTATGCAGATGCGGATTTTGCTGGTTGTATAGATGATCTAAAATCCACTTCAGGTTTTGTGTTTATGTTGGCTGATGGAGCCATTTCATGGAAGAGTGTCAAGCAGACAATTACAGCTTCATCTACTATGCAAGCTGAGTTTGTGGCATGTTATGAGGCAACAATCCAAAGAGTTTGGTTGCGGAATTTCATTTCAGGGTTACAGATTATCGATTCCATTTCTAAGCCATTGACAATCTATTGTGACAATTCCGCATCAGTTTCTTTCTCTAAGAACAATAAAAGGTCTTTAGGGCCTAAACATATGGAGATCAAGTATCTTGTGGTTAGAGAGAAAGTTCAAGAGTTGCAAACTTCTATTATTCATATTGCCACAGAAGAGATGATAGCTGATCCCCTAACCAAGGGACTCTCTCCGAAGGTTTTTAAAGGGCATGTTACTCGTATGGGGTTGGTAGATAGTTATGATATGCTTGATTAGTGGGAGTTATGTTTTGTTTTTAAATTAACTGCAGTTTTCTGTTTAATAAAATTTTATTTATTCTCGAAAATATATTTGTACATTGTGTATGTATGTTATTTGCCATGATATACGCGCATGTATATTTTTATTGTGGCAGGATATCTCAAAGCTTTTGGCTTTGAGGGGGAAATTCACTCATAAGGTATAAAGTTTCCACCGATAAGTGAATATTACTTAAGACAGAAGGATTTGCCCGTCTTAAGGGAGGTTGAACTCATGGTCAAAGTGTTTGGCCAATGAGTGTAAAATGCTTAAGACATTAAGTTTGCTCGTCTTAAGCTGCTTCGTATTATACGAAGTGGGACCTATATGGAAATAGGCATGATGATCACATTTGCATGTAATTTCCATACCACACATACAACCATTTTACCCGGGTAGGTAGAGCTAAGGGTATTTTGATTACATATGGTCTTATGTTGATTAAATATGTAATTATCTATGTAGTTGGATACTTGATGTTCTATTGGACTAAGGGGAAGGAATGTGTTACTCTCATAAACATTCCTTGTGGCCACATATAATTGTTTGTCAATTCAGAGAGTCGTTTTCTAAAATGAATTTTTAAATTTAAAATAATAATGTCTATGTAGCTCAAGTGGGAGAATGTAAGGTTCTTATAAAATTGTGAGCAACATATGCCATTATATTTTATGTTTATGAAAAACCGAATTGATTGGATTGTTTAAGTAAATGAGAGTTGACCGGAAAAACCTGTTTGATTGTGATCAATATTTGTTGGGCTCGGTGCACCTTAGCTACATTAAATAAATGTAGGATATGGTATGTGCTATTGTATATATGTGGGCCTAGTATTCCTATTAGGACTAGCCATCCTATTAGGGTTTTGAGAATCCTTTATGGGTTAGGATTCTAGGAAGTTATACTATATATAGGGGGTCCCTACTCTCACTCACATAAGAGATCATTACAGATTTATCTCCCCATTAGGCAATCTGAGAAAGGTGAGTAGAGAGTAGAAGACTCTCTATTGTTTTAACTATTTTCTCTGTTTTATTTCAGGTTGGTTTTCTTGGATTATTCAATGGACTCAGGAAATTCAGGTACGAATTCATGCTTATGTATTTAATACGAATATACATGTTTATTACATACAACTCCTACAAGGTATATTTGTTGAAATAAATTATATAAGATATTTTAAAGATCAATTGTTTTTTAAACTGGATTTGATTTTTATTTCAATTATGTGTATAAAAGACGTATCATAACCTATATGTTAATAGTGAAATTTGGCCAGGGGTCAAAGAGAAATTTTCCACCTATAATCGACAATCATGAAGCTCGGAAAGACCGTAAAGCCACCTCGCGGGAGCAGGGAAGGCCGGTTCAGCTTCAAAGCTACCAGAAGACTAGCCAGGTGCAACCGGGACGAACCCTCATAAGAGTACTGGAACCCGGGATTCTCCAGGCCATCTATCGGGGAACCTCGGCTCTGAGGTCGAGCTCCACAACCGCCCCATAAATGCCAGGGGAAGTCTCTAAGCTCAAGAGACATTCGAAAGAAGCCCACAACCTCTTCAGAAGCCCACTGTCCTTGCTGGACATGAAGGAAGAATCACGCCTAAATCTACACTACCCTAACTACCTCACAGGAGGGTCTACAAGAGCACTTCAAGCCCTCAATGGTCAGGGAAAATCCATCTTAAACTTCTAAGAACAGAGTCAGAGCAGGGATCTACCTCGCTCTACGGGGCAACAGGCAGCTCGCAGGGTGACCTCCATGAAGATTCATGGCACGAGTGCACACAGGATCGTCTCCACGTAATATTCACATGCACGTCAAGAGTTTGATTTAAATAAGGGATTAAACTTATCTCTGTCAACGATATCATCGAATCCCGTAACAATTCAAATTCAAATTTAAATTCAAATGACGAATCCCGCCCGATAAGGAGGGAACGAATTCAGGGGATCACGGTAAAGTATTTGCGAATTAAAAACCTACTAGGACTCTATAAATATGTGAAGTCAAGCATGGTAGAAAAAGGAGAAAAAATGAGGAACTATAGATACAAAAAGGAGAAAAAACGAGGAACGACAGATACAAAAATACAACAGCATATAAGATAGAAAGAATAAGGGAAGGCCTAAATTCTGGATTCAGAACACGGTCACCTTCATCTCCACTATTCGACAGGCACCGAGTTGCCACCACCCTACACCTTCGAGAGACTGTGAGCAAACAAGAGAGCTATTTGTATCTTAGAGCAATATACCAATAATATAGCTTCCATTTACTGTTATCACGTTCCAGCCACTTGTCTCTCTCTTAAACAGGTCAGGAACCAACAGTACCGACCCCGGCCACCACTTTCGTGGTAGTGGTCTCTAGGGTGTTAACAAAAATTTCTCATCCCGAGCAAATTTCCCGTCAACACTTTATGGCGCCGTCTATGGGAAACCTCTCACACCACTATCTTTTTACATTCAAAAAGTTCGTTATTTCAAAGTCATCATGAGGCTCGGCTTCTCACAAGGGCAGCAGGGCACCTCGGGACAACCTTCTGCTACATCGACAAGAAAGGTCTCGAGGAAAGGGAGAAAATTCGGGCTCCATAGCCAGATTCCCACCCAACCAGCTACTGTACGGGCTCTAGATCCCCCTCTGGGAAGCCATGTCGAGCTTGACCACAAGCGGCGGCCTTTGTAGAGAACGTCCGCCTTCGACTACTCGCTGAGGGTATCGCTATCCAAAAAACGGGTCTCTGCAATCAGGGGGAGTCAAACAAGCCTGGGCTAGGCAACCCGCCTTTGATCGCCTGAGACCTGCCCCTCGGGAATCAACTCGTAACAAAACGGGGCTCCAGACCTCGATCTGGGATAGGCTAGGGCCCATGCCCCATGTTCCCGAAGCGCTGCCATGCTACCAACCAAGACAAGTCAGATCCGCAGCAGATGTCCTTCCCCGAGGATGGGAAGAGCTCCTCCACCCAACGGCTACAAGGAAGGAAGCCTGGGGTAGAGAAGAAGAAAGTCAGCAAAGCCCCCGAGTGAGCCCCCTCCGAAGGATCCTGGTAGAGGTCTCCAGTTCATCAGAGGGATCTGATGGTGAGAAATCCGAGATCGACTCAAGGAAATCTGAAAGCAAGCGACTAAAGGACCAGTTGGTAGAGCTACAGAAAGAGGTCCAATTGATGAAGAAGGGGAAGTACAAGGAGGACAAGAAAGATCCTCTAAGTGAAATGAACGCCTCATTCACCAGAAGGATCCGGGAGGCAAAGCTCCCTTCTAAGTTCAAAATACCAGCTGACAGGTTCTCCGGGACTGTAGATCCTCGGAGCCACTTAGAGAGTTTCTTTCAAAAGATGGAGGTCCAGAACACAACTAGGGTCGCCATGTGTAGAATGTTCCCCTTTACACTCACGGATTATGCTAAGACATGGTTTATGAAACTACCCGCTGGGAGCGTGGATTCCTTCACTAAGTTATCAACCGATTTCTGCTCACAATTTCGGGGAGTTAAGCCCGGATTGAAGGACCCGATTCACCTACAATTCATGATCCAGGAGAGAGGGGAAACTCTCCGGGCTTATGTCGAGCGTTTCCACAAGGAAGTCATCCAGATGGGGGTCTTCACCAAGATAGAAACCCTTGCAAACTTCAGAAGAAACTTATGGGCTGGAAAACTATTCCGGTCTTTTGCCAAGAGACCTCCAGAAACCTACCAGGAAGCCTATGATCGGGCTTTGGAACAGATTGAGATCGATGAGCAACTCAAGGTCAAGATGGAGCATGACGACATGAGAGCCGTAAAGCGACAAAAGAAGGAAGCTCCCAGACCCGAGCAAGCTCAGAAAATCTAGAACAAACCCTCTAATAAATCAACATACATCTTCCTTCTTCCTCATCCTAGATCTAAAAGGTTTCCGGATAAACGAGCTCCTCCTCAAGCTTTACAACCTCCCAGAACAGTGGCCCTTATAGCCCGCGATGAGAGGGGGTACGACCATTACACTCCTTTAAATGCATCCCGAGAAAAAGTCTACCTCGCCATTCGGGACAAGGGATTGTTACAGAAGTCCGCTCCCATGAAAGCCCAGGTGGACAAAAGAAATCGTTATAAATATTGCGACTTTCATGAGGACGTAGGGCACAACACTTCAGAATGATACAACTTGCGAAACCAGATTGAGGCTTTGATAAAGGGAGGATGCTTGATAGAGTTCTTACAACAAGTCAAGTAGAACATTCAGACTTGAAGGGAGGTGCAAGCCGAGATCTGAGAACATGCTGAGAAGAGGAAGGGAGAACAGGTGAACCTGATGCAAAAGATTTAGATAATACATACTATTAGCGAGGGTCCCACTCTGGCCGGCACCTCCAACAATTCCAGAAAAAACCATGCGAGGAAGGTCCCTCGTACAGACGAGGGGCAGGATATCTTTAAGGTCGACCAGAGACTGACCAACCCCTCCAAACTGTCAGAGATCATCTTCATCGAAGCAGATGTCTTTAACATCGTGCAGCCACATGACGGCCCCATGGTCATCACAATACAAATTGCCAACATCATGGTGCACCGCGTGCTCGTCGACACAGGTAGTAGAGTCGACGTTCTGTTCAAAGACACTTTGGAAAAACTAAACTTGAAGCAATGGTGCTACAACAGTTGTACTACTCCATTATATGGGTTCACTGGGGACTCCATCACACCCTTAGGATCAAAAATCCTACCAGTGATCATCGGAGCCATACCTCTCCAGTAAAACATCATAACCGACTTCGTGGTGGTGGATACCCCGTCGGCCTACAATGCAATATTAGGGAGGTCATTTCTGTCATCCTTGAAAGGGGTCCTCTCTATTTACCACAATGTCCTAAAGTTCCCGGTAGGAGACAAGGTGGGGGAAGTTTGGAGTGATCAGCAAGCAGCTAGGAAGTGCTACGTAGTGTCAGCCAACCCAGCAGCTCTAGCTAAACAACTCATCCAGGTGACGACTATCCAAGGTAAGATAACTCCAACACTAAATCTGGAAGATGCGGGTTCCACTGATTATCCCGAAGAAGGCCTTGTGGTGCCCAATATAGAAGAACAGAGAAGGTAATGGACCAGCGGCCATCCGGTCGATAAGTTAGAGGAGATTCCTGTTCGACTAAGCAATCCCTCGAATGTCGTCAAGATCGAAGCTACCCTTGAGCTAGGGATGAAAGAGGGCTTGATTAGGCTCCTCACGGAGTTCAATGATATTTTCACTAGGAGTCATGGGAAGATACCGGGGATCCCGATGACATTAGCTGCACATCGACTAGCGGTGGATCCTACCTTCAAGCCCTTTAAACAGAAAAGGTGCCACTTTAACACTGAAAGAAATGTGGCGGTTCAAGAAGAGGTGGATAAACTCACCCCGGCACTCTTCATTCGAGAAGCCCGCTACCCCGAATGGATCGGCAACGTGGTCATGGTCACGAAGGCGAATGGGAAGTGGCGCATGTGCGTGGACTACACCGACCTCAACCGGGCATGCCCAAAGGACAATTTCCCTCTGCTAAAAATTGATCAGTTGGTCGATTCCACCTCCGAGAACAAGCTCCTGAGCTTCATGGACGTATTTTTCGGCTACAATCTGATTATGATGCATCCCGCAGACCAAGAATAAACCAGCTTCATCACCGCGTAAGGCCTGTACTGCTACAAGGTGATGCCTTTCGGACTCAAAAACGTTGGAGCTACTTACCAGCGGTTAGTTAACCGTTTGTTCTAGCCTAAAATTGGAAGGTTGATGGAGGTGTACATCGACGACATGATCACTAAATCTTCAACCTCGGAAGGCCACCTGGACGACCTTCGTAGGACATTCATGATCCTATGGGAAAACCAGATGAGGTTGAACCCATCCAAATACGCCTTTGGGGTAACTACGGGGAAGTTTCTGGGCTTAATGGTCCATGAGAGAGGCATATAGGCTAACCTGGAAAAAATCATGGCTATCCTGGATCTGGAATCCCCCACATCTCTTAAACAGGTTCAAGCCTTAACCGGACAGGTAGCAACGCTCAACAGGTTCATCTCCCGGTCTATCGTTAAGTGCCTACCATTCTTCAAAGCTATCAAGCAGGGAAGAAACATGAAGAGGGATCAGGAGAGCGAACAGGCTTTCTAAGCTTTGAAAAGATACCTAACAAGCCCTCCACTGCTGGTCAAGCCAAATCCTGGAGAAGAGCTCCAAGTATACTTGACCGTTTCAGAAATCGCTGTGAGTGGGGCCTTGGTCAAGGAATGTGGGGATAGGATCCATCGACCCATCTACTATGTGAGTCATGCTCTAACCAAGCCCAAAAAGAACTATACTCTGCTGGAGAAGCACGCTTATGCCTTGGTGACCTCGGCAAGGAAACTCCGTCCTTACTTCCATGCTCATTCAATAGCAGTGGTGACGGATCAACCCCTCTGTCAGTTCTTGCAAAGGCCGGATGTTTCTGGAAGGCTGGTTCTATGGGCCCTAGAGCTTACCCAGTTTGATTTAAAGTATAAGCCTATGACGGCGATAAAAGCTCAGGCACTAGCAGACTTTGTAGCCGAGCTTTCAGTACATTCAGATCAGGAAGCCCCCGCGGTAACAAATGTCACCCTTGAGAGGACTCCAGAATCTGACAACTGGCCGGAGGGCTACAAGTCATGGACTGTCTACACTGAAGGAGCTTCCGGGCAGTCTAGGGGAGGAGCGGGTATAGTCCTCATCGACCCAGAAGGAACTGAATGCTGCAATTGTTTCACGTTCGAATTTAAAGCCACAAACAATGAAGCGGAATACGAAGCCCTGCTAACTGGGATAAAAGCTGCCATAGAGCTTGGGGTTGATTACCTGAATATCAAGAGCGACTCTTCACTCGTGGTCAACCAAGTTTTCGAGGATTATCAGGCTAAAGGGGATAACATGATCGTTTACCTAAAATTGGAGCAACAACTCAAAAGCAGATTTAAGGAATTCAGAATCGAACAGATACCTTGACAGCTAAATCATCGGGCTGACGTCCTTGCCAATATAGCTGCTTATGGTGGCCAGACCCTACCTCACGAAGTCCCTCTTCAAGTAATCCCCCTACCTATCATTATGACAGGTAAGGAAGCTTATACCCTAGATCGACAACCATGCTGGATGGATTCAATAGCAGAATATCTACAGGACGGGAAAATTCCCAAGGAGCCTGACCAAGCTAGGAGGGTTAAAAGGCTCTCGGTCCGGTATTGTATGGTGGATAGGCATTTATACCGAAGGAGAAAATCCCTTCCCCTGCTCCGATGTCTACACCCTGAAGATGCCAAGTGGGCTTTGAGAGAGGTGCATTCCGGGGAATGCGGGAACCATATTGGTGGAGAGGTCTTAGCATATCAGGTTCTCCGCATAGGGTATTATTGGCCGACCATCCATCAAGATGCTAAAAACTTGGTGCAAACCTGCGAGGCATGCCAGAAGGCCGCCAACTTGAATCACCTCCCTCCAGAGCCCTTGTCGTCCCTTAGCTCACCATACCCCTTTGCTATGTGGGGAGTCGATTTGATTGGACCGCTTCCTACATCTCCGGGACAGGCTAAGCACGTTATCGTAGCAATTGACTACTTCATAAGATGGGTTAAAGCCGGACCACTCTCCCAGATATCGAAAGAGAACACAACAAGGTTCATCAAGACCAATGTAGTATGCAGGTTCGGAACCCCTCTTGCCATCATAACCGACCTCAGAAAACAATTCAATAATGGCTGATTCAGAGATTTCAGTGATGGTTTAGGAATTGACCTTCGGTTTGCTTCGGTAGCCCACCCTCAGACAAATGGTTTGGTGAAATCCACGAACAAAACCATCAAGAAGTTGTTGAAGAAAAAGCTACAACAAAAGAAAGGCAGATGGGTAGAGGAGCTTCCCGAGGTCCTCTGGGCTTACCGCACTACAAGGAGAACAGCTACCGGGGAAACGTCCTACTCGTTGGCCTTCGGGGTTGAAGCAGTCCTACCTATAGAGCACAAGTTGACCTCCTTTAGAGTCCAACGATTCGAACCGGGGAGCAATGAAAGCAAGCTCCGAGCTAGCTTGGACCTCCTGAAGGAAAAACAAGATCGAATAGCTGAGAAGGTAGCGATCTACCAAGGTAGGATTGCCAGGTACTTCAACATGAGGGTTAAAGCCCGAAGCTTCAAAGAAGGGGATATAGTCCTCAGGAAAGTGATGTTGAACACCAGGAAGAGGTCAGACGGGGTCCTAGAGCCCAATTGGGAAGGACCCTACCTAATAAAGATGGTGATCCGTAATGGGGCGTATAAGCACGAGGATATGGATGGCCAACTTATCGACCATACTTGGAATACGGATCACCTAAGGAAATTCTACCCTTGAACAGGGGACTCAGGAGCAGGCGACCTCCGACTAGCTTCTTTTATTTTTTCTTCTAACAGTAGTGTACTCCATCTTCCATATCAATAAAGGTTGATTTTCTTGTTTACTCTTTCTTCAACTATGTCCTACAATGATTTGGGTCTACATGGAAAGTTTCGACATTATCGCCTCAAGACCAAGGTAAGCCAGGGAAGTCCCCTCGCTACTCCTGATGCCTCGGCCGGGCACTACCCTTGCCAAGAAGGGTCTGAATGTAAGAGCATAGTTGCCATCCAGATCTCGAGACCAGGAAATAGCTAGATAGCCCTCCTGATGCCTTGGTCGGGCTACCACCCCCAAGAAGGATCTGAGAGTAAGAGCATAGTTGCCATCCAGATCTCGAGACCAGGAAATAGCTAGATAGCTCTCCTGATGCCTTGGTCTGGCTAACATCCCCAAGAAGGATCTGAGTGTAAGAGCATGGTTGCCATCCAGATCTCGAGACCTGGAAATAGCTAGGTAGCTCTCCTGATGCCTTGGTCTGGCTACCACCCCCAAGAAGGATCTGAGTGTAAGGGCATAGTTGTCATCCAGATCTCAAGACCAGAAAATAGCTAGATAGCCCTCCTGACGCCCTGTTCGGACAACCACCCTTAAGAAAGATTCGAGCTTAAGGGATAAATCCTTCACTAGATACCTCACTCGGGTTTACAACCCTCTAGAGGGACTCAAAGATAGAAGGTCCGACTTCCTTAAATTCTAAATATACCAGTAAGTTTAGGTTACTAGCTCTCCTTGATACGGGGTTACTTACTACAGCAGACCCACAATCAAACAAGGAGGACTGTCAGCTGAAGAAGTTGAGCTAGAAGTTTCATTAGTATGGGGGCTCAATGCCAACAACCTTTTTTCTTATCTTATTTTTCCCCTAAAGATAGCTCGTTTCGATATAAAAGCTGGAGGATCAAGCAAGTACATGCAAGCCAGAGTTAGATCTGAGATTAAAATTTTATTATCAAGTAAGGGAGCCTATCCCCCAACAAGGCTATAACAAGCAAGGGGGGCCCAATCCCTGGTTCTGAGCTACAAAAGCAATAATAAAATGGCAAACACAGTTGAAGATGGGATGTCCACCCCCTTTTTCGGGCATTCAAAATAGATTACATGGGAAAGAACTCCAGCTTCTTCGTCTTCCTAAGGACCTCCAACCTCCTCCTCCTCCATAGAATGAACCTCGCCCCTTGCTCCCCTCTCCGGTCGCAGCTAGTCTTGGTCAGCTGCATCTACCGTCTCCGCCACCTCCTTCTAGGGATCAACCTTGGCTGCCTAGGGGTCAACAGGATCCTCCTCCTCCACAATTTCATTGATCACCGCCATAACTTCAGGTGGTATAGCTGCATCAAGAAGGATGTCCACCGACTCAGGCAATTTCCCACTTTCTATTGACTCCACTCTTGAGAGCACTGCGGGGGGATCCCGAGCTTCAGCAAGGCCTCATTCTAGTTCCTCGTTGTGAACCCCCTTTGAGGATTCACCGGGACCATATGCTGGAAAGGCTGGAACATGATAAGGCAGATCTGGCACCTTCAACTGCTTCCTAGCTCCCTCCTCAGAATGAACAACTCCATTAGTTTCAGGGCGAGACATCTCCCCAGCCCACGACATGACTCTTCTCTATCCCAGCCAGCGATGCTGGAGAGATCGAATGGGGGAGGAAGAGCCTCTGTAACCTGATAAGAGGCATAGAAGTACCCCTCGTTAAAAAAGGATTCCACCTCGGCCTGAAGCTGGGTAATTTGAGCCTACAAGGTTTGGTTCTCAACATCCAGAACCTTAGCCTTTTCCCTCCAGTCATCCCGCTGGCTAGCCCGCCGCTTCGACCGGAGAGTCTCTTGATCAAAAGTCAGCTTCAACCTCTCATGGTTGTATTGAAGCTCAGTTAGCTGCGTTTCCATTCCTTGTTGGCTGGAGGTCATCTCCTAGACCAGGGTCTGAGCCAGCGTAAGCAACTCCATGACTCGCTCAGCTTTAGCCTCAGCCTTGGCTACCCAATCACGGAGGAAGGCTACCTGATGCCCCATGGCCACCTGAAACTTGAAAGCCTACAAAGAAAAATCATGTTAGAAAATGACAAATCAAAATGCTGAATGAATAAGTGAAAGCGACGGTTACCTCGACTAGAAGGCAGGACTCTTTGGTAATCATGATGTCCACGAGCATTGCAGTCATCCTAGAAAGCCAGCAGCCTGGACATGATGCTATAAATTGCTTCAGGACCTCGTCCTGACCCGCCGAGCTTGATTGCTGGTGGGGATGAGAAGGGGCGACCTCAGGAATATCGGTATCGGGCTCCTTGGGAACCTCGACTGCCCAGGTTACAACCGGATCATCAGAGAGAGATAATGTGACTCGGGGAGCATCGGCTGAAGCAGAGACTACTGGTGAGGGGGTAGGAATGGACTTATTGACGACTTGAGAGGCTAACCCTCCTTTGTTTAGAGCCTTCGCAACTCGAGATGCAAGAAGAGCCATCTTGGACTTCACTTGGGAAAGAGAGAGGAAAGGAACAAACAGGGTAGCTACCTTAGTGGTTGACCCCCCCCCCCCCCCCCTTCCCCCCCCCTTATCAGAACATCCGAGAGAGCTCCCGGGGACGATCTTAAAGGAGGAGGAGGGATCCCAACTCACCGGGCTTCGTGAGAAGCTGGAGCAACAACAAACACTATTAGAGAGAGAAATCAAGATCATCAGAACTGAACCATCCAATAATAATAAAACAAAACAACAAGATAGATCGAGATACTTACGAGGGGTAGCACCAGATATCCACAGGTACCTATTTACCCTACGGAGATCAAAGGGGTCGGTGGTTGGAAACTTTAGATTCAGGTAGTTCCGAGCCATGATGGTCTTCAGCACAGCTTCAGACTCAACGGGCAAGGAATCCCGACCCCATGTGGGTTTGTCACTAAAGGCGGTGGGAACCTCAAGCTCATGCCCGCCGACGAAGACGGAGCTCCCCAGTTTCCCCCCGTCAGTACCCATTCTTCTTTCCAAGTGGGGTCCTTCTTTGAAGCCCCAGAGATGATAAAGTTGAGCTTATTCTTGGCCTTGGCATAGAATTGGCCTCATAGAACCCCAACTAGGCTACATATCTGGAAAAGGAAGGCGAGCTCTTTAGCCCCGGGTTCCCTGGTCACGTTGCTCAACTTGCATTGCTCCCTCCAAAATACCAGGAAGCCGACTAGATGCCTCCAGAAGCAAGGCGTTAGTTGAAACGGAGCCAGCTGAAGGGCATTGAGAGCCCGCCGAAGGGTGGGATGAAGATGAAGTCTCACCCAGCTCTCAAAAGCTGCGGGACAGTTAGAGAAACAGTGTCAGGAATACCATACTTGTCCCATAGACGGTCGATCGATTGAGGGTCGACAGTAGAGTCGGGTATGACCCTGGGTTCGAAAGGAAGGGTTATCACTGAAAGAAGCTCCGCCACTGTGACTTGAGCCCTCCCGACCGTATCGACTTTCTCCATGACATCAGAGTCTTCGTCGACTAGGTTTAGAGGATTGTCAGGCTGGTTCGAAAAGCCAGAGCCGATAGAGATGTTCCTGTTAGAACAACGGCGCTGGCGGAGCGGGGAAGATTCCTCATCGCTTGAAATCACTCGCACCAGCTTGTGAGGTGCTAGGTTAGGGCCTCCGGAGCCCTCAACCAAGGCATCAACACTATCTGTGGAAGTCGACATTGATGGGTAAGGAAGACTTGGAGGTAAGCGGAGGCAAGCAGGGAATTCGACAGAGAAAGCAAGAAAGGAAAATTTTGAAAGTTTGAGATTTGAGGAAGTATGAAGAAAGTGACGGTCAGGCTGGGCTTAAATAGAGGATTATTGGCGATATCCTCGGGAAGATCACCTGAAGCCGTATTGCAGCCGTTTTTCTTCGAATAACACTCGGTTTCAAATTCAAATATTGGGTAATTAATGAGAAAATTTTGCTCTCATTAATTATCTTTATGACGAAAAACTTTCTCAATTAAACAAGGAATCTGACTCCAACACTCTACCACCGGTGTTCAAGTCAGAGTGGACTTTTGTTAATAGTAAAATTTGGTCAGGGGTCAAAGAGAAATTTTCCACCCATAATCGACAATCATGAAGCCCAGAAAGACCGTAAAGCCACCCCGCGGGAGCAGGGAAGGTCGGTTCAGCTTCAAAGCTACCAGAAGACTAGCCAGACGCAACTGGGACGAGCCTCCACAAGAGTACTGGAACCCGGGCTTCTCCAGGCCATCTATCGGGGAACCTCGGCTCTGAGGTTGAGCTCCACAACAGCCCCGTAAATGCCAGGGGAAGTCTCCAAGCTCAAGAGACATTCGAAAGAAGCCCGCCAACCTCTCCAGAAGCCCGTTGTCCTTGCTGGACATAAAGGAAGAATCACGCCTAAATCTACACTACCCCAGCTATCTTCTAGAAGGGTCTACAAGAGCACCTCAAGCCCCCAATGGTCAAGGAAAATCCATCTTAAGCTTCTAAGATCAGAGCCAGAGCAAGAGCAGGGATCTACTTCGCTCTACGGGGCAACAGGCAGCTGGCAGGGTGACCTCCATGAAGATTCATGGCACGAGTGCACACATGATCGTCTCCACGTAGTATTCACATGCACATCAAGAGTTTGATTCAAATAAGGGATTAAACTTATCTCCGTCAACGATATCATCGAAGTTCGTAACAATTCAAATTCAAATGACGAATCCCGCCCGATAAGGAGGAGACGGATTCAGGGGATCATGGTAAAGTATTTGCGAATTAAAAACCTACTAGGACACTATAAATATGTGAAGCGTAGAAAAAGGAGAAAAAATGAGGAACGACAGATACAAAAATACAACAACATATAAGATAGAAAGAAGAGAGGAATGCCTAAATTCTGGATTCAGAACACGGTCACATTCATCTCCACTATTTGACAGGCACCGAGTTGCCACCACCCTACACTTTCGAGAGACTGTGAGCAAACAAGAGAGCTATTCGTATCTTAGAGCAATATACCAATAATAAAGCTCCCATTTACTGTTATCACGTTCCAGCCACTTGTCTCTCTCTTAAACAGGTCGGGAACCAACGGTACCAACCCCGACCACCACTTTCGTGGTAATGGTCTCGAGGGTGTTAACAGAAATTTTTAACCCCAAGCAAATTTCCCGTCAACATTATGTATTCCAAATTATTCAGAAAAAAAAATGTTATTTGTTAGGAACTTAGGAATAAATTCAAAATTTTGCATCCCTGGTTTTTTTTTTTTTTACATCACCATCCATGGTTACTCAAACTATTGTCACTATTATAATATATAGTTAACTCCGATTTATAACTAAAAAGAAAAATACAGTAAATAATATCACACCACGTAGCACACGGCGATCGGAAATATTGGAGTATTCACCAAAGGTAACAAATCAAAATATGAAAATCATTTGAGAAGAATCATTTTTGCTGATGTTATACAAGAACAATGTCATTCCAATAGGATATAAAATAATACTTGTCACAACAAATTAGCTAAATACCACCCATAGTCCACACACATCACACGACAACTAGGTTAGGGAACGACTTATGAAAGCAACTAAACGAGTAAATGAAAGGATAAACGATTTATTTACAAGAGTAGAAATTTGTCTGTTACCTCTCAATATTAACGTTGGATCAACTGTGGAAGTTATTGTTGTGATTCAAATACAGGAGAAAATCTTGTATAGGTAATATCGTAAGATCGTCCCATACAAATTTTTCTACGAACCCAGACCATTCCTATCGGTAATTGACTTGAGGTCATACTTATCTAGTTATCTCCAATAGTACATCGACGTTGATTTAAATATATGGTCTTGTGTCATCTAAACATAACACGATCTCTTGTTTAACCGGTTCGTTTGGTGGTGGCTGAGAATGGTTTAGGCTGGAAGGTTGACAGCAGAAGCCGCACCCCAAACAAGGGCATCTGATTGCTGATAATGAGTGTAATTTGAGTGGTGGACAAGGTTTGACAACGCTAGCATGAAAGATCGGCTGGATAGTCACTATACACGATGAGCGTTTTTTTGTGGCCCACGTGAAGCTGAGTTCCAATCAGTGAATCACAGCAAATACTGCGAGTGGTGGTGGGACCTCAATCAGAGGGCCCTCCATATTCAATTGGGTTTGGCCGGCCTGCATCCAACCGTCTATTGTTTCATGTCTGATGGGACCCTCCAGGTTTAGATGCGGCCTCATATGTCACCATTTGTATGCAAATTTGTATGTGTCACCACCCAAATACCCAATAATATTGAACAACTGGGTGTTGCTGGAACAAGGATCCTACCCATATTTGGCAACTTATTTAATTTAATTTTGTTTTTGCTATCGATTTTATTTGTCATTATGGGAAGAAACTGTTGACACCAATAATTGTTTTTTTTTTGGCTTACAATCTAGTGGAGCTGATGTTAATGTTTTAGAACATGTTTTTTATATTGTATATAGCTAGCTGTATATTAACAGAACAAAAATAATAAAATTTTACTTGAAATGCACTAATTATTTGTCCCAAAATATGCAAACGTGCAATGCAAAGTTATATCAAAGGAGGATTATTGAATTATAATGAAGTGTGCTAATTGTAATGTATTATACGGTGGTTTTCCTATCAATACGTATTGATATAAAGTAGTAGTAGTAGTAGACACTAAGTCACCAATGGAGTTTAGGGGTTTGTTGAGCCCTAAACTCTAATAGTACAGTCCAAAATAAAATTATAATGAAATGTGCTAATTGCAAGGTATTATACGGTGGTTTTCCTATCAATACGTATTGATTGGAAGTAATAGTAGTAGTAGTAGTAGTAATAGACACCAAGTCACCAATGGAGTTTAGGGGTTTGCTGAGCCCTAAACTCTAACAGCACAGTCCAAAATAAAACTCTTATTTTAGGGAGAGGTCTTCTAGTACTTTGCATAAATGTGAGGTCGTATATATAATATTAGGGTTTGAACCCTTGTGTTAAAACTTCATTTTGAATTTTCCAATTCTTAAGGCATAGGAATGATAATTTAACTTGAATCCACGGGCACCCACTCGAACCATATAGGTCATCTATGAGTTTTGTTATTCGGGTCATAGGTTGGTTTCGGGTGCAAAATACAAACCTAGAAAAGATTTGATTTTTTTTTAAAAGAACCTGAACATTTAAAGAACACAAATTCAAAACAACGTTATTTTGAACAAATTAAAATTGTAAACTCAAAACAATGTCATTTGGGGTTTGTGGGTCAAAACCTGAAAACAAATAATATTTCGTATTCATGTGAAGGTTCAAATTTTGTCAAAACCCGTAAGCAGAAGCTTGAACCTGCAAAATTTTTAGTTTTGCGGTTGAATTCGGTTTGGAAAATATTTCATAAATCCAACCCGTTGTCGACCTTATCAGGGTGCCTTCGGTTAAAAAAAAATAAAATCCAGTTTAAATAGGCCTAAACGGCAAAAGGGAGTAATTTTAAATCAATATATAGAATATCTATAATGAAGGATTCCAATGGAGATTTCAAGAGACTCACCATGGGCCTATGCAGGCCTTTTAATAGTTTTGTGATTTTGTATTTTAATTTAATGATGGAGGAACACGTGGTTTTTTTTTAAGAGGTTTTACTGTTTTAAAGCAGTTTTTATTATTCAAATATTTTATCCAAATTTATACTCAAAATTATTTGATATAAATAATGACATGATCTAATATAAGATTTGTTGGTAACAAATCATGCCACGGATCGTTTGAAAATGATTTTGATAAAACAATTTGAACTATCTATCATTACTTCTGATTTTATGTGTTTATTTCTTTGACTAGATTGATAGTCTTAAAAACAATAGTATGCATTTGATAAATTTGTCATTGCTCTTCAAGTTGTTATGCATACATCAAATCTTTAAGCAGCCACGAAAATAGATAATTTTAAAAGATAGAATGGATAGGTTATTCAATCATTTAGAGCATCTCCAATATCGGAGCAACATATGAAAAAAAAATATCATGTTTGATTAATATATATTTTGTTAATAAATATTTCTCCGATGTAATCGTGAATATTCAACTTCAAACTGATGTGGTAAAAAAAATACTAAACACTGTCAACATGACTGTCTACTTTTAGATGTCTATTATGTATCTATTTTTTCGATTGACTCAATGAGTATTTAACATGTTTAAATTGGAAGGCTATGTAAACCTCTACTTATGTGAAATTTCGAAGTCAACATGGCAACATGCTATGTATAGTTCAATTTTATGTTTGTTTGGTATGATTTTTGTAAGGATCAAAAATACTTTTTTTTTAATGTTAAAAGCTATTTTAAAGTATTTTTAGTTTTTTAACAAAACTCAAAACAGTTTTTTTAATATATGAATTGTCTCAATTACCCTTTATAAAAGCCATTTAATATATACTTGGAGAAACCTAAAATTTAGGCTTTTCCTAAGACCTTTTTTTTTTTTGTTTTTTTTTTAAATATATGAATTGTCTCAACTATCCTTTATAAATTTTAGATATTTCACTATACAACTCTTCAAATATAAATACATTGTCAACACATTTTTTGTACTTCATACAATCAAAAACTATTTTTAAAAATATATTGTCAATACTTTATATATATACACACACACACACACACACATATATATATATATATATATATATATATATATATATATATATATAATTTACCAACTAAAAACCCTTTTTGTTAGAAATTCCACTACAGAAAGATCTACTCTATAAGTTCTACTTGAAAAACCATACCAAACATACTGTTGTGTTTTGAACACCTAAATACAACCTGTAAAACCTTTCCCGTTAACACTTAATTCAAAAAATGTAAGATTCACTTACAAGAAAAACAGGAAAATATACACATATGAAATACATCAATTCGGATCACAGAAGAAACAAACCACAATCAACATTTTACTTAACTAAATCTATATCAACAAAAAACTATCAAATATATTGCAAAACCTAATCACTGATTAACTTCTTTTATACAACATCACCAAGCAAGAAACACTTGCATATTAAAGATGACAACTGGAATATATAACAGATCATATAACTTAGAAAATATAACACATATAAAAGAAGAAATAATGATAGTTAAAGCATGCAAGGAAAGCTGTAAACGACACACAAAATTTATCATGGTTCAACTTGATAATCAAGTCTACATCCACGTTGAGTAGATCCAAGAAATGCTCAATCCACTATAAATGAGTCTTTACAACTGAATACACCAACTGATACAGAAAACCAACCCATAAATCCCTCAAGAACACTAGATCTATATCTCACTACAATAATCAAACACAATCCTCACAGAAACTCTACACAAAATAGATTGAAACCTCTTAATCTTTCCTTACAAACATGTATAATTACTCTAGAAACACTCAGAGAATTAGATTATACAAAGAAGCACTTGGATTCACCAAATAATTACAAAGAATCTGAAGAGAGAATGAGAGAGCTTGCGAGAGAGAGAAATAAGAATTGAAACCTTAATCGTTTTTTTCAACAAGAACAACCGAATCATTTCTCTCTCTTCCTTTTCCTTATAAAGCCTTATCGACTGAGTCACCACCGACATCCTCTTCAACCAATAACAGCTCGCCATCTTGGATTTCATTACCAGGTCACCACTTATCTGATAGCAATTGCAAGAAGCATAAAACACAGCGTATTGAAGATATATAGATCAGCTCTTGGTTCTGATTTGGGCTCTTGAGTTGGGTATCGAATTGGGCTTCAGTTGGGCCTATAATTGTCAAAGATGGGCTAACCCATTTTCAACACATACACTTATGACCAGTTTGATATTGTTTTTGAAAAGTTAAAATCATATTATTTAATAATTTTGATATAAAATGATGTTTGGTAAAATTTCCAAAAGTGATTAATTGATAATCTGACAGTTTTAACAGTGATTTTGAGAAGTAGATGGAAGTTACTTTTTGAAAGTGATTATAAAAGATTTTCTATTTCAACATTTAATAAATCTTTTTAGAGTAATGTTACTTTGTCAAAATTCGGTGCCCAAATAATGTGGCAACAATTTAGTCAATTCATTTAAATCATGTAAATCTAATCCAATTTAAATGAATGAACTAAAGTGTTGCCACATCATTTGAGCACTAGATTTGGGTAAAGTAGTATTACTTATCTTTTTAAGATATCATTATTATCCTTATGAAATAAAGTTAAAATCATTTATACATCTTATTTCATCTCAAAATTAAATATTATAATTAAATATTGATTTGATTTTTAAAATCTTTAAAAAATATTTTATTGTTCTTATAGAATTTTTTTTCCTAATTTAAATATTCTAATTAAATATTGATTTAATATATATAATTAATGAAAAAAAAAATGAAATATGGTCCCAAAATTATTTATATTTTAGTCATTGTAATTAATTTCAGTACTTTTGCAATAAAATTACCAAACATATGTATACTGCTTTTGAGCTATACTGTATTTTTAAAAATACAATTAACCAAACATTTACCGATTAACTTCATAACCGATTATTCCTCCAGCATAACTAACAATGATTATTATAAAAGTCACGTCAATACCAAATTGACCCTTAATTGAATATAGTTTTTATAGTGATTTAAGATTTAATTGTAGAACCAACCAAATTCAAGACCGTATAATTAATAAAGGGCAATAATTACCAATTGGGTCTTGACCTTTTTTTTTTATTTTATAAAAAAAATTTCAAGTTGTTTGTGACTTTTATAAAAGTGACTAAATTGATCATCACATTTTTTCCAAGTACCAAATTAGTCCCTCTCTTTTTAGAAGTGACCAAATTTATCTTTCAACGGTTTAATGGTATTAAATACAACAGTTGACTTTAACAATTTTAGTTAAAGTAGACCAGTATCATTTATTTGTTATATTAGAGTAAAGTTGTTTTGTCTTTTGTGTAATAAATTTACAATTATAATTACAACAAAATCCTAACATATTATTAATGAAACACCATTTGTATATTTTTTAATTAAAAATTTCTAAAACTATCTAAAAATATTTTAATAAGACAATGTGAATTATACCCTTATTTTATAAACAAAGTTACCTTCCATTCCCTTTTAGTCTTTTACCATTTTTATATAATTGTTTTTTTAGTTAATATTATGCAAGACACAAATAAAATAAACAAAAATACACACGTGTTAAAAAAAAGTTGTGCATGTGTCATTATTATATTGTTTAGGATCAAAGTACAATTTTACCCTTACATAGTTGAAATTGACTTACGAAACTTAGTTAGAGGAACTAATTTAGCACTTGCAAAAAATAAGGATCAATTTGATTGCTTTTGTAAAAATCATAAACAACTTGAAACTTTAAAAAAAATTCCAAACCCTAATTACTAATTACCCATTAATAAATTATAAAAGAAAAACTATATAAAAACTAACTTTTTAAAGTTATGTGTATGATTGCTTTGTTTATGGAATAATCAGCTTATAGTTTAACTTAAGTAATATTCAACTTACTAAATAAGTTGATAGATGTTTGGTAAATTGATTTTATAAATAATCAACTTGAGAAAAAAACAAAGAAAATATGTTTGACAAACTTTAATTGATTATAAAAAATTACTAAATTGGACGTGAATGTAATATATTTGATTATTTTTTTCATTTTTCCAGTTGTTATTATTATTATTCCTTTATATCTCTTTTTTTTTCCCGTTTTGTTTCCTTCTTATCAACTGGTTCTATGTATTTTAGGGTTTCAAGACTTTCCAAATTAATTTTAAATTAATAAAAATCATATTTAAATTAAAAAATGAATTAAGTCGACTAGGGATGATAGCGGGTCGGGTTCGGGTGGGTTTTGTAAAATCCAAACCCTCACCTGCGAAAATTTTCTTCACCCACACCCGCCCTCGAACCCGCGTAGGTAAGCGGGTTCGCTGGCGGGTTTGAACCCGCGGGTTATGGCTGCACCCATACCCTTACCCGCGAACCCGCGAAACAATGTGGGTTCACGGTTGGGTGCTTCACCCGCAGGATACCCACTAACCCGTAACCCGCAACCCACAAACCCGCGAACCCGCGATTTATCATTTATAAATTTCCATATGTAATCACCTATTTGATACTTAATTGAATTTAATTTTTATTTCTAATTCACTACTTGATACATTACAAAACAATAATAACCGTAAAAATAAAACGACAAAAAATAATTCAAATGTCTATGTATTTTTATATACAAGTATTTTATTTATGCGGGTTCGCGGGTCCAACCCACAGGTTAGTTTTCCCAACCCGCGGGTTAGTTTTCCCAACCCGCACCCGCCCACTAACCCACCGTTTTTTTCATTAAACGGGCTTGCGAGTCCACAGATCTTAAATTCACCATCCACACCCGACCCTACAAGGTCGGGTTAAGGCAGGTGCGGGTCAAATTGCCATCCCTAAAGTCCACTAGTACTGAGTCAACTTGTTCCTTCTAGACTCACTAGATCTACTTCTGAAACTCGACATCCTCCTCCGTCAACCTCTCCAATTCCGCCTCCCTCTACCTATCCACCATATTCTCATCCTCGAGCGCGTCGCCAGCCTCCGTCACATGGCCGCCGACCTCTTCCCCATTTTCCTAAAGGAATCGCGATAGAGAAGGAGGAAGCTTCCTCCATTTTCGCGACGGAATCACGAGATTCTAACGACTAGATCATTATGAAATCGAGGACGGAGAAGGGCGGAAGTCAAAGCCGACCGATGAAGGAAGGTTACCCTCATGCCACTGTAGGCGACGACGATGGTGACCACCATTGTCACTAATGACAACGGTGGCCATAGTTTTTTTTATTAAAATATTATATATATATTTTTTTTAGTTTAAAAATAATTTTGACATTTTGAAAAAAAAATAACAGATATATTAAAGGTCATTGTTGTCTATTAAAATAAATAATGAGAATAACATAGAAATTTTACAAATATTGAAATTGTTTTTCCAATAAACAGCTTTAAAAAACAACCCCTTTTAATTTCTCAAAAGCTGATTATTAGAGGAGCAACTTATAAAATAAGTAAATTATAAAGTATTTATCAAATACTTTATAAATCATAGATTATGAAATAAGTGATTATTTTATATATTTAAACAACCCCAAACATAGATTAAGAATAAAAGAATTAAAAAAATTGATTATCTATTATTGAATTGTTAAATTTTAATTAATAAGCAAATCCCTATTCACTTAACAATTAAGTACGACCTTATTAAATCTGGAATTCCTCAAATGTTTTATTTTATTGATTTATTTTTTGCGTGTGTGTCCGTAGTAGACATGACCACAGTTCGGTTCGAATCGTGGAACCGAACCGTAACCGTGTGAAATGAACCGTAACCGTAACAGTAACCGGAACCGTGGAACCGGTTTCGGAACCGTAACCAGAATCGGGGGGTCGACGGTTCGGTTCCTTCTCTTGAAAAACCGGCCAAGAACCAGCGGTTCGGTCCCGGTTCAGGAACCGCCGGTTCCTGGCCTTTATTTCTTAAAAAAAAAATTGATTTTTTTTTTTATAAAAACTGATAAGAGCCATTGGGCTCCAACGGTCTACTAACCGTTGGGCCCAACGGCTCAATTTTTTTTTTCTTTTCCCCTTTAATTCTTTATTTCCTATAAATACCCCCCTAATTCATTTCTTATCATACAATTGCTCTCTCAAGTCTCAACTCTCTCTCAACTCTCAATTCTCAATTCTTCTAATTCTATTCAATTATCTCCCAATTAGTCAATTATTTATTTGTTTATATTTAGTGTATTACAATTATTATTTTTTAAAATCATTTTAAAATCCTTGTCAACAATTTTTATCTTAATTTTTTTGAAGAGTTTATTTACAAATTATTTTTTTTCGATGACAAGTGGAAGTGGAAGTGGAAGTGGAGTAAGAGATATTGCACCAAGGCATTCCGTTTCCAGGACCGGTAAGGGTCGTATGTCGGAGCCGGATCCGGTCCAACCGGATAATATCGGTTTTGATGACACTGCTTACCATGAGTTCCTGCAACGGCAAACCTATCTTGAATCTCTAAAGTATCCAATCAATCCAAATCCCCCTTTAATAATTTCTGAATCCAATTCTAGCCAGCCTAACGCCCCTAGCCCTAGCCCTGGTAATATGACTAGCCAATAAGAAAATATACCCGATTTTGCTGCAGATCCAAATTTTGAAGAGCCGACAGAGAAGGATAAAAAGCATCTCAAATCTGATCTATTCGTTCTCCACATGAAAAAAGTTACGAAACCGAATGGAACATGTTGGGCGGTGTGCAATTACTGCCCTAAAGAATACAGTTGGACTAAATCTGGAGGATACGACATATATAGGAAGCATATTACGACCAGTCATCCATCAGAACTTGCCAAGGGAAATGCACAATCTCAAATTTCCAGGTTTTCTACCCCTGACACTCAATTATTTAAATATAGTGATCAAGCTAATAGAGAAGAATTAGCTAGGATAGTAGCTGTAGAACATTTACCTTTTAGTTTTGGTGAAACAGTTGGTTTTATTAAATATTGTCATAAAGCATTAAATCCTGCTGCATGTCGTGTCCCTAGGACCACTCTCACGCGTACAATGTATGATATTTATAAAAATGAAAAAAGGATTTAAAAAAAAATATTTTGCGAACTATATAGGTCGTGTTTCCGTATGTGCTGATATATTGACTGACCATTGGCGAATGCATTCATACTTAGGTGTAACTTGTCATTATATGGACAAAGCATGGACAATACAAAAAAGAATTCTTGCATTTAGAGTTTTTGATGATGCACATTCTGCTGATAATATTTATAAAAAAATGAAAATCATTTTTGAAGAGTATAAAATTGAAAGCAAAATTTTTTCAATTGGTTTTGATAATGCTTCTAATAATACATCAGCTATTCCTGCTTTAATTGAATTATGCAAGCCTTATTTTAATAGTAAATTTTTTCATCAAAGATGTGTTTGCCATGTTTTAAATTTATGCGTTCAAAAAGGTTTGGAAATTCTTCAAGCTTTTATTAAACCCATTAAAGAGGCCCTCTCATATTTGTGGAAACATCCTAATGTTATGAAAGCATGGGTAAGATTTTGTAAACATGCAGGTAGACATCCCATTAGATTTTCTCGTGATGTTCCAACACGTTGGAACTCTACTTATAAATTGCTTTGTGAAAGTTATGAATATAGGGATTTATTAGTTTCTTTTATGCAATATAATGTTAGTCAAATCAATCTTTATGCACACCATTGGGATGTTTGTACAAAAATTTGTAATTTGTTAAAAGTTTTTAATAGTGCTACTAACAATTTATCAGGTATGTATTATCCTACTACTCAATTATTTATTATTGAGGGTTGTAATATTGCTGGTGCATTTGCTGACTGTTCATCTGATATACAATTACAGGCATGCATTGAAGCTATGAAAAAAAAATGGGTAGACTATTATAGAGAGTTTCCAACTATTTACCTGCTTGCGTTGTGTTTTGACCCGCGTTGTGTTTTGACCCACGTTGTAAACTAGATGCATTGACAGATTATTTAACTCTTTATTATAAATGTTTAGGTATACAATTAGAAATTAATACTTATTGTGCTGCAATTAAGATATTATTTTATCAGTTATATGATGAATATCATAGAATTTATGGTCCATCATTAAACATTAGTGTTCCACCAAATGAAAATGTCTCCCAAACTCGATCTTTTGGAGTGTTGGGGGCATGGTCTGGACTTTTATCCCAAAAGATCAAAAGATTGCAAGGTTCTTCTTCTTCTTCATCAAGTCCGATCTCGTATGATGAGATAGAAACTTATCATAGTACCAATTTTGAGTTTATAGGAGACGATGATGTGGATAAATTTGATATTCTACATTGGTGGAGAGAACATGAAAATCACTTCCCAATCTTGTCTATAATAGCCAAACAGATTCTTGCAACACCGGTTTCTACAATGGCTGTGGAACAAGAGTTTAGCGCGGGTTAAAATATTTTGGACGCAAGACGGTCGCTTTTGAGTCCAGAAACAATTCAAGTCTAAGTGTGTGTTGATGATTGGACAAAGGCTGGATATAGACAACAAGAAATGGAGCCAGAAGTTATTTATGATTTCTTCGATGATGATCACACCACCGGCACCGGAACGGATGGCAGCGATTAGTTACAGACTTACAAAATTACATATGTAAAAGACAATAAAATGTAAAAGAACTACGTGGTCTTTGTTTCCTCTAAACCCCGAGTCCGAGAGGATACGTAGGTAACTTAATTTTGGTACAAATTAAGTGTAAGACCAATTTTTTTAATTTTTAGTTTTATACATTTATTTCAATTTATGTATTTAGTATTATTTTTTAAAATTTTAATTTCGGCTTACGGCCTTACACAATAAAATTCATTTACAAGTTCATATTTTTACATGTCTTATGTTTTCGTATTTTTTTAAAAATGAGTATAAATGTATAATAAGAAAAAAAAAAGAAAAAAAAAGGAACCGAACCGGCCGAACAGGTGGAACCGACCGGACCGGAACCGGAACCGCGGTTCCACGGTTCAGGTTCAGGTTCAGGTTCCGATTCTGGCTCCTTCCAGAACCAGAACCAGAACTGGGGTCATGTCTAGTCCATAGTGGCTAGCTGGTGGAGGTGGAGGCGGAGGCGGAGGCGAATAATGAAGCAATCTAATAATTGCAACAAATAAAAGAACTGGTAAACAAGTAAAGGAATTATAAAAATAAGAGAATTAAAAAAAAAAAAACCAATAAAAAACATTAATTTCAAATTTTATATGATTTATTTCAGTTATGCGTAGCTTTCACTATCGGTCACTAATTAAAGAGTGGCAAGGCGATGCAAATGTACTGATTCCTAGCATATTCATATAATCATTGTTTGGTAGTAAATAAGGATTTATTTTTCTCTTTATCTTTTGCTATAATTAAATATCCGAAAAATATCAGAGTGTGTAAAGCCATACATAATTAAGTTGGAACCTAAATTACATAATATCGTGATACCTAGTTATATAACTTTATATAAATAATCATACATCCTTATATAACTTCGGTCTTCAAATTGTTACGGATGGGAGGATTTGCCTAAAAGATGCTTCTCTAATCATAATTAAATTAAGTAGATTTATTTTGTCTCCAATCATGCATTCACAGTCTCCTTCATTTCTTAACTCTCTGTCATGAGATCTTTTTTTTTTTTAATGTTTTCTTTTTCTAGCACTTTCCAAAGCATGCAAAATAAAGCACTACAACAACAATTTCATACAGAATTGATCGATTTTAAGTTTATGGGTAAGGTATAGGTTAACTCTAACCTTAGTTTATTAACCTGGGTGGGCAATACTTATAATGACATGGAAAAGTGTTAAACAAATTGCATTTGTCCCCAAACAAACGCAACCACCACACCACATTGATATTAAAAAATTGGAGGTCGCTTAATTATTGAAAAATTGAGATTATATGGATTTGTCTTTGGTGTCTTATGATCATCTAGATGGTCCACAAGAAGGTTGATAATTGGGGTAAATGACCTGGACAATCATTTCTTAAAATGCCCTGCTTGCAATTTTGAATCTCGTGATTCTTCTTTAATCTACCTTTCATCTATAGTCACATCCTTTCCATTAATTCAAGTTAGAGAGTTAATTCCAACCCTAACGTGAATTACATGATAAAAATCATTTCGTAATAGGAAACGTCAATTTAAAAATGATTATACACGAACAGCAGATAAATAAATGCTATTGTAGTAGTGTGTATATTCTTAAATCTGTTCAAATCATATCAGTATCCCATAACATAATATAAGTGAATAAATAAATATATTCAGAATACGATTCTGCATTTGAGTATTGTTTCGTGTGGATTAATTACATTCAACACACAGTCATGCAGTCAAGAACATTAAAAAAATTGCTGTTGATTGATTATAAATGGTTGTTACAGCTTAGAAACATAAAAACAATTAACAACCTTAAACAGCAAATCACTAATCAGATCAACTACCAGACAGCACAGCTTGAGCTGTGTCTTTCTCTTCTCATACACTCATCGTCCCATAATCTAACAACGTTGCCGTTAATCACAGTCGAATCCTGGTAACGGCGCCACCCCATATCCGTCACTCTCACTCTCATCACTCTCTCCCACCACTCCTCACACTCATCAATATGATCTCTGTAATAATAATATTCCTCTCCCCACTCTTCAATAACCGCCGTTATCTCTCCGTCAGTACTACTTTCTTCCCTCTCCTCCTCGTGATAGTACAACGTGAACTTACGAGCAGTATCCGAAGAAGCCGCATCCGGAGCTGGAGGCTCGATGATCGAGTCAACCGGCGAGATTTCAGGGAGTGGTTGAGACCCAGTTGTGTTCGGATCATTACGAGGTTGAGGGTGCAGGTCGGGTTTCGGAGAATACGAGGAGGTTGATCCTCCGGCCGTCTTGATCCTCCAAAAACTGACAGCTGCTGTTATAACGGCGACCCACGTCCATAGATTGTTGACGGCCGTGACAAAGCCGAAGCTGAGATAATTGAAAGCTAGAGCTTCGATTGGAGACTCCAAGACATTCATGATTTTTGTGTGTTTGTAGAAATTGAAGAAAAACCTGAAGAGACAGGATGTTATATATAAGGAGAAACGATAGAGAAATGAGAGCCGTTGGATGAAGCAAGTGGAGAGTAGGATCTGATCTAAAGATGCCGAGAATCGAGACCCAAGATGCTTTTTGTTAAGGTAGATCCAATATATTATACCGAATTATGCGACACTTGTGTGTTGGGTCTACTGGACTACTGCTCGCAAACCCATCCCAGAGTAGACATGACTACGAATCCGGTTCGGTTTAGTTTCGGTTTCGAACCGTCGGTTCTGGTTTCTGAGGGATCTAAAATCGGAATCGGAACCGTCTGAAAGATGGTTCCGGTTTCGGTACGGTTCACCGGTTCCGACGGTTCGATTTTTTAACCAAATATCAGATCAATATCTCTAATATCTAAATCTTCCGAACCTTGATTTTCCCATATTTACCCAAATCACAAAATCTCCTATTATATACGTTCAACCCCAAATCTCTCCCAATTTTTCTAAAATCATCTTCATATATATATCTCTATCTCACTCTCACACACACACAAATCGCACATCATGGATTCACTGGTCCACCATCACCATCTTCTTCATCCAGCCATAATTTTCTTCTTTAATTTTGGTCTCATCTTCTTTGTTCGTGGATCGATCGATCTTCGATGGAATTGATGTGGATCTGTGAAAGAGAGAGAGAGATCGATGAATCTGTGGATGAAATCGGTGGATGGAATCGATGCATGTGGATGAAATCGATGGATAGAATCGTTGGATGGATCGATCTGTGCATCAATGATGGGTATGGGTATTCTGGAAAGAAGAAAGAAGCAAGAGAGAAAGAGAGATATCAGAGAGAGAGATCGAAGAAAGAAAAAAAACGAGAGAGAGAGCCAGAGAGGGATGTCTGTGATTTGAAGAAAGAGAAAGAGATAAAGAAAAAAAAAATAAAAAAAATTGGCTGGAATCGGCGGTTTCAAATCCGGAACCGAACCGTCGGTTCTAGGCCGGTTTTTTTTTAGGAGAACCGGAACCGAACCTCAAACCCCACGGTTACGGTTACGGTTACGGTTACGGTTACGGTTACAGTTACAGTTCCAGAACCTATTCTACGGTTCCGATTCCGATTCCGATTCCGGTTACGGTTCATTTTATACGGTTACGGTACGGTTCGGTTCCACGGTTCGAATCGAGCAGTGGTCATGTCTATCCCAGAGATTATATTTCAGATGACTGCGCAATTAGCGTGACGGTGTTACACGTAACTGGTATGTCAAGATTTAAGAATCTTACAGCGTCACGTTTATCTTTGCTAATTTGCATATTTGTGAAATGTGTAGCTAAGGTGTATTGTGAGTGAATGTGGCACCGTCGGATGGAGTCAATCAAGGGTTTGATATTGGGTAATGTAGCATTGTAGCGGTGCATTATACATGGAGCGTTAAGTAGAGAGTCGAGAGTGTTTAGTATAAAATGAAGATGATGGAGGCATGATTTTATATATAAAAAATATAGGAGTAAATTATTGGAGAATTAAGTATAGAGAGTTGGGAAAACAAGCAATGGGTCATCAAGGATAATAGATTAATAGCTCGATGCTAACCATCCCTCTCGACCGAGTTGAGGTTCTCAAGTCCCCACTCTCCACTTCCCAATAAAAAAAAATAAAAAAATAAACAATGGGACACGAGTTGGCAAGTTTCAGCCAGCTATGTGATTGTAAGTACGTTTAACATTTATCGTAATTCGTAGATGTGTACTTCCTTTTTACTTCAGTGATCGAGGTATTTAACGATTAAATTTTAAAGCACGGAAAGACTTCTCTGATTCTTACTCTGTAAGTCTGCAGCAAGGGTTATATTATAAACCGTGCATTAAGTATTATAAACTGTGCATTAAGTAATCGCTTCCTCGCTAAATCCCAACACATCAATGCCATGACTCTATCCAATTGATATCGATTTTGAAGGTGAAAGTATTTGAGATTCATATGCTGGTCCAATATGTATTGGGGAAGCCAGGAGTGGAACCAATAACAATCCATGGAAACATAATTGGGCCTAATAAGATTGGTACTTTATGGGCCATTAATTATTGCTACTTCACCTATGTTATCGACGTGGTACCGATGAAAACAGTTTGTTGAGGTTAGGATCTATTGAGAAACCATGCTTAGATTTCAGTTTATTTCACCAAAATAATTATAATTATTAAAAGGGTGCCAAGATAAAATAATTAAATACATTGGGTCAGGTTTCAATTTGGGACACGCAAACACAAAAGGTTTGGTTCTAGAATATTAATTGGACTGGAGTGACTTAATGAAATTTTTGATAGAACCTTGAAAAGAGGTTTTCCGTATTTGAAAGTTTTTCCAAGAAATTAAGAGAAGTCTTTTATTTGTTCGCATGTCACTTGCTACTGCAAGTGGTAGTGCACTTTAATTTATAAGTAATGGTTGGGAATTCGAATCTAACAATATTCATTTTATAAATATGTAAGAATTTTTTTTTGTCCAGTATTATAGAAATAGATATGCTATCAGATTGTTCAATATAAAAAATTATTGTGGTTTTATCTTTTCATATCAGTTTTATATACATATAATCTTTATGTGACAAACAAAAACTCTAATGAAACAGATGATCCGAAATTGCAACTAAAAAACTCGAATTACTTCTTGAACATATTTATTATTATTATTTTTACCCTTTTAAAGGTTGTAGCATGTAAGCCTGTGGGTAAAGAAAAAACACAGTGGTAATGAGTGCGTGGGGTTGATTTTTCAACTCTTGGTACGATTTTTGGTGTTCACCTCCCCCCTCCGTCCGCCGCTCCTCATTCTTCTTCTTTCTTGATTTCTTCTATGGTTTCTTCCTCGTCTGGGTATGGATATGGCAACGGAAACGTTCGTTTTCTCAGCCCAACAACCCTCTAATGATGTGATTCCTGATTTGAGTAATTGAGTGGGGATTAGTGGCTCTGCTAAACGGGCTAGGGCAGAGTCAATTCCTTGTGGGCGCACTGATGTTGGTGTCAATAAGATGAGTAAAGAAGGTATGGATAGTTTCAAAACTAAATTGATGAATATGTCCAGCCCTTGTTCTTGGTCGGGTCTAGGCACCATTAAAGAAAAACTCAAAATTGATCAGGAGGATATCCTAATATCTGAAGGACCTAATGGTCCGAGGATGATTTTATCTACCAAATTGAAGGACCAATTACAAAATCCATGGGCCAATGCATTGATTCTAAAAAACATGGGACGTACCCATACTCTGAATTTCATGATTTCGAAATTAACCCAAAAGTGGTCGTTTATTGGGCAATGGCAGTTAACGGACCTTGGTGAGGGATATTTTGTGGCTCGTTTCCAGATGAAGGATGATCTTGATTATGTTCTTACAAGCGGTCCCTAGGTAATTGCTAACCAATATCTTACGGTGCAGCGGTTGAAACTGAATTTTGTCCCAGACGATGATTTAGTCCAAAGTATGCATATTTGAGTTAGATTATCTAAAATTCCTTAGGAATGGCCGGATTCAGAGTTGTTATGAAGTATTGGAGGAATGCTAGGGAAGATGTGTAAAGTGGATCCAATCACAGTTAACCAAGCTCGTGGTAGGTTTGCTCGTATATTCTTTGAAATAGACATCTCTAAGCCTCTCGTTGGTGCTCTTCACATTGAGGATAGAACCATTAAAGTGGAATATGAAAGCCTGGGGTTGGTTTGCTTCAAATGCGGGAGATTTGGCCATAGCAGGGAATCTTGCAGTGAGGGGATTGTTAAGCCGATTGATGTTGAAGGTGTTTCTGTTGGGAATAAGGAAGAGATTGTGGATATGGACTCTTCTCCCTATGGGCCGTAGCTGCTGGTTTCTTATGGTAGGCATGGTAATTTGAATTATAAAGGAAAGCGTGGCAGAACTGGGACTGGCAATGTTTGGGACAACTGATATAGGTGGTGTTGGGAAATCTGGGGGAAATGGTAGTCTGCTGGGACTGTGATTAATTTAGATAAGAATAATCAGGTGAGGAATGATGTTAAGAATAATTCTGTCAATCTACAGAATAACAAGATTAATAAAGGGAGTGGAACCATGTTTGATGTTCTTGGTGAAGAAGATACTAGAATGATGGTCGAGGAGGAGCAACTTGAGGTTATTAAGAATAGAGGTAGTATCATTCATAAAGGCAAATATGTTCTCAAAGAAATTACCAACTGTTTAGTCGAGCAAGGGAAGAGTTTTAACATTCATTCCCAGGGCAATAAGAAGAATCGCAAAAAGGGTGGTGTGTTGACTACATCCGGTAGACAGTTGGCTAGTATGGATGGTTCTCGTGGAGCTTCTACAATTGTTAGTAAAGTCACGGGTAAGCTACCCTCCAAGACAGCCGTTGATAATGAGGATATTGACAGTGCTTATGTCCTGAGACATCTCTATAAAGAAATTCTTGAGCTTGTTCCCCAGCATGTTGATCCTATGGAAACTGTTAAGGGCTTGGTTTAGAAGGAATTAACCATTCTCATGTCACGTTTAGCCAAATTTTTTGATATGGTGGCCTCTGATCTTGAAGAGGCTCTGGCGGTGATCTCTGAGTAACAGTTTTTCCTTTTCCATCTCCTCAATGATTTGTATATGGAATGTAAGGGGGTACATTAAGGATCTCAGTCATGGGCATCAGTTTGAAGTTTTGGCGATCTTCGATAGGAATGACAAAAGGGTAGATTGGAGTCGGGGGCGGGGATTCCCCGTTTGGGGACAATACATTTAAAAATTACAACTTAAAACAAAGAAAAAAAAAATAGAAATTCATATTTATTTTAAAATCAAAGATTCTATAAAATAAACAAACTTATAAAGTTTAGTTTAAAAAAATTATTTATATTAAAAATTAATTTTAAATGATATTAAAAATCTGAATATTATATATTATAATATATATATATATATATATATGTCGGGGCGGGGAGTCCTTCCCCCGTCCCCGCCCCGCTTCACCATCGGGGAAAAGACTTTGTTCCCATCCCCATCCCATCCCCATCCCTATATATTATCCCCCATCCCCGCCCCATTCGAGGCGGCTCCCCACGGGGCCCCCGCCCATGGGGAATATTGCCATATCTGATCTTAAAGCCTAGAATTAGCGGCGCTAAGGCGATGAATGTTATTGATAAACTGGGTTTCTTTAGTAGTTTTTGTTAACCAAAAATTCACTCGGGGTGAGGAATCTTAGTTAACACCCTCGAAACTGCTACCTCGGAGGTCGCAGTCGGGGTTGGTACATTCGATACCTGGTTTGTGCATGTGGTAATAGATATGGAAACCGACGATAATGTGATGTACGTAAGATATATATAGGGAATTGCATTGTTTTTATTAATATGGCTAGACCCAATATAACATACAAAGATCACTTGAGGACTCTTAACCTCTCTTGGGTACAATGAGTGTGGTGGCTTCGTGCCTGTTGAGAAGTAGATAACGTTGGTAGTAGTGTTCTATCTGTAGAATTTAGGCCAAGGCAAAGTTTTCTTCTATGTATCTCTTGTTCTATACGTTCTCCATCCCTTAGTTCGTTCGTGCTTGGGCGTATTTATACGTAGTCCAACTAGGTTAAACTCGTGATCCTCCCACCATGAATCTCTGAATCAAATCCCTCCTTATCGGGTGGGATATATCGTTTAAATGTCGTTGACCTTGGCTTAAAAATGGATTCGAGAATATCTTAGATGGAGATGAGTTGGTTTCCTTTTTGGACTTATCACTTGCCCCACAAGTATGCAAGTTGGAGAATGAAGGCGATCCTGTGTACTGCCCTGGTAAGATACATTATAGCGATCATCAAATTTGGCATTTGCTATCTTGAATGGCGAATGGCGAGGTACATCTATGTTCTAGTCTTGGTACTGGAAGCTTGGTCTGACCTTTTTGGGCTCTTTTTGGAGCTTGATCTGACCATGTTGATGCTTTTTAGTGATGACAGAGCTTCCATGAGCCTCCTTCTACCTGTTTAAATAGACTCGATTCTTCCCTCGATAAAATTGGCCGACATGGTAGCAGGCTTCTGGAAGGTCGCGAGGTATCTCAACCCTGAAAAGGCTAGGTCTTCCCCTATCGACCTTGCTTCGGGCTCTTATGTCGACTTAAGGTGCTCAGTATGTTCGCGTCGGGTTTCACTTGAAGCATGTTTGGGGTGTGGGCGACCTTTCCATGCTTCGACAGATTGTACGGTTGCACGACCCCAAGAACCCGGGTATCCTGCTAAATTTGGACCCCAGCTTGGGGAGTGGAAAATTTCCCATTGATCCTTAGCTAAATTTGGCTATTAACAGAAGTCCCCTCTGACTTGAACACCGATGATTGAGTTGGGTTTGGAGTCAGATTTCCTATGTTATTTGGGAAGTTTTCCCTCTTCTTTCAGTTACTCGAATCTGAGAAAGGATCCTCTTATTAAATGTAGGGGAAACGTGGAGAGCTAGGAAACAACGGATTTTTCAAAATAACCCGGTTGCATTATGTCATTCCCCAAGAATCGAGGTAATCTTCACCTAAGATCTTGCTTCCACGTCTGCTCTCGTCACTGATATCATGGGTTACTGTTCCATTCGTCCCTATTTAAACTTGGTCGTTTCGTTGTTTTCTCCACGTTTTTCTTCCTCTTCAAATTTCAAAATTTTCAAAAAGATATTTCTTTCTTTGCCTTTCTGAGCAACACCTCTATCTCTCTTTCATCTAACTCGAAATCTTTCTCCACCATGTCGAAATCTAGCCGTGATACTGTAAACCTCCTGGTAGAGGGTGAAGAGGTCTCCAGTCTCACTCATGGGAAACGAGCACAAAAGGATTTTGATGGTGACGACTCCTCTCCTAACCCACAACGTCGCCGATTGAATATGAACGTGTCTATTGGGACCAGATTCTCTAACAGCCCGATGCCCCTCTGAACTTGGTCGACGAAGATTCATATAAAGAACTCGGGAATGGTACTGCTGGAAAGGGTCAAGTCATGGTTGCTAGTACCCTCCCGAAAGAACTTCTCCTCTACGACTTCAAGGTCATCCCGGATTCTACCACCAACCCGAAGTCGATCGATCGCTTGAAGGCCAAATATGGCATCCCCAACAGTGTTTCCGTCTTCGTTCCTCCCAAGAATTATAATGTCTTTTCTCCTCTTAAAGGCATGCTTCCGATCCATATCTCGACTGTCGAGAATGGTGTCCGGTTTATTCTTTACCCCACCTTCCGACAGGCTTCAGTACCCTACAGCTAGCTCCTGTCCAGTTGACACCCGGCTTTTGGAGACACCTAATCGGCTTTCTCATGCTGTGTTGGGAACGATAGGAGTTGAGCAAGGTTACCAGGGAGCTATGAGCGAAGGAACTGGTCTACCTCTTCCAGATTGGCAGTCTATCTGGCGACCCAAGAGGTCAGTTCTACGCGAAAGCCAAGAACAAACTCAATTTCATCATCCCCGGTGCTTCCAAGAAAGACCCTGCCTGGAAGGGGGAATGGATTCTGGTGGGAGGTGATTGGGGAAGCTCAATCTATATCGGCAGGCACAAGTTCGAGGTCTCTACAACTTTCATTGATAAACCTTTGTGAGATCGAGATTCTTTGTCTGCTAAGTCTAAAACGATCATGAAAACCATCATCTCCCATAATTATTTGCATTTGAGGTTTCCCAATGCTGATTCCTTTGACTTTCGCAGGGTGATTCAATGCCTGCGAATCTATGCCCCCACTCCCCATAAGTAAAAGAAAACTGAACCATCTTACTTCCTTTCGTTAGCTAGCTTGGTTATGACACCTTTTTTTTTAATAGTTTTTGTTGTTGCTCCAACTTCCCGCGAAGTCCCACAAGCTTGCACCCATCCCCCTTCTATCAGACTATCCCAAGAAATCTCCTCGACTGCCTTGGAGAAAAGGGGGCCAGCTGTTCTAGCCGTGATTTCACATGCTCTTGTTACGTCCCCTTCCTAGCCTAGGTCTATGATGGCGTTTCTCACATCGCGGGCTTCTAAGGCGTGAGGTAAGGGGACTTCTGCTCCTTTTACGGCTGTTGCAACCATCACTGCTTCTATCTCGGTTGCTCCTCCTACTGTCATTACTACCTCTGCCACTCATGTGGTTAGCCTCACGGATGCTTCTGCTTCTCCATCCGCATCCCCAATTTCTCGAGCTTAGAGAGGCTTGGAGGCTGGTGTTTCGAAGGTTCCCTCTGCTCGCTCTCAACATCGAGCAAGCTCGGATGGGCAAGATGAAGTCCTGAAACAGTTTGTCACATCTTGCTAGGGGGGTGGCCTCTTTAGGATGACTTCGATACCCATCGACATTCTGCTTACCAAGGGATCAACTATTTTGGCTGAGGTAATTATTTCTTTGTACCTTTACTTATGGTTGCCAATTTGATCAATTTCTAACTTGAGTTTCACATCTTGCAGGCTTGTAAATTCAACATGGCTATGAGCCACCAGGTAGCCTTTATTCGCGACCTCACAGTAAAAGCTAAGAGAGCTATGAGATTACTTGCCCAGGCTCAAACTCTGGTGCAGGACATGACCTCCAGCCAGAAGAAGATGGAGACCGAGTTAGCCAAGCTTCAGTGTGACTACGAGAGGCTGAAGCGGTCCTTTGACCAAGAGACCCTCAAATCTGAACGCTGGGCTAAGCAGAGGGATTCCTGGAAAGCTGAGGCCAAGGCGTTGGATATCGAGAACCAGGATCTGCATGCTCAGTTGGCCAAACTGCAAGCTGAGGTGGATGCCTCTTTTAGTGATAGGTACTTTTATGCCTCCTACCGTGTCCTAGAAGCTCCCCATCTTCCCTTCGATCTATCTGTCATTGCCAACTGGGATAAAGAGGAGATTATGATCAAGGTCGAGGAGATGTCTCATCCTGTCGTTAATAGAGCGGGTCTTTCAAGCGCGGTTGAAGCCGAGAAACAAGTAATAGAAGCGGATCTCCCCCCCTCTCACCCCCATCCTTCAGTTCTTCCAAGCTTAAAACCAGAAGAGTCTTCTGGCGGGGTCCAACCCATACAGATTGAAAATGATCCACTTGCCTTTACCAACTTGAGGGCTCAGTCTGTCCACCCTGTGGAAGGTGTTCCAGCTATTATAGAGTTAGAGATGGGTCTACCCAAAAGGTCCATGAGATAGCCGACGATCGCCTTGAAGAGCTTGGTGGAGCAGGGTCTGGTGGTGAGCAGATGGAGATGGGGGTGAATGCTATCCTTCAGGAACTGGTCATTCCTCATAAAGTTATGGTTGAGGTCAATGCAGTCTTGAAGGAGGACTACCCCTGGAAGAAGGAGTGGCGGGAGAGGATAACCAAGATGAGCAACCACCAGAATGAGGGGAAGCGGGTAGAGATCATCAAGAAGGAGGAGCAGCGAGAGGGAACCATGAGGATGCCGAAGCTTGATATAATCTATTTATGACCTATCTTGATTGCCTAGAAAGGGGGGTGGGCACCCCGTTTTATTCATGACCGGTTGTTATCAATTCTTTTTTGTTATTCTTTACAAATGTTTCCTGGAATTAGGGTTGGGCTTCCTGATTGATGGATGTAGCCTTGCAAGGGGATATACTCCCTTATCATTAATGAAAATTTGTTATTATTTCCTTCATGCTTGCTTTGATTGATCCCTGATCATTAACTTCAAACTTGGTTGAAAACTCCTTGCTTTACTTCTGACCTCGACTAGCTGGGTAGACGTCTAGCTCCAATTTTCAGCACTTGGTAGCAATTTATATCTTGGGGAGGAATCCTTTTGTATTATGTCTCGCACCTTTGATGATTCCTCGTGCAGGCTTTAATCCTGCGATATAGGAAATCACATGAATATGAAAAACCAATGGTTAGTAGTAATCAGGTATTTGGTACTCCAGCGAAAGCTGTGTCGTAACAACCTAGATACCCTTTCTCTCGACATTCGGGGAGGTATCTTATCATGGTGACCTCAATCCAACAGGTAAACCTGTATTTATGTTTGGATTCTTCTCGGGGTGGTAGCCCGACCGTGGCATCAGGAATGCCATTAAGCTTTCCTGGTCTCGAGATCTTGATGATAACTATGCTCTTATACTCAGACCCTTTTTGGGGGTGATATCCCGACCAAGGCATCAGAAAGGCTATTTAGCTATCCTGGTCACGAGATCTGGATGACAACTATGCTCTTACACTTAAACCCTTCTTGGGGGTGGTAGCCAGTGCAAGGCATCAGGAAAGCTATCTAGCTATCTTGGTCTCGAGATCTGGATGACAATTATGCTTTTACACTCAGACCCTTTTCGGGGGTGGTAGCCTGACCAAAGCATCAAGAAAGCTATTTAGCTATCCTGGTCTCAAGATCTGGATGAAAACTATGCCTTTACACTCAGACCTTTCTTGGGGGGTGGTAGCCCGACCATGGCATCAAGAAGGCTATCTAGCTATCTTGGGTCTTGGTGATCATGGCGAATTTATTAGTGGAAAGTATAACCGGAGATGGAGAAAAATAGCATACATTATTGACGTTCAAGATGGAGTACATTGCTGTTGGAGAAACTTTTTAAAATCTAGATGGAGGTAGTCAGCTAAAAATTCCCCTGCCTAGGGATGGAACTTTCTTAAATGCTCAACATTCTAGGTGTGGTCGATGGGTCGACCGTCCATGTCTTCAAGCTTGTATGCCCTACTACGGACCTCTACCTTCACCCCTTCACCGAGTATGACCCCTCTTAGTTGGGTCATAGGATCCCATCCGACCTTTTTCGTGTATTCAGGGTCACTTTCTTGAGGACCAAGTCCTCCTCCTTGATGTTCCTGGCTCTGACCTTTCTGTTGAAATAATGATCGGAACGATTTATATACCTATTTGAGGTCCCCATTACCTATCTTTTGTTCTCGTTTTCAAGCATATTTTGGTATTTTATGTGTTTGTAAGCCTTGTGTAGGTATATGTTCCTTACAAAAGGTATTTGAATTTAATTGAAGAGTTTTGGAGGTTAGATGGGCTGAAATGGAAATGGGCTGTGCAGAACACCCAAATTTTGGGGTCCATATCTCCCTCCTCAACGTGAACTGGGTTTCATACCACCTATTTTTAGAACGCCCCAGAAGTCTTCTTTCCAGTGGTTTTTACGGATCACAATTCCAGGTTTTCTAGAGGGAGATATGTTTGTTTTCGTAACAGTGTGCAAGGCTGGAAACACGATAGCGGCTGAGAGCTTTATGCAGAACACCCAAATTTCGGGGACCATATTCTCCTCCTCAAATTGAACTATATATTCCATTACAACTTTTCAGAAAGCCCCGGATGTCTTCTTTCTAACGCATTTTACGGATCGTGATTCCGGGTTTTCTAGAGGAAGTTATAACCATTTCCGTAACGGTGCGTGCTGCTGGAAAATACTGGCGTTGGTGAAGCGCCACTCAACCAGCGCACCCTCACCAGCGCAATATCAGTAGGTTGGCGCTGGTGAAGCGCAGGTCGACCAGTGCACCCCTCACCAGCACACATGCCCAGATTTTCCATTTTCAGCCCGTTTTTGAGGGGGCAATCTTATCTTTTCACATCAAATTCTTGCCCTAACCTCTCAACATTATAAATACCCTCTTTTCTCTTCACTCTTGAGACTTCTCTTTCCCATCTCTCTCCCCAAACACATCCCCCACACCCCAAAACCTAACCTCCATATTCTTCATCTCTTCCATCCTATTCACCAAATAAGTGAGTGATTCAAGCTCCCATGGAGGCTTTTCCTTCATGGGAGCTCACCATACACCTCCACCACCTTTTTATACACATCATCCACCTAATTGAGTGTAGATTGCAAGGATATAGGAGAGGTCTTTGACCAAAAACGAGCCAAGCATGGAAAAGAGCTCTAGGAGGAGTTTTCTCCAAGGGTTGTTTCTATTTACTCATTCTCTTTGTATTTCTTGTTTTCTTAATTGTGTATCACGAATTTGGGAATTTGTAAACCTTTCACATGTGCTATATATGTATTTTTGTACTTAAATTCATTTGGGTTTCGTTTGCTCTTGGAATTATATGTTTTAATACTCTTATTATGATATGTATGTGTATGAATGGCTTGAAATTGATATGTATGCATGATTGGGATTATGAGTAGTGTAATTTAATGTAAGAGTAGATTAATTTAGCTTCCCATGATTGTTTGTATGTTAATGGATGACTAAAATGCCATGTATTGATTGATTTGAGTGATTGGGAATTTTTTTCCCCCAAAGAGTGGAAAATGATAGTTCATGCATTTAGGTGCTAAATTGGCTTTGGTTCATTTCCTTGCACTTAATGGATTCTTTTAGGACACAATTTCCCTTCCTTGGCCGGATTGGGTGGTGATTGGTTTATGGATAATTCCCAAACCAAGAGGATGAACCCTTAATTCATATTGAATGTACTTAATGTCTTAGTAATTGCATTGATGCACATTAGTGTTAGGTGAGCATATTTTCCATTCGTATTCATCCATCTTAGGAAGTCTAGAGAGATTAGGAGAGAGCTCTTTCTTGTCTAGGGGGTTGTGCATTTATGAGATTGGAGAACGTCGTAGTCGTCCAGTGGTGATGACATCTCGGATTGACACCCGAGAAGACCCGATGTTCGATTCCCGGTTACGAATGAGGCGTCTCCATTCTATCTATTTAGTATTTCTTTCCTTGTATCTTTGTCTCTTTTTCGATGTTTACTTTCATTCATTAGGAATTTGATATAAACCTAGTATTGTTGCCTATTTCGTTGCATATGCTTGTTATTGGTTAAGTGGCCCTTCGAAATGCTTAAAGCCTTGAGTGGTTAGCCACCCCTTCATTGAACCTAGGTTGTGTGTGATTGACCGAGAGGTGAAGCACTCAATGTGCATTTAGTAGATTGGCTACTACGTGTAGAGCCTGCACGCGGTTTGTCACGTATTGTCGCTACATGTGTCTCATTGTTCTTAATGAACCGAGTGTAGTTCGGCAACCATCGAGAGATAGGTTGTTGGTGCTTTCCGGTATAGTCGATTGTCACTTTAGTGAGGGCAATTGGCAAGGATTAAGTGAGAACGACATTCATTCTGGACTGTGCATGTTGTATGAAATCGTGTGATTGCTATGGTGGAGTTATTTGCTTAGTGGAATCTTTTACATTCCATATCACTCCATTCCATCCTATCATTGTACATATTGTTTATTTCTGTAGTTTGTTTGGTTAATTTATCATTTAATTTTCAACATATTCTTTCGCATATGCAACACACGAGTCCGCTCGAAGTGTTTTAATAATAGCTAGAACTAGAGACGGTTGGTGAATCTCACCTCCCCGTGGAGCGATCCTTGTTGCCACTGTGCTAGTCTCTGTAACTCGCACGCTTGCAAGGCCGGACTTAAATGTTCATATCTTTTGTTTTCATTTTCGAGCATATTTTGGTATTTAATGTGTTTGTAAGCCTTATGTAGGTACATGTTCCCTACGAAAGGTATTTGAACTTAATTTAAGAGTTTTGGAGGTTAGATGGGTTGAAATGGAAATGGGATGTGCAGAACACCCGAATTTCCCATATCTCCCTCCTCAAAATGAACTGGGTTTCATAACACCTGTTTTCAGAAAGCCCCAGAAGTCTTCTTTCCAGCAATTTTTACTGATCACAATTCCGGATTTTCTAAAGGGAGATATGTTTGTTTTCGTAAAGGTGCGCAAGGTTGGAAACACGACAGCGGCTGAGAGCTTGCTGCAGAACACCCAAATTTCGGGGACCATACCTTCCTCCTCAGATCGAACAACATTTTCCAATACCATTTTTTGGAAAGCCCCAGATGTCTTCTTTCTAACGCATTTTATGGATCGTAATTCCAGGTTTTCTAGAGGAGGTTATAGCCATTTCCGTAAAGGTGCGCGTTGCTGGAAAATACTGGCGCTGGGGAAGAGCCACTCGACCAACGCACCCTCACCAACGCAAAATATCAGCAGGTTAGCGCTGGTCGACCAGCGCACCCCTCACCAGCGTACGTGCCCAGATTTTCCATTTTTAACCCGTTTTTGAGGGTGCAATCTTGTCTTTTCACATCAAATTCTTGCCCTAACCTCTCAACATTATAAATACCCTCTTTTCTCTTCACTCTTGAGACTTCTCTTCCCCATCTTTCCCCCCAAACACATCCCCCACACCCCAAAACCAAACCTCCATCTTCTTCATCTCTTCCATCCTATTCACCAAATAAGTGAGTGATTCAAGCTCCCATGGAGGCTTTTAATCCATGGGAGCTCACCATACACCTCCACCACCCTTTTATACACATCATCCACCCAATTGAGAGTAGATTGCAAGGATATAGGAGAGGTCTTTGACCAAAAACGAGCCAAGCATGGAAAAGAGCTCTAGGAGGAGTTTTCTCCAAGGGTTGTTTCTATTTACTCATTCTCTTTGTATTTCTTGTTTTCTTAATTATGTATCACGAATTTTGGAATTTGTAAACCTTTCACATGTGCTATATATGTATTTTTGTACTTAAATTCATTTGGGTTTCGTTTGCTCTTGGAATTATATGTTTTAATACTCTTATTATGATATGTATGTGTATGAATGGCTTGAAATTGATATGTATGAATGATTGGGATTATGAGTAGTGTAATTTAATGTAAGAGTAGATTAATTTAGCTTCCCATGATTGTTTGTATGTTAATGGATGACTAAAATGCCATGTATTGATTGATTTGAGTGATTGGGGATTTTTTCCCCCAAAGAGTGGAAAATGATAGTTCATGCATTTAGGTGCTAAATTGGCTTTGGTTCATTTCCTTGCACTTAATGGATTCTTTTAGGACACAATTGCCCTTCCTTGGCTGGATTGGGTGGTGATTGGTTTATGAGTAATTCCCAAACCAAGAGGATGAACCCTTAATTCATATTGAATGTACTTAATGTCTTAGTAATTGCATTGATGCACATTAGTGTTAGGTGAGCATATTTTCCATTCGTATTCATCCATCTTAGGAAGTCTAGAGAGATTAGGAGAGAGCTCTCTCTTGTTTAGGGGGTTGTGCATTTATGAGATTGGAGAACGTCGTAGTCGTCCAGTGGTGATGACATCTCGGATTGACACCCAAGAAGACCCGATGTTCGATTCCCGGCTATGGATGAGGCGTCTCTTTTCTATCTATTTTTTATTTATTTCCTTGTATCTTTGTCTCTTTTTTGATGTGTACTTTCATTCATTAGGAATTTGATATAAACCTAGTATTGTTGCCTATTTCGGTTCATATGCTTGTTATTGGTTGAGTGGCCCTTCGAAATGCTTAAAGCCTTGAGTGGTTAGCCACCCCTTCATTGAACCTAGGTTGTGTGTGATTGACCGAGAGGTGAAGCACTCAACGTGCATTTAGTAGATTGGCTACTACGTGTGGAGCCTGCACGCGGTTTGGCACGTATTGTCGCTACATGTGTCTCATTGTTCTTAATGAACCGAGTGTAGTTTCGGCAACCATCGAGAGATAGGTTGTTGGAGCATTCCGGTATAGTCGATTGTCACTTTAGTGAGGGCAATTGGCAAGGATTAAGTGAGAACGACATTCGTTCTGGACTGTGCATGTTGTATGAAATCGTGTGATTGCTATGGTGGAGTCATTTGCTTAGTGGAATCATTTACATTCCATATCACTCCATTCCATCCTATCATTGTACATATTGTTTATTTCTGTAGTTTGTTAGGTTAGTTTATCATTTAATTTTCAACATATTCTTTCGCATATGCAACACACGAGTCCGCTCGAAGTGTTTTAATAATAGCTAGAACTAGAGACGGTTATTGAATCTCACCTCCTCGTGGAGCGATCCTTGTTGCCCTTGTGCTAGTCTCTGTAACTCGCACGCTTGCAAGGCTGGACTTAAATGTTCATATCTTTTGTTCTCATTTTTTAGCATATTTTGGTATTTAATGTGTTTGTAAGCCTTATGTAGGTACATGTTCCCTACGAAAGGTATTTGAACTTAATTGAAGAGTTTTGGAGGTTAGATGGGTTGACATGGAAATGGGTTGTGCAGAACACCCGAATTTCCCATATCTCCCTCCTCAAAATAAACTGGGTTTCATAACACCTATTTTTAGAAAGCCCCAGAAGTCATCTTTCCAACAATTTTTACTGATCACAATTCCGGGTTTTCTAGAGGGAGATATGTTTGTTTTCGTAACGGTGCGCAAGGTTGGAAACACGACAGCGGCTGAGAGCTTGCTGCAGAACACCCAAATTTCGGGGACCATATCTTCCTCCTCAGATCGAACAACATTTTCCAATACCATTTTTTGGAAAGCCCCATATGTCTTCTTTCTAACGCATTTTATGGATCGTAATTCCAGGTTTTCTAGAGGTGGTTATAGCCATTTCCGTAAAGGTGCGTGCTGCTGGAAAATACTGGCGCTGGGGAAGCGCCACTTGACCAACGTACCCTCACCAACGCAAAATATCAGCAGGTTAGCGTTGGTCGACCAACGCACCCCTCACCAGCGTACGTGCCCAGATTTTCCATTTTTAACCCGTTTTTGAGAGGGCAATCTTGTCTTTTCACATCAAATTCTTGCCCTAACCTCTCAACATTATAAATACCCTCTTTTCTCTTCACTCTTGAGACTTCTCTTTCCCATCTCTCTCCCCAAACACATCCCCCACACCCCAAAACCTAACCTCCATCTTCTTCATCTCTTCCATCCTATTCACCAAATAAGTGAGTGATTCAAGCTCCCATGGAGGCTTTTCCTTCATGGGAGCTCACCATACACCTCCACCACCTGTTTATACACATCATCCACCTAATTGAGTGTAGATTGCAAGGATATAGGAGAGGTCTTTGACCAAAAACGAGCCAAGCATGGAAAAGAGCTCTAAGAGGAGTTTTCTCCAAGGGTTGTTTCTATTTACTCATTCTCTTTGTATTTCTTGTTTTCTTAATTGTGTTTCACGAATTTGGAAATTTGTAGACCTTTCACATGTGTTATTAATGGATTTTTGTACTTAAATTCATTTGGGTTTTGTTTGCTCTTGGAATTATATGTTTTAATACTCTTATTATGATATGTATGTGTATGAATGGCTTGAAATTGATATGTATGCATGATTGAGATTATGAGTAGTGTAATTTAATGTAAGAGTAGATTAATTTAGCTTCCCATGATTGTTTGTATGTTAATGGATGACCAAAATGCCATGTATTGATTGATTTGAGTGATTCGGGATTTCCCCCCCAAAGAGTGGAAAAGGCTAGTTCATGCATTTAGGTGCTAAATTGGCTTTGGTTCATTTCCTTGCACTTAATGGATCCTTTTAGGACACAATTGCCCTTCCTTGGCCGGATTGGGTGGTGATTTATTTATGGATATTTCCCAAATCAAGATGATGAACCCTTAATTCATATTGAATGTACTTAATGTCTTAGCAATTGCATTGATGCACATTAGTGTTAGGTGAGCATATTTTCCATTCGTATTCATCCATCTTAGGGAGTCTAGAGAGATTAGGAGAGAGCTCTCTCTTGTTTAGGGGGTTGTGCATTTATGAGATTGGAGAACGTCGTAGTCGTCCAGTGGTGAGGACAACTCGGATTGACACCCGAGAAGACCCGGTGTTCGATTCTCGGTTACGGATGAGGGGTCTCCTTTCTATCTATTTTGTATTTCTTTCCTTGTATCTTTGTCTATTTTTTGATGTGTACTTTCATTCATTAGGAATTTGATATAAACCTAGTATTGTTGCCTATTTCGTTGCATATGCTTGTTATTGGTTGAGTGGCCTTTCGAAATGCTTAAAGCCTTGAGTGGTTAGCCACCCCTTCATTGAACCTAGGTTGTGTGTGATTGATCGAGAGGTGAAGCACTCAATGTGCATTTAGTAGATTGGCTACTACGTGTAGAGCCTACACGCAGTTTGGCACGTATTGTCGCTAAATGTGTCTCATTGTTCTTAATGAACCAAATGTAGTTGGGGCAACCATCGAGAGATAGGTTGTTGGTGCATTCCGGTATAGTTGATTGTCGCTGGAGTGAGGGCAATTGGTGAGGATTAAGTGAGCTGGGCATTCATCCTTGACTATGCATGTTGTATGAATTCGTGTGATTGCTATGGTGGAGTTATTTGCTTAGTGTAACCATTTACATTCCATATCACTCCATTCCATCCTATCATTGTACATATTGTTTATTTCTGTTGTTTGTTAGGTTAGTTTAGCATTTAATTTTCAATATATTCTTTCACATATGCAACACACGAGTCCGCTCGGAGTGTTGTAATAATAGCTTGAATTAGAGACGGTTGGTGAATCTCACCTCCCCGTGGAATGATCCTTGCTTGCCACTATGCTAGTCTCTGTGACTCGCACGCTTGCAAGGCCGAACTTAAATGTTCATATTTTGACGATACTGCAACGACGTGTCCGTCAAATACCTAGCAATCTTGCTATGGTAAATTGCTACTTTCTCAGATACACGATCTTGTTTCTCTTATAGGAGGTCTGGCTCGGAGCTTGATCTCGTTGCTTTCTGGTTCAAAGTGTTACACCCTGAATGAGGTCAATTTATGCTCGATGGAGAGGACCTCTTCAACCTTGAAGGCTAGAGAGTAAGGTGTTTCTTTGGTAGCTATCCTCTTCGTAGTTCGATATGCCTAGAAAACCTCAGATATCACATCGGCCCAGTTGCCTTTCTTCTGTTGCAATTTCTTCTTCAATAACTTTTTGATAGTCTTGTTGGTAGATTCGATCAACCCATTAGTCTGAGTGTGGGCTACTGAAGCGAACATGAGGTCGATTTCTAAGCCTTCGTAGAAGTCTTTGAATGAATCGAGCATTGTCGAATTGTGTGCCTAGGTTGGTTAATTTGATGAGTGGGGTTCCGAACTTGCAAGCTATATTGGTTTTGATGAACTTGGTTGTATTCTCCTCTGAAATATGGGAGAGAAGTCTTGCTTCAACCCATCTTGTTAAATAATCAATTACAATGATAACGTGCTTTGCCTGTCTAGGTGCAGTAGGAAGTGGACCGATAAGGTCGACTCTCCACATGGCAAACAGGTAGGGTAAACTGATTGATGACAACTACTTTGGTGGTAGGTGTGTCAGGTTCGAGGTCCTTTGGCACGATTCACAAGATTGCAGACATATCTTCACGTCTTGATGAATAGTTGGCCAGTAATACCCTATGCGAAGTACTTGATATGCTAAAGCCTCCCCACCAATGTGATTCTCGCAGTCCCTAGAATAAACCTCTTTTAATGCCCAACTAGCATCATCCAAATGTAGATATCGAAGCAAGGGAAGAGACTTTCCCCTCCTATAGAGGTATCCATCTATCAAGCAATATCAGACGGATAATCTCTTGGTTTTTTGGGGTTTATCGGGGTCTTCTGGAGGCTTTTCTTCTTGAAGGTATACCGCTGTCGGGTCAATCCAACAAGGTAATCGCTCTACGGGGCAGATTTATTTGCATGCTTTTATGCTCGATTGGGAGATCACCTAGAGGAGTACTCCCTTAGGTAGAGCTCAACCTCCATTCACGGTTATCTTTGCTAAGACATCCGCCCGGTGGTTTTGTTGTCAAGGTATCTACTCAATCCGGAATCCTTTGAACCTTTCCTTTAGTTGCTGGACCAGCTTCAGGTAGGCATCCATGTTATCGCCCTTGGCTTGGTAGAGTCCCGTAACCTGGTTGACGATGAGCAATGAGTCACTCTTAACATGCAAATAATCGACCCCAAGCTCGATGGCGACCTTTATTCTAGCTACCAGAGCTTCATATGCTGCCTCATTATTGGTTGCTTTGAATTCAAACCTGAAATAGTGGCAGTATTTCGTCATTTCAGGGTCGATCAGGACTATGCATGTTTCTCCCACTGCCTATTCTGATGCTCTATCAATGCAAAGAATTCAGGCTTCACAGTCTTTCGGTGAATTGTTGCTCTTCAGAAGCTTCCCAGGAGCCGGATTTAATGCTATCGGGGTCCCTTCACCCGAGAGGGTTGAGAATTCGACTGCAAAGTCTGTCAAGGCCTGAGCTTTGATTGTTGTTCGAGATTTGTACTTCAAGTCAAACTGGGTGAGTTTTAAAGCCCACAAGACTAGCCTTCCGGATACATCTGGCATATATAAGAACTGGTGGAGGGGCTGATCCGTCACCACCGCCACTGTATGTGCTTGAAAATAAGGGCGAAGCTTCTTGGTCGAGGTAACCAGGGCCAGGGCGAGCTTCTCAAGGAGGAGGTAGTTCTTCTTGGGCTTGGATAGTACGTGGCTAACATAGTAGATAGGTCGCTGGATCCCTTACCCGCACTCCTTTACCAAAGCCCCACTTGCTGCTGTTCTGACATGGCCAGATACATCTGTAACTATTCTCCTATAATGGGTTTAACTAGCAACGGAAGGCTGGTGAGGTACTCCTTTAGGTCTTAGAAAGATCGCTCGCTGACTTGGTCCCATTTCATTTTTTCCCCATGCTTGATAGCTTTGATAAAGGGATGGCACTTATCCGTGGAACGTAAAATGAACCCGTTGAGCGTTGTTATACGCTATGTTAAAATTTGGACCTGTTTGAGAGTGGTTGGAGAATCTAGATTCAAGATAGCTTAAATCTTTTCTGGGGGTTTGCCTCAATTTACCTCTCATTCACCATGAAACCCAAAAACTTTCCCGCAATCACTTTGAAGGCGCATTTGGAGGGATTGAACCACATTTGGTTTTCCCTCACTATCTGGAAAGTCCTGCGAAGATGATCTTGACGTTTTTCTGCTTCTTAAGATTTGGTGATCATATCTTCTATGCACACCTCCATTGTCTTTCCTATCTCCAGCTTGAATAGCCGATTGATCAATCGCTGGTAGGTAGCGCCCACATTCTTGAGGTCGAAATGCATCACCTTATAGCAATACAGACCTTGCCCTGTGATGGAGCTGATCTTGTCTTGATTGACGGGGTGTATCATAATCTGGTTGTACCCCGAGAACGCGTCTATAAAGCTGAGGAGCTTGTTTTGGGCCTTGGAATCCACTAGGTTGTCAATTTTTGGCGGAGGAAAGCTGTCTTTTGGACACGCCCCCGGTTAAGGTTGTTGTAATCAACACACATGCGCCACTTTCCCATTGGCTTTGTCACCATTACCACATTGGCAATCCATTCGGGGTACCGGGCTTCTCTGATGAAACATGCCTTGATCAACTTGTCTATTTCTTCCTGAACCGCAGCGTTCCTCTCATCATTAAAGTGACACCTCTTCTGTTTGATGGGCTTGAACGTTGGATCTACTGCTAATCGGTGAGATGACAATGATATCGGAATCCCAGACATCTCGTCCGGACTCCAAGCAAGAATGTCTTTGAATTCTTGGAGAAGCCCGATCAAACCTTCTTTCACTCTTGGGTTGAGGGTAGCTCCGACCTTAACAACCTTGGAGGGATAATCACTTCTGATGGGTATCTCTTCCAGCTTATCCACAGAGGTGACCACTAGCCCATTCTCTACTCTGTTCTTCCACATCCAGTGCTAGAGGATCATCGTTTGGACAATCAACGGGCTCTGTATCTTCCGGGGTCATCCCTGGTGCTTTCATATCTTGGATCGTTGTTACTTGTACGAACCGTTTCACCAAAGCTGTCGGATTGGCAGACACTGCATATCATTTCCTGGCCGCTTACTGATCCCCAGTACCTCTTCCACTTTCTTCCTCGCCGAGAACTTTAAGACATTATGGTAGTTGGACAAGACCCCCTTCAATGATGATATGAGTGGTCTTCCTAGTATCACGTTATAGGCCGACGGGATGTCAACCACAACGAAGTCTGTCATAATATTTTATTGGAGATGTGCCATTCTGACGATCACTGGGAGGATTTTTTATGACACTTGTATGATTAAATCCCCAGTGAAACCATACAGCGGGGTCGTGCATCTATTGTAGCAACAATGCTTCAAATTAAACTTCTCCAAGGTGTCTTTAAAGAGAATGTCTACATTGATACCTGTATCGATTAGCAAGCGGTGAAAACCGTGATCACCATGGGATTATTGTGAGGCTGCACAGTATTGCAGACATCTGCCTCAATGAAAATAATTTATGCTAACTAGGATGGGCCAACAGGGCTTTGGTAGACCTTGAAGATACCTCGGCCTTCATCGACGCGGGGAACCTTCCTTGCATGGTTTTTTCTGGAATTATTAGAGGTGACAGCCAGGGTGTGCCCTCTACTGATGGTATGTATAGCCTGTATTTGTTGCATGAAATCCCTTTGATCCCCCTTTCTCTTCTCGGTATGATCACGGCTCTCCGCTTGTACCTCATTTCCAATCTGGATGTTGTCCCTTAACTGCTGCAAGAATTCTACCAAACATCCTCCCCTCACTAGAGCTTCAATATGGTTACGTAGGCTATAACACTTTGAAGTGTTGTGCCCTACGTCTTCATTAAAGTAACAGTACTTATACCGGTTCCTCCTGTCTGCTGGAGCTTTTATGGGTACTAGCTTCTAGAGTAGCCCTTTGTCCCAAATGGTGAGGTAGATTGTTTCGTAGAACTCATTTAAGAGGGTATAATGATCGTACCCTCTTTCATCTTATGTTACTGGGGCTACAATCCTTAGAGGAGGCAAAGCTCGTTGAGGAGTTTGCCTTATCGGGTATTGTTCTCACCGAGGTTGGGAATGGAGAAAACGATACGTTGACCTATTAGGGGGTTTATTCTGGTTTTTCTGAGCTGGCGTGGGTCTAGGTTCCTCCTCCTTCTAGCTAGACATGACACCGGTTTTGGTTTCAATTTTGATTCGAAACTGATGGTTTCTATTTCAGTTTTGTTAGAACCAGCACCGAGATAGGAACTTTCCTTAAGAGGTTTCGGTTCCACGGTTTCGATCAGGTTCCGATTGAGAGGTTCAGTAGCGGATTTTTTTGAACCCAATCACATATCAGAGCCAGATCAGATCAGTGACCAAATCAATCCCAAACAAATCAACCAAAATCAACCCCATATCATATTCATCCCCAAATCACCCAAATCAATCCTATTCTCTCTCACAATCAACCTAAATTAACCCAAAACAAATCACCCATTACCCAAATCAACCCGTGAATTGAAGAAGAAGAAGAAGAAGAAAAAGAAAAAGAAAAAAAAGAAGAAGAAGAAAGAGCAACTGTCTGGCGCAGACTCTGGCGTTCGTCGATCACCGGTGACTAGATGAAGAAGCGAGTCTTTGAATAACCAATCAACTGATCAACCAGAAGAGAGAGAGAATGAGAGTCTGAGAGTGAGATTGAGAGACTGAGACTAAGACTGAGAGAGAGAGACTAAGACTAAGACTGAGAGACTGAGACCAAAATGGGAACCAAAACCAGAACCGCTACAGTGACGATTTTGGTTCGGTTTGGAATCGAAACCGAAAAAACCTGTTCAGATTACTGTTTTTATGTTCGGTTTCGATTCGGTTTCTCAGTTCGAACCGAATCGGTGACATGTCTACTTTTGACTCTTCACCGCTCTCATATCGTCATGCTCCATCTAGACCTTAAGCTGTTCATAAATCTCGACCTGCTCAAGAGCCTGATCGTAGGCCTCTTGGTAGGTCTCTAGAGGTCGTTAGGTGAAAGATTGAAAGAGTTTGTCTGTCCACAGGTTCTGTCGGAAGTTGGCGAGGGTTTCCTTTTCGGTGAAAACCCTCATCTGGATGACTTCCTTGTGTAAACGTTCCACATATGACCGGAGTGTTTCAAATTGCTCCTAGACCACATAATGAAGGTGGATGAGATCCTTTTGGCACGGTTTGACCCCTTAAAACTGAGAGCAAAAATCGGTCGATAGCTTCGTGAATGAATCAGAGCTACCAACGGGCAACTTCCTGAACCAAGTCTTTACGTAGTCAGTCAGGGTGGTGGGGAACATTCTACACATGGGCGGCCTTGGTGGTATTCTGGACTTCCATTTGCTGGATAAAGCTCCCCAGGTGGCTCAGAAGGTCCTCAATTCTGAAGAACTTGTCTACCGGTATTTTGAATTTGGTGGGAGCTAAGCTTCCTGAATCCTTATAGTGATGGGAGCATTCGTTTCGCTAAATGGATCCTTCTTGACCACCTTGTTTTTCCCTTTCTTTATTTGTTGGACCTCTTTTTATAGCTCTGCCAGTTGATCCCTCAAGCGCGTGTTCCCATGCTTCTTGGAATCAACCTCGGATCTCTTACTGTCAGATCCCTCAGATGTACTGGAGACTTCGACCCGGTCTTCTTCAAGAGTGGGATCTACCTGGGTGCTTTGCTGGCTACCTTTTCCTCTAGCCCTGGTTTCCTTTTTGGAGGCTACCAGGTAAGGGGCTTCACGCTGCTCCCGTGATAAGGCATATGCTACAGATTTGACCTACCTGGGTTGATAACACGATGGCCTGCTAGGCACTGGGGGCATAGCCCTAGCCTATCTCTGATCGAGGATTGATGCCCTGCCTTATCGTGGGATGGCTCTAGCTGTGGAGGTCCTAACCGGTCAAAGACAGGTTTCTTGGCTTCGAGTTTGCCCGTCTCTCCCCGGGTATTGGGATTCACTGGCTGAGGTGTAATGCCCTCAATAAGTAGGCGAAGGCGGACATTCTCTACAAAGGCCGTTGCTTGTTGGTCGAGCATGGCCTGGCTTATCATAATGGGTGTAGGAACCCCGTTCATCGGTCACGCAGAGGAAATGAGTTTTAATTTTTTTTATACATATCGTAATCTGTATCTGGGACTAGTGAACTTGAGATCGTATTTATTTTCGGAACAAATACATATATTAATTATTACACTAATAAAATATATATGTAAATATAGAAAATTGTTATCAATAATAAAAATGAAGATTAAAAGAATCATACCAATATTTGGAGGCTCCTTCACTTTTCGATATGCTCCTGATATGTACCACTGATCTTCCTTACTATGTTCCGGGACTGGTAACTGTGTGTGGGCGCATCACGGCTTCAGAAACTTAAAATGAAGGATGTAGGAAAACTAAGAAACTCTTTCTTAATTTTTACTATGCAACACTTGCACCATTTGCATCACATGCACACACTTGTACACAATTCCAAGAAATCTAGCCAAAACTCTTTTGAACCTTTTTTTTTCTTATTGGTTTCACACAATCATTCAAAACAAAAAGCATAAAAAAAAAAACAAATCCTTTTTATAAAAACTGATGCGTGCCTTTTAACCAAACCAAAAGCAAGCCCCTTTAATAATGCATGCTCTTTTGTTTGCACAAAAATATATCATATATATATTTGTGTTGTGAGTTCTCACGCACATATATATATTTTTCAAATAATATATATCTTATATATAATATTTAAAAATTTGATCAAATATATATTTGATTTTAAAAAAACCTTTCAAATAAAAAATATCTCATATCTTTTATTTGATTTTATTTGAATTCAAACTATTTAAATTCAAAAATTAAATATTTAATTTAATAAAATAAAATAATCACATTATCTTATTTTATTCAAAAATAAATATCAACATACACCCTCCATTTAGTGATTAATAACATAATTGAATAACCTTATTATTTAATTTATTAAATCACCATTATTCATTAATTAAATAATCTCATTATTTAATTAATTCCCGAATAAATACGTGTCACTTTCGTAACACAATTAATTGGACAATCTAATTAATTAACCGTGACCCTTGTTACCTAAATCGATTGGGCTAGCAAGGAGACCTAATAGACCCACGGTAATTCCAATAATCATCGGAATCATTAATTAAACTCTTTAATTAATATTTCTTGATTATTATCTCTGGTGTTATTCCACTAAAAACCTGAAGCTGCACTCTCTCAACTGCAGACGATTTTACACAGACCGATACAACTCGGTGTCCATCGATATAGCTATTACATATGGTATGATCCTCCACAGTAGTTCATAATTAGATCTGGGTCACAAAGTCCGTTATACCCTTCTAATTACATATATCCTTTAAGTACCATTGATTCTCTAATGGACAATAAATCCTATTTCCTCACGGAATTAGGAGAACGCTCATATTGTCCAAGTCCCGAATCAACCCTTAAGGGAACTACCATCTACTTCTCACAAGAAGGAGTGAATTCCACTATTGTGTACAAACCTTCCCAGCCACAAGCCAAACCGCAATCCCAATATACGGAGTATATTGATCAGGAAATGCATCCGACCTCACCCATGGTATATTAAAGACCACGATCTAACGTGAAGGAGTCGATAAGACACTCAGGATTAAGATCACCCACATATAGCCATCATTAGTTGATATATATGAATCTCATTGGTAAACAGATCTTGGTGTGAGATTCATATAGATCATGGCCCAGTCTTATATGATCACATCATATAAGGTGCCTCCATTCCCATATCTCATATGAATGATTCAGGATAGAATCACTGTACATTACGGAATATACCGCAGCTATAGATTAACCATAAATAAAGTACCCAGCTTTATTTGCTATCTATAGACTCTTTAGATTGCACGTCTCTTACTGCATCCATCCTTATATGACACTCATATACACAGTTCGAGATTACATCCGGCAATCCAGGATGTTAATATGTACACAAGTTTATAAAATAAATAACATAACAAGAATGAATTGAACCTTTCTTTTTATTTACTTCATAAATCCATTTACAAATTACATGCTTAGGGCATAAACCCCAACAATCTCCCACTTGCACTAAAGCATGTGAGGCATGTCTCGTAACCCTAGACAATCTAGGTGACCCGAAAATACTTTAGCCGGTAAGGTCTTCGTAAATTGATCAGCATGATTGTCTTGTGAGGCTATCTTGGTGACGATCACATCACCTCTCTGCACTATCTCTCTGATGAGATGATACTTTCTCTCTATATGCTTCCTTCTCTTGTGGCTTCTTGGTTCTTTAGAATTAGCCACAACACCACTGTTATCACAATAAAGTGTGATGGGCTTATCCAGGTCTTGAACAACTTCCAGATCACTCAAGAACTTACGGAGCCAAACAACATCTTTAGCAGCTTTACAAGTAGCTACATATTCGGCTTCCATGGTGGAGTCAGCAATGCAAGATTGTCTGATACTTCTCCACACAATGGCTCAACCACCCAGGGTGAATACTGATCCAGACGTGGATTTTCTAGAATCCATGTCTGACTGAAAATCAGAATCCCTGTAACCTAACGGGATCAAATCCTGTACGGAATACACTAGCATATAATTTCTTGTTCTCCGAAGATACTTGAGAATAGACTTGACAGCAGCCCAATGATCTAATCTTGGGTTGGATTGGTATCTGCTGACTACTCCCACTGCATAGCAGATGTCCGATCTCGTTAATAACATAACATACATGAGACTACCTACTGCTGATGCATAGGGTACACGTCTCATATCCTCAACTTCTTGATATGTCTTAGAACACTGTTCCTTAGACAAGTGAACTCCATACCTGGAAGGTAAATTACCTTTCTTGGGGTTCTGCATCGAAAATCGCACAAGAATCTTATCGATATATGATGCCTGAGACAGTGCTATAAGTTTGTTCTTACGATCCCTTATATGTTGGATCCCTATAACATAACTTGTCTTTCCCAAATCTTTCATTTGAAATTGGCTAGCCAGCCAACCCTTTATATCAGACAACACTCCCACATCATTCCCAACGAGTAGGATATCATCTACGTATAGGACCAAGAAAACTACTTTCTTATCAATGATGCGCTTATAGATACAAGGCTCATCGACGTTCTGCTCGAAGCCATAGGTTTTGATCACATCATCAAACCTAATGTTCCAAGATCTAGATGCTTGCTTAAGTTCATAGATGGACCTTTGCAGCTTGTAAATAATTTGCTCTTGATCTGGAGACACGAATCCCTCTAGTTGCATCATATAGATGCTCTCATCAAGATTGCCATTCAAGAATACAGTCTTGACGTCCATTTACCAAAATTCATAATCGAAATAGGCAACAATGGATAAGAGAATCCTAATAGACTTAAACATGATAACTGGCGAGAAGGTCTCTTCATAATCGACCCCTTCTTTCTAGGTATAACCCTTGGTCACTAGCTTGCCTTGAATGTCTCTACCTTCCCGTCTACTCCTATTTTTCTCTTGTAGATTCACTTACACCTAATTGGTTTTACCCCATCCGATAAGTCTACAAGATCCCAGACTGAGTTAGAGTACATGGACTCCATCTCGAGATTCATGGCTTTAAGCCATTCCTCTTTATCAGGATCTTCCATTGCATTCTTAAATGTCAATGGATCATCCATACTATCAGCAAAGACAACACCTTGTCCCTCACCTATAGCTAAATAGCATTCAGGTTGTCTCACGACCCTCTTACTACGTCTAAGTGGTAGTGTATCCTGATCAGAAACCATCTGACTCTCAGATGTTTGTGGATCAACAACTCTTGTTGATGAAACACTAGTCTCACCAGGCTCCAACTCATTTAATACAATCTTGGAACGAGGTTTATGGTCACTAATGTAATTGTCCTCAAGAAATATTACATTTGTCGATATAAATACTTTGTTATCTTCGGGACTATAGAAATGTCCACCTCTGGTCTCCTTGGAGTATCCTACAAACAAGCAGACAACAGACTTGGAGTCTAGCTTTCCAGTTCTGTTCTTCAGCATGTGTGCTGGACACCTCCATATGCGGAAATGTCGCAAACTAGCTTTACGACCACAACTCTAGTGGAGTCTTAGGAACAGATTTGGATGGCACTACATTCAAAATATATGCCGCCGTTTGTAACGCATATCCCCAGAAGGAATTTGGTAATGATGAGAAACTAATCATATATCTCACCATTTCAATAGGGTTCTATTTCTTCTCTACGCTACACCATTTTGTTAAGGTATACCAGGAGCTGTGAGTTAGGAAACTGTCCCATGCTTGACCATAAAGTCTTCAAACTCTTGGTCAAGGTACTCACCTCCATGATCCGATCATAGTGACTTGATAGTCCTACCTAATTGATTCTCAACTTCAGCTCGGAATTCTTTGAACTTTTCAAATGTTTGACTTTCGTTGCATCAGGTAGACGTATCCGTATCTTGGGTAGTCATCTATAAAGGTGGCATAATACTCATAACCACCCCTAGCTTTAACATTCATCGGTCCACAGACGTCTGTATGTATAAGCTCTAGCGGTTCTTTAGCTCTAAGTTCTTTTCCAGTAAAAGGTCTCTTAGTCATCTTACCTTTCAGACAAGATTCGCAGACATGTAAGGTGCCAACATTTAACTCACTTAAAGGTCCGCTTTTTACTAATCTATCTATCCGGTCAAGGTTGATATGACCAAGCCTTAGATGCCAGAGATACGTGTCATTATCTGGAGAAATCTTATGTCGTTTAGTTTTTGGTCTTTCAACCTTAAACATTTCGGTGTTGAGCAGTGTAGTATGTATTAACGGTCTTAACACATACAAATTGTTTTCATTAATTCCTGAATAAATATTCAGACCATTCTTTCCAATAATAACAGACTTATTATTAAAAGAAACATAATATTTTCTAATTTCAACTATTTTAACCTCCAAAACTCTTCAATTAAACCCAAATACCTTCCGTAGAGAATATGTACCTATACAAGGCTTACAAACACATCAAATACCAAAATATGCTAAAAAAGAAGAACAAAAGCTAAGTAATGGGGTTCTCAAATATGTATATAAATCATTTCAATCAGCTTCCTTGGCATGTGGTTTCTTGTATCGTCAGTATTCATGTTGACAGTAGTTTGAACAATAAGGATACTGTTGTGTGGGGATTATCTAAGAATGGTGAGTTTTCGATGAAAATTACTTATGATGACTTATTTAATGATGTTGATCATGTTGTTTGGAAATGGAATTTTATTTGGAAACGTATGCTTCCTCTTATAGTTCTATACTTTATCTGGACTCTCATACATGGGATGCTCTTGACTAATTGCTAACATGCTACTAGGGGATTAACTTCTGATGTCACTTGTTTGAGATGCAATGTGAGTGATGAGGATGCAAAACTTGTTTTTAGAGGTTTTGCTGGGTCTGTCCGTATTTTGGAATATATCAGCAAAGGTTGAACGATTTCTGATGATTTTCTTGTTGCTTGGGATGAATGGTTGTGTAGTAATCATGAGTGCAATACTCTAGTGCTGGGAAGATTTCCAAATTATCTCCTTTTTAGTGTGACTCTCTGGTTTTCATGGAAGTGGAGATGTAATAGTGTTTTCACCCATGGTTTCAATCCTCCGTCCTGACCGGGTCAAATCATTTGGAAGTATGTGGAGGATTGGTCGAAGGCTAATGCTGAGGTTGATACTCCTGCTGCTAGGAAGAATTGTCTCATCTCGTGGTGTCCACCTGCTTTTGAGTGGGTTAAACTCAATGTTGATGGTAGTATGATTGCTGAGACGAATGCCATTGTTGGTGGTGGTGTGGTTAGGGATCATTTGAAGACATGGGTGATTGGTTTTGCAATGAATAAATGCTCGGGTAGCGTTTCGAAACAGAGCTGTAGGGTATTTTAGAGGGCCTGAAGTTGGTTTGACAATATGGGTTTAGAAAGATTATTGTTGAAACATATTCGAAATCAGCGGTGGACATTCTTAGTTAGGCCTCTCCGCCTTGTCGTCCTCTTTTTAGCATCATTTAGGCTTGCAAGTCTCTTATGGATAAAGATTGGAGTTGCCACATTCAGCATGCTTTCAGGGAAAGTGGAGGATAAGATGCCGTTTCTTGGGCATTCACTTGGTTTGGGTACTACTATATTCAATTCTCCCACTCCTCTGGCTTATGAGTGCCTGAAGGATGACTTTAATGGTGTCATTTTTGCTTGATTGTGTTCTAGCTCTTAGCTTCCTTTTTGTTTTTTGCTCTCGGCTTTTAGCCCCCTTTACAGTAAAAAAAAACGCAGTTGTCTTATTAAATTATTAAGTGTTTCCGATCACAGTATCCGTTTCTTATAGTTTTACACTTGAGTCATAAAAAAATTGAAAAAAAAAATCCGACATGACTTTATTACCTTTTTTACCCAAAAATCAAAAATATTTTCCTTTTCTTCATTTTTTTCTCCATTAATAAATCTAAAATTAAACCATCTCTTAGTTTAAAATATATATTTATCGATGCGTAGAGAAAATTTTCCTATATATATTGATGGGTTGTTTACAATTGTAAATATATAGAATGTGTTTATAAGGCGGATTTTATAAGTGTGATGTATTTAGGACCACATTTTTTTTTTGTTGAAGTATTACACTGTTACATAAATTCGAGATTTTTTAGAGAAGGGGAGAATGATGACTCAAACCTCTAATCTCTGTGGTGTTAAGGGTTTACAAAAAAAGTGACTTATAGTGACACATTGCTTTATGACAAATTTTACTATTTGTCATTATTTTTTGTTCGATTGAAACTTTTTAAAAATGATTGTCACAATTAGTTACAAAGCTTGATAGTTTATGTAAAATAATATAATTAGTCATAAAAGTAACTTTTTTAAAGGAAAGATTTTATTTATAAATAGTTAGGATTTTAAAAGGCATAAGAATCAATTAATATTTATACTAAAAAAATCAATTAATATATTTTTTTAAAAAAAGCCAGATAAAAAAAAATACCATAATCATACTGATTTGTTTTCCTTTTTTTTTTCCTTAAAACACTTTTTAGGTTTAAAACAGTGTTTCATCCGTAGAAGTATGAGATTATAGAGAAATTTTTGTCCGGATAGAAATGTAAGTTTCTCTTGATTTTATTTTCTTATGGTTTGTTTTCTTATACTTGTTTTTCAGGGTCGGAATCTCAAATCCGAGTTACATATATTGAAAGTGTCTTTGAAAAAAGTATGTTTTTTTTATGTAGGATTATATATATCTGTTTAGGGATATTTTTTTTAACTTTAAATTGTTTTCAATTTTTTTAAGGAACCCGTTATTATTATTTCATGATTTATAGTTGTTTGTTCTTAGATATCTACCATATATGTCAATATTAGTTTATGTGCATGCTAACTGTTTGAAAAAATGATTCTTATGAAACAACTAATTGTTTGATACAACATTGAAAGAAAAATCTTAAGCTTCTCTTTCTCTTGATTTTATTTTTTTAGGGTTTATTTTCTAGAACTTGTTTTTTAGGGTTGAAATCTCAAATTCGAGTTTCATTAATTGAAAGTGTCTTCGAAGAAGGTATGCTTTTTTTTTTGTATGTAGAATTATATATATTTGTTAGGGATGTTTTTTAACTATAATTTGTTTTCAGTTTTTCTTTAAGGAACTAATTATTATTATTTCTTGATTTATAGTTTTTTGTTCTTAAATTTCCACAATATATGCCATATTAGTTTATATGCATACTAACTGTTTGATAAAATGTTTTATGTCACATTAGTTTATATGCATATTAACTGTTTGATAAAATGTTTCTTATAAAACAATCAATTGTTTGATGCAATTAAACTATTTTTCTATAATTTGCCATCCAATTCATAGAAAAGAGTTTAAATACTCAATAAGATATTTGATATTTGGCTGAATGAATAAATTGACATTATAGAACATTATGGAGGATTTTATATGAAAGCCAATAGATTAACTGTTCCAATAAATTTTATACTTGGAAATCAAATTTATAGAATTTAATTTATATTTATGCTAAGATTTACTAATATTGTTGCATTTTTCCTCAGTTTTACTTCAGCGACTTTAATTTGTTCTCACTAATTTGTTTTCTTCATGTCTTCATGTATATAGGCTTCACTTGCAAAACCGAAAGATTCTTTAGCTACTTAACAACCGACAGTGGATCATTGACTTTTTATATTTCACAATCAAGACCTTAGAAATTTCAAGTTTTTGGCTATGCAATTGGAACTTGGAAGTTATAATGTGTGACCTAATACTTATGTTAATTTAGACTAGTCGGGTTTACATGTGTTATTCATTAGTAGACTCTGAAAGAAGTTATATTACTTTTGTATCAATTCAATATTTTCTTAGTTTTTAGATATTTTTTTAATGGAATGATTATTTATAGAACTCTATGTCATTCAACGAGTGACATGATTTATTTGGTTATATATTTTTATACAACTTAAATTATATTAAATTTTGACAATTGATTAAATGGTCACTAAGTATCTATATAGTGACTTAATATTCATATTGTTAATTGTCACTAAGTCTGGATTGTTGTGACAATCATTATATGGTTAACTTAATTGTCACTAAATTTGTCTGTAGTGACATAATTTTAAGACGATTTTTTTTCAGGGTTCAAAAAATTAATGACACTATTTTTAGGGGTTGTTGTACAAATATCACCACATTAATAATCCATGTTTAAAAGGTACCAATTTGTGTGACGAGACCAAAATATCCCGAAACAGTGAGTTGTCGTTTTCAAACAGAGAGAGAAAAAGTAGAGTGAGTTTAATCGACGGAAAGTGAATCGACGTCAACGATTTTGACGGTGAAGTAACCAGAAGTTGGAGAGCAGTCGGATTTCGAGACTTTACCAGAAGATTTGCAATCAATTGAGGTAAGTTGAGTTTGATTTTGTTATCATTTTTGTTGCTGAGAAGCTGCATTGCATGTTATATATGTTTTTTGTTGATTGAAATTGTAGATTATTGTTGAATTAAGGATCTGAGAATGGTTATGGGTTATGTCAGGATTTGAAATGAGGTTGAATAGTTGTTGAGAAAGATGAGTTTCTAGGTTTTCGAGACTTTTTGATATTGGTCTGAGCTTTCTTTTTTCTGAACCTGAGCTTATTTAAAGAACTCCGTGGTTTTTTTAGAAAATTAGGTTTAGTTTATCTGAGATATTTTTTAAGGAATCCAAGTTTTTTTTAAGAAACTCCGAGCTTTTTTGTTTCAAATACGAACTTTTTTGAAATATGCCCGAGCTTTTTGTTTAGACAAATTAGGTTGGTTACAATCCAAACTTTTTTTGAAAGCTCCGAGGTTTTTTTTTTTTTTGAAAGCTTTGAGTTTTTTTTTTTTAAAAGCCTGAGCTTTTTTTTAAAGGCATGAGCTTTTGTTTTGGAAAATAAGGTTGGTTAAAGTTTGAGTTTTTTTTTTCAAAGCTCTGATCTTTTTTTTATCAAAGGCCCAAGATTGTTTTACAAAGACCTGAGCTTTTTTTCAAGGCCCGAGTTTTTTTTGTAAAGGTTCGAGTTATTTTTTTCAAAGGGTCGAGTATTTTTTTCATAGACCCGAGCTTTTTTATACTGTATCAGAGACTTTTTATGTTCTTTCCGAAACTTTTATAGTATACTTATGTATTGTTTCTATGAAATAGAAGATGAGGAATCGCTTGAAGAAAATGCTTAAAACTCTACAGGGACACTGGTACAAGGGCAAACTCACTCCCCACGACCATTTTGAAGCCCTTGATGGCATGGACGACGCATTTAACCATGTCTTTGAAGAATTTACTGTTGAAGATCGGTGTTGGTTCATGGAGTCATGTTTCAGGCATTTCTTGATGATGCATCAGCAAATGAAGTTTTCGGGTGGTGTTTTTCATCGGCTGTATTTACCGGAGTTGCATCATAATGGCCTGACAAATGAAATGCGGTTCATTTTAGGGAATTATTCGGTGAGGTTCTTGAAGGTAGAATTCCGTCTGATCACCGGATTATGGTTCAGAGTCGTACCGGACATGACCCTATATGCTATCGTGGAGAATGACATACATCAGTTGTACTTTGCTGGCATAGATGAGGTTTCATCCGAGGAGTTAAGAGTTGTTCTGAGCCTCGGTGAGTTTCAGTAGGTGTACGATGCTGTCAAGCTCTGCCTCATCTATATGCTAAACTGGATACTGATGGGGTTGGACGAGAGAGTGAAGATTTTAGTTTGGCAGTTTCGGCTCGTGGAGGACCTCGATGCTTTCGATGCGTTCTCGTGGGGTGCCCACGTGTACATGCATTCCATTTTTTCATTCAAGTATGAGCTTGACGGGCGATACGAACGGTTCGGGAGATGCCATCAAGCGTAGGGCACTAACTTACACATGCTGGAGACCTACAACATTTACGGTCTATTGCACGCCTTATCGGTAAGAAATTTGAATTACAACATTTACTTTTTATCCTAAATTTTATGGATTCTTATCGTACTTATCGTTTATGCAGATATTTTCTTTCGAGGTGATCCCCGACCTTGGCTTCTAGTTTGGGACCCGGAGGGCTAGCGACTAGTCTCCTTGTATTCTGAAGTGGGAGTCAAACAAACAACCGAGAGGGGATAAGCTGTCCAATATATTCACAACGAGGGTAAGTATCTTATTTGTTAATGTTTATAGTTGTTACTATGTATATAATTACAACAGTCTAACAACGGTTTCAGATGTTTATGAGGACGAAACTGGTTCCCACAGTAGCTGAGAGGGGTGAACGGTATTATAAAGGCATGGACGAGGGGGGCGTTCTGTATACGGGTGGCGATACTATCAAAGTTTCGGTATTGGGTCACGATTTCGTAGTCCATATGAGTACCAAACCCAGTGATACAGAGGGTTCAGAGCTGGAGTATGGTAGTGGGAGTCCACAGATGCATTCAAAGGGTTCGGAGCCAGAGTAAGGTGGTGAGAGACATAGGGGGCATAGGTGGGTTCGATTTAGGATGCCCGGATATACTGCTGGAGATCAATCAGAATGAGACGTTAAAAGGGATCGAGAGGTATAATAAATATCTTATTCTGCATGAATTTATTTGAAACGCTTGTACAGGTTTAGGTACTGACAATTTCTATTTTCTTTCAAGACCTTTTGGATCGTAGAATCCAAGCTTTGGAGGCTTCCGTCACTGCTTTATTGAATGATCTCCAAAACAGTGATAAGGAACGATACAGACAACATAAAGAGGTGATGGACTTTCTCCAAGAGCGGTAAGGTTTGACATCACAGTCAGACAGGGATGCTCCATCGTCCCATGATCGAGACTCCAGACCCAGAGACAGAGACGAGCGTCGTAGTCATGTTGAGATGACAGACTCTAGCACCCTACCTTAGATGCAGGGTATCGAGCCTGAGACATAGGGTATCGAGACTAAAGTTAGAGGATGACAGCAGGAGACACCTACCGAGGGTTTACCAGAGTTTCCCCTGTTTATAGAGTTCCAGAAGACATCATCCTATCGTAGTAGGCAGAGGCATTCCTCCACTCCTCTCCATCCGATTGGACCGCTCTCTACAGTTCGATCGCATGACACCCCTCCTCCCAATGACACCTTCGATCCCTCCCATCAGACCCCTTCTCCCAAGGACAACTCTGGTTGATCACGTCAGACCCCTCCTCCCAGGGACAGCTTCGATCGATCCCGTCAGACCCATCATCCCAGGGACAGCTCCGATGCATCCCCGTCGTACCCCTTCCCCTTAGGAACAACACCAGTCCATCTCGTCGTACCATATAGACACCTCTGGTCCATCCCTATAGCACCCCTTCCCCTAGGGACAGTACCGGTCTATCCCGTAGCACCCTTCAGACACCTCCGGTCCATCCCTGTCGCACCCATCCCCCTAGGGACAACACCGGTCCATCCCATCGCACCCAATAGACACCCTACAAACACCTTCGGTCCATCCCGTCGCACCCCCCTCCCCCCAGGGACACTCTGGGTCCATCTCGTCACACCTCCCATGTCCCACGGGATCACAAGTGAGGGTGGCAATTGCTGATCCCATGCACTAACCCATATCGATCGAAGAGGCCAAGGACAACGACGATAGCATCAGATCATGCATTCACCCCCAATACTTTTTAGTATACGCTGACCAGCTTGCGACTTACAAAGCATACAAGAGGAACGACATTAGGGGATCGTAAGAAAAACACTTTATATATTATTGAAGCAGCTCAGTAAATTTACCTAGTTTTCTAATGTTCTGAAAAAAAATACAGACGTGATTTGGGTATACTAGAGCCAATATTTGTCACTTGGTTCCGGCACTTGCAACAGAACTAGATTGACTTGTTTGACACGGTACGTTCCTTACTTGAAATGTCTTTGACGTTCTTTATGGTAGAATTCTAACGTTTTGTTCCATTTTTGTTGTCAGTCTATTGACACGTACCTGTACAACTTACGGAAGCGTTAGCAAGCATACCCAATTTTGTACAGTTAGAGAATCAACGTACTGGGTTCTCAGTTCTTTGTAAGTGTTTACAATGTATCGGTTTTGCATTTACGTTTGATATTTTTTGTGTTCTTAAATTCTCTTGATATTTTTTTGTATAGTCATTGTTAAAGTATCAATGGAATAAAATAATGCCTCGTGATGCTGACGGGGAAGTGACGACGCTGGGGTGGAATGTATTGGAGTATAGGTGGTCCGCTGAGGACCTTATGACCGTATGTAGATTACTCCCGACAGGAAACCGGCCATGACACGAGGTTTACGAGGTAAGTGTTATACGATTATGGTCTAAATGTGATTAATTCTACAATTTTATTTTGTCATATATGTGTTATACAGTTTCTTATTCCGTGCAACATTGGCCACCAGTGTTGGCTTCTGGCCAGCGTCAACCTCACTATCGGAAGGATACACATCCTAGACCCCTACAAACAGTCAGTTCCCTTGCATATCAGGAAACGGTAGGTCGCGCCATTGAGATGGTTACTACCCTTTATGTTGCATCAGTCTTGGTTTCACGATGCTAGACCTCCAGACCAACCAAAGTTCAATAGACAAAATATGCCATTTGGGGTGAGCCATGTGTCTGCATCTGTTGTGCCTCAACAGAATAAAGGGTATGACTGATTCAACATCAAATTTAGTTATTGTTGATTGTAATAACATTCTAATGGTTGTTCATTTGGTGCATTGCAGCCGTAACTGTGGTGCCCGTACATTGAGATTGATCGAGTACATACTGACAGACAAGGTCGATTATGATTGGATAGAAGACGATATGCCCACCATCCTGGAGGTGATGGCTATGAAGGTTTTTTGTAACTCCCAACCACAATTTAGGTTGTAGTTATTGTATAGAAACAAAATAGTAATAAAATTAAAAATTTCATTTTTGATTAAAATTCTATAAACCTGTAAACGTAGAACAACAAACATTACATACCTTTCAAAATAAGAAATCTTAAAAATAACAAGCCCACTAAATTAAACGTTAAGTGAATGTACAAGTCTAACTATTACAATAAATGGAAATGACATCAATATCAATGCCTCCATTCATTCCATGGTATAGTCCTTGTCAGAGCACGTCTGTTTATTGTGTCTAACTGAATGACAGATGCTACACTTACGGTGGTATTCCTCAGGAACACCTCTGTTTGGACCTTGATTAATCAAATGTGGGTTAGAATACCTCCTAGAATTATGGCCCGATTGTCAACATCTTCTACACGATTGTGTAGTTATCCTTTTCGAAGATGAGACATGTCAACTCGCCCTCGGGTGTCCTGCTTTTCTCCTGGAGCTTGGATCAAAACTACCCGCTCAACGATATCGGTTGGTACTACCCATGAAGAAGGATAACCAGCAGACATATAGGAACCGAGTATGCATCAATAAGTGTCTATCTCTTGTAGTAGCCCGCACAAAGAGATGTGAAATCCATTTTTTGCTCCCTACAACAGCAATGAAAACAATGAGATTCACCCGCTCAAAGATATCGGTTGGCACTACCCATGAAGAAGGATAACCAAAAGACATAATAGGTTTTCTCCTGGAGCTTGGATCAAAACCACCCGCTCAACGATATCGGTTGGCACTACCCATGAAGAAGAATAACCAACAGACATAATAGGAACCGAGTATGCATCAATAAGTGTTTATCTCTTGTAGTAGCCCGCACAAAGGGATGTGAAATCCAATTTTTGCTCCCTACAATAGCAATGAAAACAATGAGATTCACCCGCTCAACGATATCGGTTGGCACTACCCATGAAGAAGGATAACCAACAGACATAATAGGAACCGAGTATGCATCAATAAGTGTCTATCTCTTGTAATAGCCCGCACAAAGGGATGTGAAATCCAATTTTTGATCCCTACAGCAGCAATGAAAACAATGAGATTCACGTTTCAGTAATATAAAGTGTAAACTGTAGGTAGTAATGTATCTTGCTGTTGCGAGTGTGTGCGAACATGAAAACACGTCCATTTGAAATTTATTGTATGTGCAGGTCTTCCGGGCTAAGTCAACAATCCACTGCTTTTCGGACTGTTTGACGGAGAATATGTTCCAGTAGACTGGATTGATGGTCAAATAAACTTACTTCTCGACACGTTTCAAGATCGCAAGATGGGCAGCGTCAGTTAACTGATGACGCATGGACTGTGCAACTCGATAGCGATCATGAAACCACCTCTGTAGCATATTCCTAATGAAATCTGCCAGTGTCAACATAGACAGTTGCCGTGTAAATTTTAGACATAAGTTTATACATTCCACAATATTTGTTGTTATCACCCTATACATTCAATCGAGACAGTGTACGCGGGACCACTTGTGTGAACCGGTATCATTGACATAATCGAATGCAGTTTGGTACAGGTTACACAACTTTTCCCTGTGCCAATTATATTTCAATTCAGCGTTAGATCTAACTGCTTTTTTCATTATGACAGCAACATCCTTTTTGTGAAATTGCTTCTTAATATTTTTAGAAAAGTGCTAGTAACATATTATATGGGTGTCATGTGGGAACACTTTAGAAATCTCTACTTCAATGCATGCATGTCGATCTGAAATGAAAACCAGATCATCTATATGACCAAGGACACCCTTCAAGCAATCCAAAAACCACTCATCTGAAAGGTTGTTTTCTAAGTTGTTGTACCCAAAAGCAGTTGGATACATCTGTTCGTTCCTATCTTTTGCAGTTATAACAAACATTGTACCCCCAAATCTTCCCTTCAAATGGGTATTATCAACTACAATAACTGGACACATGCACCTCCAAAATCCTCTAAAAGAGGCACCTGACGACATAAAAAAATAGATAAATTTACCATCTTTGTCGCACTGTAAGTCAGTGATTGTGCCACGATTTTGTTGTTCCAACATTTAACTGAAAGATGTTAGTAGTTGGAAGCTTTCTTCATGTGTCCCATAGGCCAGCGACAAAGCATAATGCAGGGCTTGATGTGCCTTACTGTACATGATTTGGATGCCATACATTGTTTTCATATCAACGATTATGTCCTTGGGATGCATGAGACGATCATCATGTTGTTGCAGTCTAGGTGCAACGACTTCTTCTATTATGACTACGTTGGCTTATCGATGGCGACAGTAAATCTCCTCCAACGGACAAGTGTGTTCGGTGACAAAATTTCTTACTTGGATGTATGTCCCTTCATCTCTCTTCACCGTTCTTAATTTTCACTTACAGTTGTCCATCAAACAGACCAGATGTAACGTTGTCTTATTGGATCTTTTCACCTTCCACTCGATGTTCTGCCGGCATTGTAAAATGACCAACTAGTCTTTTTAAATCCTTTTTAGTGGGAAAAAATTGACCTTTATAAATCATTCTTGTAGGCTTTTCTTCTACCAAGTTCATGCGTCCACCCATACCAAACGAGTAAGACTCTGCTCCAAGAATAACCCATGTTGTGGCATTATCAGAATCATATAGAGTTAAATTAACCTGAACCTCAGAAGTCCCAGCCATATCTGGTGTACTGCAACTAAATCTGTGCACACGTCTTGCACGTCTTTCATTTGGACAGGCTTTTCCTCTTCCTCAGTGTTCTCTACATGATCTACCGAATCAATATCTACTTCATTATCCACCCTATGAATCAGCCAAAGATTCGGTTCAGTGTTCTGCTCATTGTTCATGTCATTGTAGATCTCATTGTATTGCTCGTTGTATTACCCATCATTCATCTCAATTTGACAATCAAACACATCATCGAATTGAGGTCCGACTATATCAGCATGGTCGGCTACTTCCGGTAGGACACCACACATGTTTTCTCGACCTTCTACCCCACTCCTTTCTGTGAACACTTGTTTGCTTCCGCTAAACGATTGAAATTGTTGGAAAATTTTCATGAGGAGGGTTATCATTACCTATCACATCTCCTGATGCCATCTTAATTAGGCTAACACATACTTGAGGGATCACCCTATCTTCCCCTAGCATAAAATGAGCATCACTGTGGTTTCTGATAAATGTGCGACATGTAGTCCCAATAACGATTGATATAGATTGTAGATCAATAATGTATTTGTTCACATCATACTTCACAATGGTTTGCACGATCAACACTAATTATTTGTACGTCATACTCTTTGACACATACAATCTTTGGTTATCGGAACCTAAAACCCTCTGACTTCTGTCGGGTAACTGCTCTCATCTACTATTGTAAGATATGAATATTATCACCCGATTCATTTTCCTATCAAAATCATCATCACAAACCATTATTATGAAAATTAAAATTACAATTAAAAACCATTGCAAACAAAAAAAAATGTCCGGGAACATTCCCAAGAAGGCTAGAACCCTTCCCAAGAAGGCTAGAACCCCATATGATTATGATAATGCCAAAAAAAAAGCATATTTTAAAAGTCTTCGAGCTTTTTTTTAGTTAATCTCCGAGCATTTTTTAGTAGTCTCTGAGCATTTTTTAAATAATTCTGAGATTTTTTTTAATTGATCCAAGCTTTTTTAAACTGGTCTGAATATTTTTATAACCCTTGCCAAAAAGCTTGAACCCTTCCCCAAAAAACTCGGGCACTTGGTAAAAAAACTTGAACCCTCCCTAAAAGGGGTCCAGGTTTTTTGGGAAATGTTCGAGCTTTTTTGGTAAGGATTTAAGCTTTTTTGCCAAGTGTTCGAACTTTTTGGAGAAGGGTTCGAGCTTGCAAGGGTTATAAAAATGTTCGGACCAGTTTAAAAAAACTCGAACCGATTAAAAAAAATCTCAGAATCATTTAAAAAATGTTCGGACACTTTAACAAAAATCTCGGACACTATTCAAAAAAGTTCGAAGTCTTTAAAAAAAAATCTCGGATAAAAACTGCAGACTACATGTTCATACAAAGACTAAGACAACAAATTATAAGGAATATATATATTGTTACATTACTTAGAAATGCATGATAAAAAAACGATAATCAGAAACATATGTTACTTTCTTGTGTGGAATCTGGTGCGAGACAAGTTTTTTGGAAAGAGAGATAGAGAAATTACTGTTTTTTTCGTTCCCAACGTGTAGATGGAAGCTCAAACAGAATGAAAAATTGATTATTTAAAGGCAATTTGGATAGTTCATCATAATATGTGCATTTTAAACTTAAGTTATTAAACCAGTGACATCATTGCAACACACAAACAAAATGTGACATTTCTCACCATTTTCACTTATTTTTCACTAGATTTGTGAATGGTGACACTTTTTAAATAATAAATTGTCACTAAGAATGTGTATAGTGACAAAATCTTCAAATGGTTAATTTTTACTAAATACTAATATTGTGACACAATTTTTATTTTGTCACTAATTAAAGTCTAGTGATAATGTGTCACTAAAAGTTATGATTTGTGACAAGTACCAAAAAACTATTAGAAATATTTTTTGTGACGAGGGCAAAAGTGACAAATTGTTAGTGACAAATTGTTAGTGACACTTTTTTAACACAATATCGAATTTGTGACTATTTCTTCACTTATAATGACAAATATTTTTTGTCATTGTAGGTCAATTTTCTTATAGTGATCTCCTTGTCCTATTTAGGACCATGTCTAACTATCTAATTGTGTTTTCAATCTATTAGGGCTAATGTTTAAATAATATAAGCTAAAATTTACTTGTGATAAATAAATAGTCACTACTAGAAAAAAAAAACTGTTTTATGAGGGTTGAAAACCGTCATAAACGTTACTTTATGACGGTTTAAAATCGTCAAGGAATCCAGCGTCAAGAACAACTTTATGACGGTTTTAAATTATGACGGTTTTTAGTGTCATAATATCTTGACTCTTTTTTACCATCATAATTACGTGATGGTTCATATCCATCATTAAAAAACCGTCATTAAATATTGATGTTCAAAAATTTGATGGTTTTAAATTGTCAAGATTTTTTTTTCCTTAAAAAATATTTTATTTAATTGTTTAATTATAAATAAATCATGTGCTAGACATATCCCATAAAAATGATGTTTTCATCCAAACAAATAAAAATTTAACATTATAATAATTAGAACTTACAAAACAAAACGATAAACCTGAAAAAGTATTCTCATTAAAAATTAACTCAAATATCATAAATTGTGACATACAAGAGTACAATTGTTCTTCAACAATTTTAAACAAAAATACTATAATATGCAAAAATACAATTGTTCTTGAACAGTCTAAAACGAAATTAGCACATTTTAAGAGTACATATGATCTTGAACTATCTAAATTTCAACCAAAATCTACGAGATAGATAACTTCACATGCTCAAACCACTCCAAGCGTATCTCATCAATTTCATCTCGAGTATAAATTGTTTTTTCATTGAACTGTCAACATTTATTAAAGAAAAATAACGGTCAAGGAACTTCATTTTATAAAATAATGAACTTCAAACAAAAAATAAATTACAACATTATCTCACCTTTTCGGTAAGAATTGCCGGATTTTCAACAATTTCTTTCATGAATCTAAGCACATAATATCCACACTCAACGTTACCAGGTTGCTTAGGTACCTATATTAATAAAAATAAAATTCAATTATTTATAAAACACAATATATTAACTTTAAAATATATATTATAAGCATTATTCTTACTTTGACAACTTTCCATTCAACCTCTTTACTTCTTCTCTTCACTTCAACTAGGTATTTTTCAACCACACTGCATACAATTTAGTTTACTTAATACATTTATATAAATAGAAAACCAAAACAATATAAATATAAAGAAATGAGAAAAAAAAAGACTTACAGAGATATGGAATTATATAAATTTTCCTCCACAACATCATCAATTGAATTTAAATAATAAAATATCAATGTTGACATATCAATGACAACCATGATCCAATGATATCAGTTTATATATTAACACATAAAATATATTGTTAATATTAATAAGTGTAATAAATTTCATAATAACCACAATATAAATAACATTCTTACCCATGATTATAAGGCATGAAAAGAATATCGTTTTGACCAGCACATTTTAAGCGATCAATCAAGTAATGTACTCTTTCAACTCGTTTTTTAAACATTGTTTACAAATCCAGCAATGGAGACATTTATAGGGTTTATGAACCCATATGCATTCGGAACCTTAGAATCCTTCAATTTATTATATAAATACCTACATATGAAGAACAAACAAGTGTATATGAAAAAAGAAAAAACAAAAGTAAAATTTATATTATATATCAGCAAGAATTTAAGTTAATTTACCTTATGTATAAGCAAATATGAGTTCCTCCCAATTCTTTTAGGTTAATCATAGCATTTAGATTCTCTACACCAATGAAACTATAAAATGTACCACAAAATATGTCATCCGCAAATGAAACAAAAACATTCTTACGTTTAGATGCTACATATTCATCTACCACTTTTGCAAAAGTTTTCAAACCCTCATAATATTTTGAAGGCCCGGTCCATTTTTGGGTCTCATGATTTTTAGGCACCTAGCAAAAAATAAAAAAGATAAAATTAACTCAAAATGAAACTAAAAAATATCATATTGTTTTAGATTCTACAAAAAAAAAAAAAAAAATCTACCATAGACTTATCCAAAATGAGTTCTTTAGGCCATAATGTTTGATGACCTAATGCATCCCTAAAAAAAACAAGGCATTCAACTTCATTCGGGATAGGCAATGATGCATCATTATCAACTACAACATCAATGGAAATGGTGGTATATGCACTGTGATTCTTTACAATTGTTCTCATAGCAACTACATCTCCCAATGGTCGAACAATCAATTTACACGATTCTCCCTAATAAATAAAAAAAAAACAAATTATCAATTATCAATTCAATTATACATGATTATAAATAATGTTGTTTAGAATACATACCAATGATAATGCACGCTTATCACCAACTGTATGATTAATGCTTTGAGTTATCATTTTAGTACTCTCAACATGTTGTATCTTGTTGGAACTATGACCCTCAAGATTTGCATCAACTGATTGTGTACTCATATTTTGAGATGGTGATTGTGTAAGTGCATCAACGATCATACCTTTGATCTATGCCTTTGCTAAATATATGATATCTAATCTCGCTAGATGTTTTGAATTTTAAGTTTGCACATGATTGACAATGGCATCTCATGAGTTCAGAATTAGTAGTATGAGCTGATGCAAATGCTAGAAATTGATCAACTCCATATACATACTCCTTAGACAATCTATACTTTGACATCCAAGATTTATCCATTATATGCATGTAGATAGTAGTTCGGGTAATATTTATGACAAAAACAATTCATAGTATTATAAAACATAACATTTGAATGAACTATTATATATATATATATATATAAGCATAATTATAATCACTGTTGTGTAAATAATATATTTGAACTAAATATTATTTAATGATGCTTTTATGATAGTTAAATTAACAATCATGCTTATATGGTGATAAGAAATATAAACGTATGAATACGTTATAAAAAAAAGGCTAAAATAGCTATTACGGGGATAAGAAATAATGAAATATCATATCCATTGAAGAAGCTAGATACAAAACATGAGGTAGTCTACTCTGTATCTAATATATTAATATTAATAAGGTATATTAATTTTAATTGTTTCCTTTTCATCCATTTTTTGTAAATACTGGTGTAGCATGTGCTTATAACACTAGTACATTCGTTAACTAAAGTATACTTACGGTATAATAGCACCTTATGTTTCGCATTCTCAGTCCATCTTTATTATTCATGTATAGGCTTAGGAAAAGCTACTTCTATAGTAATTTTCTACTCCCTTTTTTTTATGTATAACTCTATTTTTGGTGGTTACTATAAACCTTTATTTTTTTTTTTAATTTAAGTAACTCAGATTAATTTTATTTGAGTTCCAATTAAATTTTGGGGAGATTAATTAAAAGGCAGTACATGTTATCACTAATTAGTTGAAGAGTTTTACGTTAACTATTACAATTTATTAAGGGGGACACATGACTTGATCTCACAATATAATTTTGTAGGTATTAGGGAAAAACTTCTAGGCCAACTCCTCTCATCTATTATGGTTCTTTGTTCTTTTTGGGTTTCCATCTAATTTCATATAACATACAGTTAATTAATGAAAACATAAATTGACCTTAACTTTACTTATATTTCATTGCAAGACAAAAATCATTTTTTACAACAGTATATTTTACTAAATTAGCCTATATATATCAAAAACTTTAAAACACAAACTTACAGTGTACACAGTTGTCCATGTAAATACTTGAAATGTGACTAAATTTAAGTTGTTTCTCCTCTTTGCTAGATTACCATATCAACAATGTTTCATCCTGAAACACCAACAAAACAACTTGTCATATATAAATACAATACATTGACTACATTGCTTGCTGATAAGTAAATTCTGCATGTTTTATCCCATAAACAGGAAAACCATGATGTACTAATCAAATGTCTCGTGGAAGATAAATGATTTGACAACATTAGACCTGTTGCTGTCTGTGTAGTGTACAAATCATTTCTTCAGTGGAGATCCTTTGAAACAGAGGAGACAAATATATTTGATAGAGTTATCCACACAATTCGATTATCTACAACAAAAGTAATATCCTCCAACTCCATTAGAAATGATAAACATATCCAGATAAACCTATCCAGATAAACCTAAATAATGCACCATCATTTTAAGAGTTGTATGGATAATCTTGTGAAGAGATTAACTTAATTTTACTATGATATTAATTTCCTATATATTTTTGTTTCTTGAAGAGTCAAGACAACATTTGTGATCTAGCATATTAGCTTTCGACAACTTCAACCCTTTTATTTCATGTACAAAATACACTCAAGGCAAGCAATAAAAAAAATACAGCATCACATCGTAGCCGCACCTCCTCTGCTACCATATTTGGTTGAAGGGCACAAGTAAGTTTGAACAAGTGAATTATTTTGGTACATCAAATTTTATGAGAACAAACAACAAACCTCAGATACAAAATACCAGGGATTCCGTTCATCTTCAATAGGTATGGGAACTTCAACTGGATACAGTGGAATGGTGGGACAACCAAATGAGCAATCAAAATTTGATGCTAAGTACCCAACTTTACTTTTTAAGCAACATTTGACAGCATATGTTGAGAAAATATATGAGATGATTCGTGATGCTTTAAAGAAAGAGATTAGTCCTTTCTTAAATTTGTGCATTCAGGTAAGTAGATTATATAGGTATACATTTCACATCATAAAAAAATAAAAACAAAAAAACAATTGACATTTATATCTAATTTATGTATCACCATTAACAGGCACCAAGATCTGTGAGGGTGAGATCAATAAGAGGATCATCTAAAAGCATTCATTCAAATATAGTTGCTAAACAACAAGCATCAAATATATATGGGCAAAGCATTGTCAACAAACTGGATCATACCTTGAATATATTGTCAACAAATCATGTAAGTGTAAATCTACTTAGGTAGAATGGTTTCATTGTCACGTGATATGAGACCAATTTTGTACCCCGAGTGTCTTTAAACGATTTAGAATTACTTTCACGAACATAATGAATATCTTCTTATACATTCTACTTAAAATAATAAATGTTCATATGTCCTGTACTCTCATGGCTTTTACTCTCTTTTTTTGTCAAAGTTTTGAAGCTGAAAATCCATATAAATTAAAAAAAAACCATAAATTGTGACACAGTAGCTGAAACAAGATAGACAAACGAAATCCGACACAAGCTTAATACAACTGCAATGGAAATGTAGCAACATGGTTTTGTACTTCTAAAGAAATGTGAACTAGGGAAAAACAAAATGAAATAAAATGAAACAGCAACATAATGTTTGCTGGCAATATAGGTTCTCAGGAGCACAGTATATAGAGCTTGGTGAATTTGGTGGTATGGACATCGCAATTTCAATTGTGAACAAACAAGTCCTCCACATTAATTTAGTCCTTTGCAATCACCTTAATGCATAAACCTCATGTGCCTAACCATGAAAATGTCACACATCAGTTACTAAGTTAATATTACCAAACCTTATAAATGTAGATGAAAATTTCCTAGGATGAAAAACAGAACAAAACAAAATCAGGGGAAAGTCAAATAAAACAAACCCAGTTTGGGCACACGACAAACAAAAGAAAAAGAAAAAAAGGAAAACAACTACCAATCCATATCAGCCTCAACATAACATTCACAGGCACAATGCATAATTAGAAAAAAAAAATTAACAATAAAATTAAAAAAATACAAATTCTAGGCCCCACAAACCCTCATGCATCCATAAAGGACCACACATACAATAAAATACAAACCCTAGAAAACAATTAATTTTATCAGAATCCAAATAAAAACCATTAAGAACAAGAGGACCACACAAAAGAATCGAAAGCTACTAATATAATAAAAAGTCAAAACCCATACTTTTGGAAGTCCACATCTTATAAATCGAAAGAGTGACAAACCTGATTGCTTGGAGAATCAAAGAAAAATAAGTAGATGGAGAATTTGAGAACTAGGGCTTGGATAATCAAAGATGGTTTTGTTTTGGACAATCAAAGACAAGATTACTTGGTTTTTTTCTGTTTAGGGATTCTAGAATGAATGAGAGGAATTTGGAGCTATGAAGCCAATTATTCTAGAATATGAAAGGGAAAAGCCAATTATTAGGTGTCTATATATATTATTCTTTAATTTATTTTTTGATTTTTTAATTAGATATTATTAGGGTATGATGGTCTTAAATAATCAATATACCTTGATGGCTTTTAAATGTCAATATCCATGGATGGTTTTTAAAAACCATCAATATTGAATGATATTCTGATCTAAGTACATTAACAATTGACATTTTAAATAAATCATCAAATGGTTATGATGGTTTTTAAAAACCATCGACCAGTCTTGACACATAAAAAAATATATATCATTAATAAGTGTTATAAAATACAATTTTTCTTGTATTGACTCCCCAAAATGGACCAACAAGATGTAAACTTTTGAGTAAATTTTTTTATAGGTTTGGAGGTCGGTCAGGGTCAGGACCGGACGAGATTACCATACAAGCAATGGCGAAGTCACTAAAGGTACATAGTTAAGTCGAACTAACTATTAACTCTCTCTTTTTTATATAAATATATATATCCTTTTTTTTTTTAAATTCCTTCCAAATTTAATAAAGTCTGCTTCGCCTATAAACACGGTACTACTGGCAGGGGGTCTTCCAAACTTTGGGGGGTTTTAATGGATAAAAGTGGAACCATATTGACTTTGAAGTCTCCAACCAAACAAAGGATGCTTGGGCTTGGTAAGTAAACATTGAGCTGGTAAGTATAGAGAGTAGTTAGAAATGAATTAAAAGGGGTTGTTTAAAGGGCTGCTTGTGGGAGTGGCGTTGAAGATTAGACTTCAAACTTCTCCATTCCCATGCATGCACTCTCATTCAACTTTTCATACCCAACAACATCCAACATATTAATAATCCTTTTCATGATCTACACCACACATTAATTTCTTTCAATGGTCCTTATCACATTTTCCTTTTCTCCTCATCAAAACAGAAGTGCATGGAATTTCTCTACATGCATTAAGAAGACATCCGTCTAAAGTCTGTAGATTTGGTTGCAGGAGAATTTATAATTATCTCCATCAATCAACTAACATTTAAATATTGACACATTATATATATATTATTTCGCCTTCACTTATAAAACCATAATAAATTTGAGAAGATATCTCTGCATGTTGGGAGACGATTTTTTATTTATTTATTTATTTATTTATTTATTATTATTATTATTATTATTATTATTATTATTATTATTATTGGTCAAATATGTAAAAAGGATAATTTAGCTGAATGAATTTTATTGATGTTAATCGATATACATATACAGAGGAAGTACTTGTCCTACAAGTTTGTATCTCCTACAATTAAGCTACCAGCTCTCAATATTATCTACAATCTAGGAATATAAAAGGTAAACAATTATATACAGAATATCTCTTCTTTGTATAGAAGATATACATCTGATTATTTTAGTCAAGACATCTGTCAATTGATGTGCAGAACCCACGAACCTTGTAACAACGGAACCATCTTGAATTTTATCTCGAATGTAGTGACAATCCATTTCAATGTATCTAGTCCGCTAATGAAAGACTGGGTTTGCTGCAATATGTAATGCAGTTTGTTGTCGCAGTATAGCAATGCAGGTTCTCGAAGCAATACTCCCAAATCTTTGAGAAGATATCTCAGCCAAGTTAACTCACAACAAGCTCCTGTCATAGCACGATATTCTGCTTCAGCTGAAGAGAGTGACACTGTTTTCTGACGTTTCGATCTCCATGAGACCAATGAGGAGCCAAGGAAGACACAATAACCTGTGGTAGACCTTCTAGTGATTGGACAACCTGCTCAATCCGAATCACAATAGGCTCGCAACCTAAAATCACTGTTTGAGGAGAAGAACAATCCTTGTCCAGGTGCATTCTTAAGATAACGCACAACACGGAGTGCTGCCTCCATATGAAGCGTACGAGGCTGATGCATAAACCGACTTAAGACATGTACAGAATATGTAATATCCGGTCTTGAGACAGTAAGGTATATCAATCTACCAACCAACCTCATGTAACGACCCGGATCCTTGAGTAAATCACTTTTATCAGACAACTTCAAACTTCGCTCCATAGGAGTATCAATAGGTGTCGCGCCTAACAATCCCGCATCTTCAATGATTTCCAAAGCATATTTACGTTAAGAAATAAAAATCTCATTCTTAGAAGAAGATACCTCAATGCCAAGAAAATATTTCAAATCACCAAGGTCCTTAAGACGAAATTGATTATGCAGGAATTTCTTAATTGCAGCAATACTCACATAATCATTTCCAGTAATCAAAATGTCATCAACATATATCAAGAGAGCAGTGAAAGACTTTCCTTGTGTTCTAGTGAATAATGAGTAGTCGGCTCGAGAAACCACTGCCGAGATGCTTGCTTCAAACCATACAGTGACTTATGAAGCCGACACACTAAGTTTTCCTCCCCATGTCTTCGAAGCCCAGGCAGTGGAGACATGTAAATTTCTTCATGAAGATCGCCGTGAAGGAAAGCGTTATTGACATCCAATTGATGAAGTGACCACCCTCGAGCTGCGGCCAAGGCAATGAGACAACGAACTGTGATGATTTTGGCAGTGGGAGAGAATGTATCCTGATAATCGACACCCTCTAATTGTGTGAGACCTTAGCATCCAAACGAGTTTTGTATCTCTCAACTGATCCATCGGAGCGGTGTTTAACCTTATAGACCCATCGACAACCTATCGGCTTCTTCCCTGTCGAAAGAGATGTGAGAGTCCAGGTACCATTGTCCTGAAGAGCCTACAATTTGGACCGCATCGCCTCTTGCCACTCAGGATGAACAACGGCATCAAAATAAGATCTGGGCTCAGTAACGTGACTGATATGAGTAATAAAAGAGCAATGGGCAGGCTTATAGCGATGATATGAAACATAATTAGCCATAGGATAACGAGTACCTTTAGTCGGATCTGGAAGCAAGGGATCGGATCGGGCAGAGCAAGCGTGCGTGATGGGAGAGCATACATAATCCTGTAATTTTACCGGTGGATTATGTGGACGGCTGGAACGATGAAGAGGCTCAGTTTCAGGCAAGGTCGCAGGCAAATCGGGTGAGAGCAAAGGAAGAGTTACCGGTGGAATATCTGTCGGAGTAATGGTGGACGATGGTTGTATGAGTGGGTCTAGTGGTGCCGGTGTGGTAGGAGAGAGGGCGACGGGTTCTGGTGCAGTGGATTGAGGAGAAGAGGAAACGACTAAGAGGTCTGGTAAGTGAAAAGTGAGGTCAAGGGATGGTGATGGATCATGGACTGGAACGGGAATTGGGCCGTGGGAATGGGCTAAAGAGAGATCGGGTTGTGGTGTTGGATCATGGTTGATAGATGCATGTGTCTTCATCTCATATGGAAAAATAGTTTCATGAAAAACAATATCCCTACTTGTGAAAACCTTTTTAGTTGACAGATTATACAATTTGTAAGCCTTCTGACCAACAGGATAACCTATAAAAATACAAGTCATGGCACGAGTCTCGAATTTGTGTGAAATATGAACATTGGTAGTATAAGCTAAACATCCAAAAACACGAAGATGATGGAATGGGGGAGGTTTTGAGTATAGATGCTTAAAAGGAATTTTGAAGGAAAGGATGGGTGTAGGTAATCGATTAATGATGTGTACCGCAGTAAGAGCACACTCCCTCCAAAACTGGGTAGGAAGATCAACATGAAATTTTAAAGCGCGGGCCACTTGCAAAATGTGACGATGTTTGCGTTCCACAACCCCATTTTGTTGGGGCGTGTAAACACATGAATGTTGAAAAATAACATCATTTTCATTATAAAAAAATCGAAGTGAAAGAAATTCACCACCGTTATCACTGTGAAATTGTTTAATGCGAGATGTGAATTGAGTGAAAACATAACTAAAGAATTGTTTTAAAATCGATTGTGCTTCATCTTTGTGTCTCATTAAAAATATCTAAGTGAAACATGTATAATCATCCACAATGGTAAGAAAATAATGGGCACCAGAAAGTGAATGATGTTTATAACGTCCCCAAATATCACAATGAATAATATCAAATGTTTGTACAGAGGAAATTGAACTAGAACTAAAAGGCAAACGACATTGCTTAGCCATTGGACAAACATGACATTTATTATTGGATTGAATTGAAACATGCAGAAAATTTTTAATGGATCAGTTGAGAGATACAAAGCTCGTTTAGTTGCTAAGGGCTTTACACAATTGGAGGGTGTCGATTATCAGGATACATTCTCTCCCACTACCAAAATCATCACAGTTCGTTATCTTCTTGCCTTGGGATGGCCTGACGGATATCCATGCAACTGGTAACACTTTTCGATGAAATGTCCCATATCCCCATAATGGGTGCACTGTGGTCTATTTCGAAACGAACCTGTGCGCCGCTTGTCTGGATCATAGCGTCGGTTCTCCTGTGGACCATTATAAGGACTGTCTGATCGCTCCATCTTTCCTCCTGCTACAAACTGATTCGGTCTGCTGCTATTTCTTACTGCCATGGCTGCACTCCCATTAGAATCTGAAGTATGTGTGGCGGACAGAAGTCTCTGTTTTTCTTCCTGAGAAATGGCAGAATATGCTTGGCAGACAGAAGGAAGAGGATTCATCAAGAGAATTTGTCCACGAACAACACTGTAGGATTCATTCAAACCCATCAAAAACTGCATCAATTTTTATTGATCTTGTTGTGCCCCATATGATGCATCGCTGTAAGAGGCTAACTCATCCCATAAGCCTTTCAACTTTGTGTAATAAGTGGAGACTGAGAGCTGTTCTTGTTTATGAAATGCAATATCTCGCTGAATTTCAAAGATGCGTGATGCATTGCTTTGAGAGAATCGTTCACGAAGATCTTCCCAAATTTCATGTGCCGTAGCATAGTAGATCACACTGTCTGAGATTTCTGGATTGAGGGTGTTGATGATCCATGAGTGGACCATATCATTGCAACGTGACCAAGTTGCATAACAATTAGGATCGGTTTCTTCTTAGGGTACCGAGATTCTGCCATTGACAAAGCCTAACTTATTTTTGGAATTCAAAGCCATTGTCATAGCCTTTTTCCATACTGAATAGTTGTCTCCATTCAAGGGTTTGGAAACCAATACCAAACCTGGATGATCTGAATGATGAGTGAAATACGGATTGGACAGATCTGCTTTCAAGACATCTGCGGAAAGAATTGAAACTTCTGACTTGGACGTGCCAGAGGCGGAAGGAGATTTCTCAAGAGGTGTTTGATCGTTGGCCATAGCAGCGAAAAGAATAAAAAGGAGCTACATGAGAAATCAAAGTGCAGCGTTATTGAGTCAGGATTTTAGTGCAGCTCTGATACCATGTAAAAAGGATGATTTAGCTGAATGAATTTCATTGATGTTAATCGATATACACATGTAGAGGGAGTACTTGTCCTACAAGTTTGTACCTCCTACAATTAAGCTACCAGATCTCAATATTAACTACAATCTATGAATATAAAAGGTAAACAATTATATAAATAATATGTTTTCTTTATATAGAAAATATACATAAGATTATTTTCCTAACAAAATAGACATCTGAATCAAGTTGTAATTTTTGCTTAATCTTGATACCAGCAGCCTTATGACCCGTCGGGAGTCGTATTTAAAAAAAAAAAAAGGAAAGGAAAAAGAAATACGACATCAACATCCACAGCTGGGATTTGCTTTATTTCAATGCATTTAAGCACAGTATCTAGATAAATTCATTCTATAGCATAGAAAGTCATCAGTCATCAGTCATCAGTCGTCAGTCATCAGTCGTCAGTCGTCAGTCATGTTTGTTATATATCACACACTCTCTCTATGATCTCTCTCTCTCTACATATATATTAGCTAATTTTATATTTTTTATTATAAATGTCAAAAGCTGCTAGCTCTAAGTTTTTGAAAAGTCAGGTAGTGGAATTCGAGGTCGGAGTTTTGCTGAGAAATGTAATCTAGTGTGGAAGCCGCCTCACTATTATTAATTGAAAACCACCTCTAGTAGAAACAAAGAATTTGGACAGCGTTACACACTTACTAACACATGTTACTTTCAAGAAAGAACTTGGACAGTGTTAATACTACACTACTTACACATGTTATTTTCACCATTTCTTCCATACAATTAATTATATGTCACGATCGATAATGCCACTCTCACTGTCTTCTGCTCCTGGAAATTAAATTAAACCAAATTACCTTTTGAATATAGGTAATATGTTTTTTTTTTCCTCTTTTGTTGCTCCAGTTCATTCGTTATTTTGGCATATGCTACTCAATTAGTAGAATATTCTAGCTGGAATACATTCACTTCCTTGGTTGCCTAATTGGACTATGTGTCAACTCCCCAACTTAATATCCATTTGAACTTCATGTGAATTTACTAAATTTACGTACGTAGAGGAAAATCTTAGTTCTCTCGGATGCACGCCACTGAAGCGAAGGCATTGTTTAAAACTTAAAGGTATTAAAAAAAAAAATGTGTAAGATATTTCCCTTCCCTATTTTCTTCTCTCTTCCCCTCCATTATTATTGTTATTTTTTTCAGAGTTGGCAAATGTCAACTAATCAAAGTCAAAGTATGATTTTATCCTCCACACAAGTTTTTCTGTTTTATTTATTTATTTATTTATATTTTATATGTCTTCTATGATGTGATGCACGGAACTAGCTACATTCACCACAAAGTTACATTGGATGGTAATTTATCCTCCATAATTTAAAAGTCATTAATTGTTGATTTATTTTTTTGATAAAAAAAATAGTTTATTAAGTTCTTTAAAATAGTCAAGCGGTCTAGAGTTCTGTTCACCTCCTATTTATCAATTTCTTAAATAAATCTGCACAACCAAGCCGACATGGTTACTCATAGTAGCACTATAATAATTAAATGTTAATAACTTAATTGTTAGTTGATCAAGCGGGATATCATTTTGGTAATTTAGTTAAAACTTGAAAGCAGTTGCTATTTTTTTTTTAATATAAAATGCATATACCTTTTTTTATTTATACATCTTTAGAAGGATTTGTCAACTTATACAAAATAAAGTGATGTAAACTCTCAAGTCTTCTCCCACAAAAAATAAATAAAAAAGAAAACAATAATCTTTCAAAATTAAAAAGAAAACAATAGTCAATAATAAATCATAAGATATATATATATATATATATATATATATTTGTAAACATAGTTCTGTGGTAATCACATTTTTCAATAATGGTCGTGATTCAACATTTAAATCCCTCCATTTTTTTTTAATATGTAATAGATCTATAATGATGATAATTTATATCTTATAAGTTATAACACAGAGTATACATGACTAAAACAAACAAGACCATGTTGGCTAGTTCGAATAATTTTTAGAGCAAATTTCAATATTTCATATAAGTCGCATCTATTTCACTATGTGTCATCATTTTAAATATCTTTATCATATTCATTATTTTAGTCTTTTTTTAAAAGTTATAACTTTAATCAATTTAACCAAATATTTAATAGTGAACTTTAACAAAATTGGTTAGAGTATACTGTTAACCTTATGTTTATTTAATTTAGCTAAAATTACAATTTTATACCTTTTTCATTACAAAACCTTAAAATAATTATATTAATAAAATAATAGTAGCACAACTGTGAATTTTTTTAAAAAATAATAATAATAATTGTCTATTAAAAAAATAATAAAAATAAGAATAAAATAAGAATAAAATAATAATAATAATAATAATGTGATATTTATGAAATATTTATTAAAATATTAAAAAAAGAAGAAGAAAACCTGATTTTTTTTTGTATTTGATTATAGATTTTTTTTTTAAATTGTTAATTGGTTTGTTGTTTGATTTTTTATTTATTAAGATTTTATTAAATAAGTTTACTTTTTTATTTTAATATGATTTACATTTTTTTCACATGTCATTTTAAAAAAAAAAACTTTTACGGATCTACTATAAAGACTAAAATGTTCTTAGATTTATCGATTTTGACCGATGAAAGGATTAAAGTGATGAATTTTTTAAAAAGAAAGGATTAAAGTTATGAATATAGTAAATACATATATAAAGCTGATAAATCGTGAAAAAGTTGAAATTTTGATGAAATTCTACCTGCTTTTTACTAGTCATATATTTGCAGGGGATCTAAAAATGATTAATTATTAAAATCTAAAAATTTTATAATTAATCTAAAGATAAGGCTGAGATCAAGACATACGAGTACTGATATTACTTTAAACAATACAATAATGGTTTAGACAGATTCTTCTGTATTATTTGCAATAGTTATTTATTTACTTATTATTTATATTTCATTTTTAAAATTTTTGTTTGAACAAACATAAAACAATGGTAGTTGGGTTCCATCTAATTTGTCTTTAAGCAGTTTGATATAGAGTACTATTTTATCCGAAGTTTTTTAGTAATTTCAGTTTAAATTTCAGATCAAGACTGAATCTGAATCCTAGACTATAATGGTCTCATTTTCCACATGAATTCCTCGTCAAAGGTATAACAAATTAACTGTAATCAATATTATCTTGATCACTTTCATTGCAGCTATTAATTAGGTAGAGTTTAGTTAATTGTAATCTAGATCTTTCTCCGCAATCTATTTCTTGTAGAAATAAATTTCTCCTATTTTTAATTTTGTTTTAAAAAATATATTGATTATGAACGTCATATATATAAGTGGAGGTTAATTTCGAAATTGCAACTACAAGTTCATGGTTTTATTAGAATATATAATAGAGTTGTCAACTTTTTATTCTCGTTAATTTGCAATGTACTGGTTATTTTTTATTAGATCAATTGTCCATTCTGGCAATTTTGAATTCTATAATCATAATAACTAAAATAAAACCTGCCGTCGTAAAGGTGGTTGGTTGATCAAAGTTATATATATATATATATGCTTTGTAAATTACTGCAAGTGATATTATTTTAAATCAAGATTCAAAAAATGTACAAAACAATAAACAAAAATAGAAATTAAAAGCTTTGAATCAACGAATTCTGACTCTTTACCAAGAATATATATAAGAAAATCTTGAACAAAGAACATGGTGGAATATATGGATTATGGACTTTGATTTCAAGAAACGTGTGGTGCTTCTCAATTTTCAAACTCTTTGTTTGTTCAATCTTGTAGATCAAGTATGCCCAAGCGTCTATATTAGTTTCGTATAAACTTCTGCTTGTTTTCTTGGATGTTTCCATTAATTTGCATCCTATACGTTTTATATATATTCAAAAGTATAATAGCTTACTCTGGTCTTCTTGTCAAAAAAAAAAAATGAGCTCGATCTGGTCTTACATTAATTTGAAATTAGATTCATGCCCTCTCTTTCTATCTCTCAATGTGTGTTTACATAGAATTTGTATAGCATGTAGACATGTAGTACATTTTTAAATGGCAAGCCGGCCGGCCTTAATAAAATATTTTGCAAAATGGAAGGATTAAGGCCTTAATAAGATGTTAGATGTGTTCTAAGTTCATGAAATTAAATTAATTTCAATATTTTTTTATAAGTGATAAAAAAAAGATCAAATATACATATGAAAAAAATCTGAGTGCTACAACCTTTTTATTTTCTTTTAAATTTGTTGAATATATACATAGGGGGAATAGAGGGAAATAACACTAAATAGGTTTGGTTTTGTGGGACTATCACATGGTTATTAATTCTATGTTTTTTAGCACCAAAGTATGTGATGAAACTAAAATACCCTTATTTTTTTTCTTTTCATCTTTCTCTCTCTCTCTTCTCTCTCTCTCTCCTATATATGTTTTTTTTATCAAAGAATTAATAGAGATTGGACAGACCTCAAATGGAGATCGAAAAAACCTCCATTGTAGGTCGAAATGACCTCGACCTCCATTGGTGGTCGACAAAGAAAAAGATAAAAAAACCAAATATGGAAATAAGTCTTGGCAATAATTCTCGGGTAAGTCACCCGAGACTTATTACTAGGGGTGTGACCGCCAAACCAAACCAACATGTCTAACCCAACCCAAAATTTATGGTTTGGTTCGATTTCATATATAAAAAATTTATTAATTGGTTTGTCATTTATCAAACCGATCAAAGATAGGTTTGGTTTGGGTTGTTAAAAATAAAATTCATATAACCCAAACCAACCCACATATTTAATAAAATCCTATCTATATTCCCTGGGGTTTTATAACTTTTATTTATACTTATTTGTTTCTCATATAAATAAGTTTTTTTTTCTTCTCATTCATTATCGTCAACCATTTGGTATTATAGTACTTCTCTTTCTTTTACATATTATATTTTTTTAATAAATAAAATACAGTTATTCATTACTTCCATTACATTTTAGAATATGAGTTTTATTATGTTTTATTTTTTATTTTTCTGTTATGGTACCTTTTATTGTTAATTTTTTAATTATATAACATTTTTAATTTTTAAAATAATTAAATAACACCTATTAAATTTTTTTATATTTAAATATATTTTTTATAATAATACAAAAAATAATTTTTAGGTTCAAACCTAAACCGTCAAATCAACCCAAACCAAGCCGACTTTTTTTTGGTCACATTGGTATAGTTTGGATTGAAATATAGCAAAACCGATACAGATATTGAGATTCAACCCAAACCAAACCGAAATTGTACACCCCTACTTATTGCTAACTACCCGAGACTTATTTTCAGATAACCGAGACTTATTTCTAATTACCCGAGACTTATTGCTATTTGAGACTTATTGCTATTTGAGACTTATAACCAGTTATCCGAGACTTATTTCCAGCTACTCGAAACTTATTTTCAGATAACCGATACTTATTTCCAATTATCCGAGACTTATAACTAGTTACCCGAGACTTATTTCCAGCTACCCGAGACTTATTATCAGTTATCCGAGACGTATTTTTAGAAAAAAAAATAACGGAGGTCGTTTCGACGACCCACAACCTTCGTCGAAACGACCTCTAATGGAGTCGACCGTTTCAACGACATCCATTTAAGGTTTGTTCAACCGCTATTGATCCATCAATAGAGGTCTTTGAAAAAAAACAAAGGAGAGAGGAAGAAAAAGAGAGGGAAAAAAAATAAAAAGTAAAGAAAGAGGGAAAGAAACAAATGTGCAATTTTGACTGAACACATTAATTGGTGTTATTTCTATAAAAAATATTAATATGGTGATCTTTTTACAAATGGTATCGGAATGTGTGCTATATAAAAAATGAACCGATATATATAACCTTTTTTTTTTTTTGAATATTGGGAAAAGATTCTAACTTGAAACCTTAACCAAAGTTGAGAGATATGGTTATTAGTTGTCACCGGACTATAGTAGCAACCACACCTAACTCACTTATTTGAACTCCACTTGCTTCCCATGAGTGAAAATTAACTTAATGACTCTAATCGTCTATCCTAATTTACTTATAACTAATAAGATTAGGATATATATCTGTTAGGATTTGAATTAACACATAGACTAACATGTATAGGCACATAATTAATCCGAATAACCTAAACATGTTTCTATATCATACTTAATCAAACCCTAATAAAAATATTACTAACCCATATCAATTCAAGAGAAAAGTAGAGATAATTGATAAACGGAAGCGTACCTGAATCCATTGCCGGAGGTTGGTGGACGGGTTGTGATCTTCCAAATTAACACGACCTTTCTTGAACCCTACAGTTCTATTTTGCTCTATTGATGAAGATACAGACAAAACAAAAGTATCGTGTAATTTGGGGACCATAACCCTAAATATATATAATAATCAAATTATTATATGTTGGCTATTTCTAATTCGGCCCCTCAACAAATTAGAAATAGCACTCTGATATCTATACATTAATTTCATGACAATTATACCCTTAAGCCTTAATACTTTAAATTTTAATTAGATCACTTTAATTTAGGCTTAACCACAAGATAGCACAACACATTTAATATTCACATATGTGGCCCCATATGATGGAATTTTCCAACAATCTCTCACTGGACCACATATGTAAATTTACAAATGTGTATGACTTTGTGAGCTCCAAAATTTTGCTATCACAATTTTAGGGTATATCCGAACAATCTCTTCCATTGATTATGCCGACATAGGATCAAAACGGTTTTCGTCACATTTAGCGTGACTAAACCCATCAATGGTCACGTATACCAACATAACCATATGACATAGATCAATCATGGATGCGTAGCATAGAAATTATATGCAATGTGATCTATACATGTCTATTCCAAATGGTCCTACTTTATTCCTTAGTGAGATCAAAACTTAACACAATGTAACAGAGTGTAATTAACCGAATACTTTATTTCTGATCAGAAAATATCCAAATACATAAAGGCATAAGTATATCCAAAATCAAATATAGAGCAATAAAATACAAAATTATACAAACTCCCACTATAATGTGATATCCTCACACAAAATAACACCCATATGAGCGGTGTGCTCATGAAAGACCTTGGGGTGGTAATCCCTTTGTAAGCGGATCCGCTATCATGGAGTGTGTCCCAATGTGCTCTATGGATATATGTCCACTCTGAACTCTTTCCTTCACAACTAGAAACTTAATATCAATATGATTTGACCTAGATGAGTTCCTATTGTTGTTAGAATATAGCACAACTGACTTATTGTCACAATATAATTTGAGTGGTTTTTCAACACCCTTCATAATGCGCAACCCAATGACAAAATTCAGCAGCTATATTCCATGGTTGGATGCCTCATAGCATGCTACAAACTATGTTACCATGGTGGAATAAGCTATGAGTGTCTGTTTAGTACTCTTCCGAGAAATAGCTCCACCAGCCAACATGTATATGTAGCCTGATGTGGATCTCCTACTGTCTTGGCATCCAGCAAAATCGGAGTTGGAATACCCTATGATCTCCAATTGATCCGATCTCCTATATGTGAGCATGTAATCTTTTGTTCTCTTCAAATACCTCATAACCCGCTTGGCTACTATCCAATGATCCATTCTAGGGTTACTTAAATATCTGTCTAACATACCAACAATGTACGTAATATCCGGACGCGTACATACCTGAGCATACATCAGACTCCCTACAGCTGATGCATAGGGAATCTTCTACATTTTCTTAACTTCAAGGTTACTTTTAGGGCACTGATTGAGACTGAACTTGTCTCCCTTGGCAACAGGGGTGTCACCTGGTTTGATGTCCTGCATGCCAAACATTTTGAGCATTGTATCGATATAACTCATTTGTGATAATCCAAGAATACCCCGAGAACGATCTCATTGTTTCTGATCCCTAATATAAAGGAGACGTCACCAAGATCTTTCATCTCAAAATTATAGAAATCTCTTAGTTTCATGCAACATGCCTATATCATTTGTGGCAAGCAGTATGTCATCGACATATAAAACCAGGAATATGTGATTACTCCCACTGAATTTGTGATACACACAATTAACAACAACGTTTATCTCAAAACCAAACGAGATAATCACTTGATGAAACTTATGGTACCACTGACGGGAAGCTTGCTTGAGTCCATAGATGGATTTTGTCAATTTGCAAACCATATTCTTTGGGTCTCCCGACTCAAAGTTTTATGGTTGTAACATATAAATTGTTTCGTCAATGTCACCATTGAGAAATGCCGTCTTGACATCCATCTGATGAAGCTCAAGGTCAAAATGTGCAACAAGTGCCATGATTGTCCTAAAGAGTCTTTCGTTGAAACCAGAGAGAAAGTCTCTTTATAGTCAATCTCTTCCTTTTAGGTAAAGCCTTTAGCTACAAGACGAGCCTTATACATCTCCCAATTACCTTTCGAATCTATTTTGGTTTTAAATATCCATTTACAACCAATGAGTTTCGCACCTTCTGGTAATGGGACAAGTTCCCAAACCTTATTGTCTTGCATAGACTTATATTCTTCATTCATGGCATCAATCCACTTTTGAGAGTTGGAACCCTGAATGGCTTGATGGAAGTTGATTGGATCATTTTCCATCATTCCAATATCTTCCTCATGTTCCTGGAGAAATACATAAAAATCCTCCGGAATAGCATTTCTCTTTTCTCTAGTGGATCGCCTTAAAGACACCGGTTCTTGAGGTTGTTGAGTTTATTCCTCAGAAACAATTACCTCATCTTGAATGGGGGGTTGTTCAACATTGTCTGGTTGAGGATCCAGATTTTCTTCTTGATCAATGACAAGTATAGAAACCTGCATATTGTCAAAAGCGATAATAAGAATCGTAACCAATTCTTCCTCAAAGACAATGTCTCTAACCTTATTTCTCCCCCCAAACTCAACATCCTCAAAAACTGTTGCAATTCCCCGTTTCAAAAAATTGACCTAAGTGTGGGATCATAAAACTTATAGCCCCTTGATCGCTTAGAGTAGCCAATGAAATAGCTATTCACAGTTTTGGAGTCCAATTTCCTTTCATGTAGCCTGTAAGGCCTTACCTCAGCTGGACATCCTCAAATGTGAAAATACTTTAGACTCGGCATTTTGCCTATCCAAAACTCATAAGGTATTTTGCAGCTTCATTATTCTTCCTCTATTTGCCCTTATCCTTATAAGTGCTAGCCAAATGAGCACTTTCGGTCCTGCCTCGCTTTAGTCTCTCTTCCTCTTGCACACAGTAAGAAATAAGCTCATTAAGAGTCCATTTTTCCTTTTGACAGTTGTAATTGACCTTAAACTGACTGTATTGTGAAGGAAGTGATATTAGTACCAAATGTACGAACAAGTCGTTAGACAACTCGAGCTTTAGTGCCTTAAGCTTAGAAGCAATATGAGGCAGTTCCATAACGTACTCATTTATGTTCCATTTTCCTTTGTACTTCATAGAATCAAGCTTTGCAAAAACGTGCTTGTTTCTACCTTATCGTTTTTCATAAAACGCTTTTCAATTTCGGTAGGAACTCTTTGGCTTTGGTTATCTTTTCAGATACCGATCCCCTAAATGCCTTCGGAATGTCGTGCTTCATTATCATAAGACTTATGCAATTTGAGCGATCCCACTTCTCAAAGTTCTTCTTATCATCAGGAGAACTTGTATCCGTAAGAGAAGCATGTTGCTCAACCCGAAATGCAAGATCTAGATCCATGCAGCCGAGAACAATGAGTATGTTATCTTTCCAAATCCTTAAAGTTGATCTCATTAAGCATGTGTATAGAGTTGGTATTAACAGATATAGTAAAACATTAGCTTGAAAGAGAACAAAACAAACACACAAACATGCTCACATTAATAACCAAATACAATAATCAACGAATTCAAATAATGGAAAGTCTCATCTCAAGATACCTAGCACATCATTAATATCAAGTCTTTGGATAGTAATATTAATTGTAAGTGGTACTCTTGTTGTAGTGATCAAACATTGACAATAATCGCTGTCAAATAATAAATCTATCTTTGGATCGACTTATTATTCACATGCCAACCCTTATAATCGTCACATATTTATCATCACAGGTGTGTGTGTGTAATTCGGTCAAGTATTAACCTTCATTTGGACCTACTAATACTCGCATGAATTTACACACACACAAACATCCAACATCCCTCATGAATAATCTACACAAGAGATGTCACTTTGGCGACATCTTTGTTCAATTAGCCCATTTAGAATGATAGACCAATTTATTTAACCATAAAAGATATACCAAATAATGGTCGGTCTCATCTTAAGATACCTAGTACAATATTAATATCAAGTCTTTGGATAATAATACTAATTGTAAGTGGTACTCTTGTTGTAGTGATCAAACATTGACAATAATTTATGTTAAATAATAAATCTATCTTTGGATCGACTTATTATTCATATGTAAAACCTTATAATCATCACATGTTTACCACCACAGATGTGTGTACAATTCGACCAAATATTAATCTTCCTTTGGGCCGGCTAATACCCGTATGAAAATATATACACACACGTGGTACTCCTTTAGTAGTGATCAAACATTGACAATAATTTATGTTAAATAATAAATCTATATTTTGATCGACTTATTATTCACATGTAAAACCTTATAATCGTCACATGTTTACCACCACAGATGTGTGTACAATTCGGCCAAGTATTAACCTTCCATTGGACCGGTAAATACCCGCATGAATTTACACACACATGAACATCCAACATCCCTCATGAACAATCTACACAACAGAGGTCACTTTGGTATCATCTTGTTTCATTTAGCCCATTTAGAATGATGGACTACTTTATTTAACCATAAAATGTATACCACCAAATATTTGAATTTGAGTTGATCCTTAAAATAAAATAAAATAAAATAAAAAATTTATTTTATTTTATTAAAATTACAAAAGTGCCCTTATTTTGTAAAATTATAGAAAGGCCCCTCAAGTTTTTATAATTAAAATTTAGCTTAAAACTTTTGAAATTTACAAAGTGACCCCTCAAGTTTTCAATAATCATAAATCTACCCCAAAACTTTTTTGTAATTGCAATTAGGCACCGTAAGTTTTCAAAATTATAAATTGACCCCGAAAGTTTATCAAAATCACATAATGACCCAAATAAATTGCAAAACAATCCCTCAAGAATTTAAAATTTTCAAAAGGAGGGCTCACAGCAAAAAACAACTTATAAACCCTAGTTTCTTCGCTCACTGCCGTCGAAGCGACCATGTCATCGTCTGGAGCCAACGATGCATGGCGGATCAACCATTCGACCCACATCCACAAATCGAAGCGATGAAGGCAGACAGTCGAAGCCCAAACCGATCGAGCAAACAGGTTGCCGATCTAGGCTCGATCTAGACCAGCTCGCGGTGGCGACCGACGATCAACCTAGTCACCGTGAATCGCACAGGTTCCGTGAGAGAAACACACCATAAAACAAATGGTGTGACCCAAGAAGGATGATGGGTCTGGGTTGAAACCCAACAACCTGATTTTTTATTTTTTTTTTTGAAAACGTGCAGAACCTTTTATATATATATATAAAAGTTCGAAATCACATAAAAAAAACTTTGTCCGTGCACTGAATCCAGATGACCATATAAGATTCAATCATTCTGTACAACAAAATTAAAATTAACTTTAAACACTGAAGATCAAAACCCAAATAATATTCCAAAAGAAGTCATTGATCTAAACCCTAAAATTTCTAGAAATTTCTTAAAACTAAATATCCAAATCTCAATTCTCAAGAATAGATCATGGGTGGCTCTGATACCATTTGTTAGGATTTGAATTAACACATAGACTAACATGCATAGGCACATAATTAATCCGAATAAACTAAACATGTTTCTATATCATACTTAATTAAACCCTTATAAACATATTACTAACCCATATCAATTCAAATGAAAAGTAGAGATAATTGATAAGCGGAAGCGTACCTGAATCCATTGCTGGAGGTTGGTGGACGGGTTGTGATCTTCCAAATTAACACGACCTTTCTTGAACCCTACAGTTCTATTTTGCTATGTTGATGGGGATACGGACAAAACAAAAGTATCGTGTAATTTGGGGACCATAACCCTAAATATATATAATAATCAAATTATTATATGTTGGCTATTTCTAATTCGGCCCATCAACAAATTAGAAATAGCACTCTGGTATCTACACATTAATTCCATGACAATTATACCCTTAAACCTTAATACTTTAAATTTTAATTAGATCACTTTAATTTAGGTTTAACCAAAAGATAACATAACACATTTAATATTCACATGTGTGGCCCTATATGATAGAATTTTTCAACAATATCTATATTTATGTAAGATTAAATTAACTATATACGAGAAATTAATAGAGGAGGGATGTATTTCCACAATACTTGTTTTAATATTTTTAGAGAGAGGAGATTTGAATTTGATACCTCAATTTTATTAATTTGTCATGTATCATGTAATTAATAATAATTAATAATGGTAGTCATATAAGATATATAGTTAAATTGCAGTATTTATATATATATATATTAACACTATTTCGAGTATAAGGCTTTGATATACTATCATAAGATCTAGGGTTCGTTTTACAATTACATCTATCTGGCAAAATATCATAAGTTTTTGAATATTGCAGGGGTTCGGTTGAAAAACAAAATGAGAATAAAAATCAATCTCAAAATATAAGTCAAGTGATGAATTAATATGGACAATCTTTTACACTGTTTGAAGTTTGAAGATAATAAACTAATAGAGACTTGAAAGGGAAGTCGTGAGTCACATTTTGACTAATAATCAATGAACCAACCAACGGCGCATAAACTGGTCAGCTATGTGTGCCCAAATTTGATCATTGTTTTTTAAAAGCACATGTTTAGAAATGTATGTACCTAGCTAGCTAGGTCATGAATTTGATTTCTAGATTTTGAAGAACATGTATCACATTCGGACACCGTATTATTATGATCCTCCGGTTCCATTGAATATTGTCGAGCATGTTCCCACATCTATATTCAGAGTTACAATATGAATGAGTTCATATTATATTTCTATAAATGACCTCAAAAAGTATATGTATAGTATTTTATTTCAGTTATATTTGCCGGGTGATGAAGAGAAAACTAATCAGGGTACATTTATAAGGTTATGGGTAGGGGTGGGTAAAAAACCAATGAATCGAACTGAACCAGTGGATCAAACCGGTCCAATTGGTTTTTTACCGGTTTTGATTGGGTGACCGGTTCGGTTTGGTTCTAATTTAAAAAAAAAAACCGGTTGGATCGGTTTTTGTCCGGTTTAGTTCCAAAAACCGGATAACCGAATCGGTACCCGACTATAAATTTAAAAAAAAAAAAAACTAATTATAACTTCCACTCTTCACTCTTCAATTATTAGGTATATTTTATTGGAATTTAAAATGTAATTTGACTTTGTTTGGTATTGACTATTGTATTAGCTATCAACAAAAAATTTGACTGACATGTATTTTGAAATGTGTTTACTGTTTTGTATTGGATTTTGTAGTTTTTTAATATGTTTTTATTGTGATGTAAATAAATTTGGCCAAATAGGTTCAAAAAAATGAACTAAATATGTAATAAATGAAATTTAGAATTTTGGCCCAATAGACCCAAAACCAAATAAACCGAACCGAACCGAACCGAACCGGTCCAATTCGATTGATTTTTTATCGGTTGGCAAATATCAATTTGATTGGATCGGTTCACTTTTTTAAAAACCAGATTTTATCGGTTTTTTATCGGTTCTATAAAAAACCAAATCGGTCCAATCAATACACACCCTTAATTATGGGTTCAAATCATACCTCTCCCCCGAACTATGAAATATTCTAATAGTTAAAAATAGAAACTAAACCAGTGGACAGAAATTGGGACCACGCCGGCTCAAATTATTTATGACTAGACTTCTTTTATTTATGCATTTCTATTGTATCGATTAATTACTCCCAATTATTTTGTAATAGGCATATTTTTTCCGTAAAATCTATGGGTTAAGTTGCCCTTCTTTTTGTAGTACATTGGGGGTCGGATTAGCATCCTCCAAACCCAAAACTCGGTTGCTACAAGTTGCTTCAATCCAGACTCGTGTTTGAATGGATTTTCGAGTTCCATCTTAAATTTAAACTCAATTGGGACGGGATGTTTGTACTCGGTTCAAAATGACTTGTTTGTTTTAAATAAATGTTCAAACTAGCTAGCTACTAAATGTATACATAATTTTGCTATATGTATGATTTTTTTTTCTTTTTACTATATGGTGGAATTTTAGAATATGGACTTAATTTTCATGTTCAATTAAATTTAAAAATACATTTAAAATAAAAAAATATACTTAAAATTAAATACATATTTAAATTCAGACATTCTTAAAATTTAAACATAATTAAACTACAAATGAATTGAACATAATTATATACCGCTTTAATAAATATGAAATTCAAATATAAAGTGCAAAAACCACAATAATATAAATAAAATCCATCCAACATTTTGACATCTACAAAATTCATTCAACATCTTCATATCCACAACACAAGCTTGGTTTGTTTCAAACACAAACTTGTACCTACTAACCGAAAATTTTAAGTTAGTAACATTAATTAATTGATTAATTAATTAATAGAGGTAATTACACTTTAGACCCTAATTTTTCGAAAAATGTTATATATATTTTTACCCGGCATATGTATATTAGATTCTTGGATCCTCAATTTTCCAAGAATGCATAAAAAATGCCGATTTGATCAAAAAGTTGACCAAAGAGTATTTTAAGAAAATAACAGGAGTGAAGTAAAATTAATTCACATGGGTTTAATTTCCTGGAAGGAAGAAATTGATTAAGCAATAACAGACACTTATATTACATATATTATATATAGTACGTAATCTTAGTTAGGGTTTTGAAGATACAAAGAAATTTAACAACTTACATCAATTCAACGGAAAAAAAAAAAAAAAAAAAACTAAAGCAAATTAATAATCCGGCAAGTGCATGCACGTACGAAAGTTCCACAAAATAACGAACCAATTTCACATTACATTATCAAATTTAAATAATTCGATAAACTGAAATGGTCATCCTTCACCTGCCTCCTCCTCCTCTCTCGAGAGTCCATTTCACGTGCCTCCAACAATGACCGCTTTCATTTCATTTCATGCACTATAAATACAAGTCCCTTCTCAACGATCTCTTCAATCAACTTTCAAGTTTGCTTTGCTTTGCTTATCAATACATACATTGATTTGATTTGATAATTTCCTCCTAGACATGGCTAGTAACCAACAACACCAAAACCACCCTCCTCCTCTTGGCTCGAGAATCGCCATTATCGGAGCTGGCGTGAGCGGTTTAGCCGCTGCTAAACAGCTCCGTCACTACGAGCCGGTCGTGTTCGAGGCCTCGGACTGTGTTGGAGGGGTGTGGAAGAGCTGTTCTTATGAGTCTACTAAGCTTCAGTCGTCTCGTGCTGATTACGAGTTCGCTGATTTTCCGTGGCCTAACAGAGACGATCAAAGTTTCCCTAGTTATGTTGAGGTTTTAGAGTACCTGGAATCTTATGGAAAACACTTTGATGTGTTGAAATTTGTGAAGTTCAATTCAAAGGTGGTGGACCTCCGTTTCATCGGTGAGCCGCCAACTGCTGCCGATTTCGGTGGCAAACGGCCTGGAGAGTATGGCAGCCTCTTGCCGGGTCAGCAGGTTTGGGAGGTTGCAGTGCAAACTAACAATTCAGACTCCATTCAGGTCCTTTTATTATTATTTTTAGTTTAATTTGTTTTTTCAAACATATTCAAATGTCCGGAATCACTGTTTTTCATGTGATAATAAGTGTTTATTAATACAGAACTGTTATAATCAGCTAATTAAGTTATGTCACCTGAGGAGCTTTCTACTTTTATATGCATGTATTTATGAAAATAATATATAGATCGAATATTTTTGGTTCTGTATATATAGTTGAAATATTGTGCTGATAAAATATTTTTTGGTTGATGATTGATTTCAGTGGCATAGCTTCGAGTTTGTTGTAGTGTGTAGTGGAAAGTATGGTGATATACCTAAAATTCCAGTGTTCCCAAACAACAAAGGCCCCGAGACATTTAAGGGACAAGTCTTGCATTCCATTGATTACTGCAAACTGGACAAGGAAGCTGCTTCTCAGTTGCTCAAAGGAAAGAAAGTTGCAGTTGTTGGCTTCAAGAAATCAGCCATCGATTTAGCTCTCGAGTGCGCTATGGCAAATCAAGGTAATTATTATTATACATATATCATTATTTTTAATTATATCATATATTACTGATTTTCTTCTTTTGATCTTTCTGACATGAGAAACCATCTTCCAAGTTCTTAATTTGAAAAATCCATACATGTGTGTGGTTGTGATTTGTGATGCATATGCTAGACTCAGTTGGTAAAACACAAGCCTTCAAAACGAAGTGGCATCGGAAAAATATAAATATAATTAAATGAATTTTCCAAAATTAATAGTTAAATTGATGATAATATCCTTTTCCCATGATAATATTAACTTCTGATTATGGAAGTTCTGCTCCTTCAAAGTGATTGAAATCAGATATTTTTCTTCCATTTTTTTTTTAATTATTATAAATATTCTTTTGTAATCAAAATTTCTTATCTTCACAGAGATTATTTTACTACCACGTGTGACTTATATGCTAAAAATAAGTGGAATTTGGTAAAGAAATTTTTGTGAAACTACACTGACTCAGCTAGTTATGATTTTCCACGTTTATAAAAAAGGTTGAATTTTGCATGGTTTTGGTTTCTTACACAGTGACACACATATATGTAAGAAAATTACGAAAACAACTTTGCCTGGTCAACCAAACTAAAAGTCTATAACAACAATCGAAACGTCTGATTGTATGTTTCATGTCTGGTCTGGTCTTTGGACTTGTTGACTGAACACGTTTGTCAACAGTTCTAAACCACCACCGATTCTAATTACTTTCTTTCACACATAATAAATATTTTTTGTGGATTCATATCATTTGCAATAAAAATAATATCTTCGTCTGTTTCATATCTGAACATCCTTCAAAAATTCAAACAGTAGAAAACATGCTTTTAATAATATTATTGTTACAGGACCAGGAGGGCAACCATGTACAATGCTTGTAAGGACACTACACTGGACTGTTCCTCATTATTGGGTATGGGGTCTGCCTTTTTTTCTCTTCTATTCAACAAGATTCTCTCAGTTTTTCCATAGAAGACCAAATGAAAGCTTGCTCAGAACTCTCCTCTGCCTCCTTCTATCTCCTATGGTAAGTTTTTGAAATTCTTCAAACCACTTAATTTACCTTAATTTTCAAGTATAGAATCATGTGGATTGTGGAGTGATGTTTTGATTTCTTGACGTACAGAGGCGTGGACTCTCCAAGTTTATTGAGTCCTATCTGCTATGGAAACTTCCACTGTTGAAGTATGGATTGAAGCCAGACCACCCATTTGAGGAAGACTATGCGTCTTGCCAAATGGCTATCATGCCCGAGAATTTCTTCGCCGAGGCTGATAAGGGTAAGATTGTATTCAAAAGATCATCATCTAAATGGTGGTTCTATGAGGGAGGAATCGAATTCGAGGACAGTACTAGATTGGAGGCTGATGTTGTGATTCTTACAACGGGCTATGATGGCAAGAAGAAGGTCAAAGCTATCCTACCGGAACCCTTCCGTAGTTTGCTCCAATTACCTTCCGGTCTCCTGCCACTGTACAGGTAATTAATAATTAGGATCTATCATGTCATTGTTAAATGGAAAGCAAATCAACTAATCTGATCATCAATCTTTGTTTTGGGCAGGGGCACCATCCATCCATTGATACCAAACATGGCTTTCGTGGGTTACATTGAGAGTGTCGCCAACCTTCACACATCAGAACTCCGTAGCATTTGGCTAAGCAGGCTTGTCGATAATAAATTCAAGCTGCCAAGTGTGGAGGAGATGCTTGAACAGACATCAAAAGAGATGGAAATCATGAGACAATCAACCAGGTTCTTCAAGAGGCATTGCATTTCTACTTTCAGTATCAATCACAGTGATGAAATCTGTGAAGAGATGGGTTGGAATGCTTGGAGGAAGAAGAACTGGTTATTAGAAGCATTTAGTCCTTACAGTGGTCAGGACTATGAGCAGAACAAATAAACCACACCTGCAACTTGAAGATATCTATATTTAATTTCTTTTTTTCTTTTTTTAACTTCATTGTATCAGTCAATGTCGACTTAGTAACTACTAAAGAAGAATAAAACATACATAACTGAGTTTGCATCTAAAATTGTCCAGGAATCTGTTTCTGGCTACTGATAGACCAAAATTATTTCATGCTACATCATAAAGAACATGATCATATAATTCAGCATATCAACTAGTTCGGTTAAAACTTCGTTCCAAATATGCTTCCAATGAGTCAACAACTGAAGTAGCCATGTAAAGATCATATACAAGCACATAACAATAAAGTTTTCTTTCTGATGTCAAATTTAGGTTTCAGCCATATATACTCTTATATATTCTTAAACTGTGTTGGTACTTGAACATGGAATTTCGACGCAGTGAAAACGTAAAAGAAAATAGACCGACGTCTATATTCTGTGAGAACTGGAATCTATTAGAAATAAAAGATAAATCTCTTAAAATTTTATTGAATAAAAGCTAATGAGCCTTTTGGCTTACAAGACTATTTAAAATGAAAAGACCCTAATCCGAATCCTTATTGGACAAAAAATGGGATTACATATCAAATGCTGTCAGAAATAGCGAAAACTGACAAAAATAGTTGTGGAAATAAGATATACTAACGATCATAAATAAGCCGGAATTAACAGTAGGTGATTCTGGCTTGTGAAAGTCAACCTATGACTAAAAAAAAATTCCCAGAAAGAAAAGAACTGCGATTTCGGGACTAAATGATGAAATTTGACCGAAAAAGATTTTATCTCAACACCGAATGTGTTGACTTCAGAAGATCTTGTCGATTTCCTTCAATTAAAGTCATTTATTATTGGATTTATGATGGTCCCACAAAGTACACCATGTACTGCTCAACCACTTGTTCTACATCAAATTTACACAATGCAGAATTACTGACATCTCACCTGAGTAGTTTGATTTCCTTAAGATGGTCACCTGCTTTACTTGAGAAAATGAGGGTCCTAACCATGTTAACAGCAAAAAATTATTACAAATACTTGTCTGTCTCCAAGAAGGATAGAGTGAGGAAAGAACAAGACAACTAATATATTGAGAAATTCAAAGGCTTTGAAGAAACTTCAAGGTCTCGTCAATGTGCTTTTCGGGTTGGAACTGGTTGTTGTAGACGAGCTGAACCGCTCCATTCTTGTCAAGAACATAAGTCTGTCTCCCAGGCAGTGTTCCAAACAGATCTGAAGGCACTCCCCATTCTTTCCTCACCTTGTTACCCTCGTCGCTCAGCAATGTGTATGGAAGTTTGTATTTCTTTGCAAATGCCTAGATCCATTTAAAAACATGGTCAACTTAAAACATTATTGGCAATGTTTGAAACAGAAGTAGTAGTCAATTGAGCAAACACGGTGTTAAAGTGATAAAAATCATACTTATCAATGCTAATTAGATTCGACAGGGATTAAGATTATGTTAAAGACCGTTAACGTAAAACAAGTGATTTTTTTTAACAGGAATTCAGGAAACAATTTTTATATTGTATAACAGTAAGGTGATGCCTGCAGGTTACCGCCCGCAAATGGATAACAAAGCAACTCTTGTAAGGTGTACAAATATTGTGAGACAACTTGCATAACTACAAGGGCAGAGCATACAAAGAGATATCCTAATGCTAATTGGGTTCACTTAATTAACTTAAAATACGAAAGGTGCAATTAAAGAATAGCATTAGTTATCAGATCATCGACAATTGTTTAACTCAAGAAGTTCATTTCAGACTCACTTTGAGACCAGTTCAGTTGGTGGGCTTATCAGTTGGCTTTACACAAGCCAACCAAAATGGGAAGAGTTTTAGAAAATGTCATAAAATTGGTCCATATGAGAACTGGAAAAAAAACAATGAACCTTGAATCTGTTCCGTATAACAGATTCACATTCTTACCTTGTGTGATGAAGCATCATCTCCACTTATTCCAACAACCTCAGCTCCTGCTTTCTTAAATTTCTCATAAGAATCCCTGAAAGCACATGCCTGCAAAAGTATGACTTTGTTAGTGTCTGTCTGCACTAGATTGAGATATCAAAATCACATCTAGTAGATGACACCACTAGTACACGCCTTTGTCTAATTAAAAAGAATTCCCAACAATCTAATTGCATAATTACCCTAGAATATGGAAATCAGGTATACTATTGTTCTTCACAAAACAGCACTTACTTATTGATTGATTTGTATTGACTTCTAATCCAATGAGTAATCAGTAATGGAATGCCAATATGCCATTATTAAAGTCCACAGCTAAACAAAACCAAAAGGAGTACAAATACATTTAGTAACAATTAAGAAAACAAAAAAGAACCTGTTTGGTGCAGCCAGGGGTCTCATCAGCAGGGTAAAAATAGACAACCACTGGCTTCCCTTTGAATTTGGACAGACTCACAGTCTTCCCATCCTGATCTTTCAATGTGAAGGAAGGTGGCACCTGACCTTTGTTCACCTATTAAATATATATACATATATATATATATATATATATATATATATACACACACACACACACACATAAAACAAAGAAACACAACCAATTAATCCAGCCACGACTCAAAGAAGAAGACACTAGCTCAGAAACCCAATTACAGAAACAATGTACCTTGGCAACAATGGAGGTCTTGGCTGGAGTGGAAGATGGGACAGGCAAATTGGAAGAAAAAGAGAACTTGAGGCCGAAAAATTGAGATTGTGATGATTTGGAGACAATTGAGAGGCTTTGAGAAAATGGGGTTCTAGGAGTTTGACTGGGAGGTAAAGAAGGGAGAGAGTGGTTTGGTAGAGTCAGGGTAGCCATTACACAAGAGTGTGTGTTTCTTTTTTACAAGTAGTTTTTGTAGGTACTGACACAGTTGTCTGTTAGAGGCGGATAAGGAGGAGTGGTGACTGGTGGTGGAGGTGTTGTTTGTTGCTTATGAGGAGGCCACGAGAAGATCAAAGATGGGGATAGAATAGATAGGCTTTTGGCGTGGACAATTACTGGCCCCAACCTCTGATGACCTATGATATCACAGCATAGCGAGTAGCAACTTCTATGTGTGGCTAGTGTCATTCATCTCCATGTGCATAACATTTCAGTAGGATTCGGTAGTCGGCAGATATTTTTGAAATATTACGAAAACTTCGATACCGTCATACAACTGATTTTCGATTCGTTTTTGTTTTTATTTTTTAAAAACGATTTCGAAAACGCGTTCGTTTAACCGTTTTTCATTTTATTTTTTCATTTTATTTTTGAAAAAATAAAATGAAAAACAAAATCAGTGTTAAAAATGAAAGATTTGAAAAACACAAAATACTTGTTTTTCGTTTTCGTTTTTGTTTTTCATTTTGTTTTTAACTTTTATATATATAAACTATTAATTGTACTGATATGCGTTTGATATGTTTATAAAATGACCAGAATCCCGACATTATCAGGGAGGTAAATATCGATTTCATTTAAAATATCGAAGTTCAAATTTTCAAAATTTTGTTAAAAATATCACAAATATCCTTAAAATTAAAAAATTGGATATTTTTAAGAATATTTTTTATGTTAGTTCTCCAAAATATGAAAATTACCGATGATATTTCTATCAAATGATCCATGTTTACTTCCTTGATCATCACTAACATAGAGAAGAAGTGTCAAGTTTTGACATGGAATTGGGAAGGAGAAAAAAAGAAGGGCAAAAATTAAAAGAGCCATCTGTGTAATTTCAGAAACCTT